>CM062812.1:341919271-342431425 GCA_031772625.1 Pinus tabuliformis
GGAACAAGATGTGCCCTATGAAGTGGATTAACCACCTAGAACAAGATGTCCCTATCAAGATAATCAACCACTAGAGGAACAAGATGTTCCCTATCAAGTTTATCAACCACTAAGGAACAATATTTCCCCTATCAAGCTGATCAATTGTCACTAGAGGAATGATATGGGCCCTAACAAGTAATCAACAACCACGAAGGAACAAGATGTTTCCCTATTAAGCTAATCAACCACCAGAAGAATAGACTGTGCCCTCTCAAGTTGATAGGATATCAAGGAGCTGCAATCGTTTGGAAAGGGGTGAAAGTTTGTAGAAAATTTGAATGCAAGCACAATAGAGGACCTTTGGAGCCTATCCTTGCTCGCACTATTAAAGAGAATATCATTAACATCATTTGACAGTGTTTTGAGAAACATTCAGTTGTTGCAAAATATTAGATATTGCATGGGTTGATCAAACATAAGAAAATAAAACATGCCACAAAGATTTTGGGTATCCAAGATGCTAAAGGCAAGAAGACACATATGAATGTCACTGAAAATATAAAAGACATTCTCTTGTTTGGAAAATCAAGAATCCCAATGTTTGAGCTTCTCATAGGGAAATTACAATCGTTATTATTGCACCAAGTACATCAAGACAACAAATTTGGAAACAATGTCAAAATTTCTCCATGTCTAGAGAAAAACATTGCACAAGCATACCAAAATCAAGATTCGAGTAAATGAAAATGATGAATCTATTTGTTTGGGTCTTATCACAAGGAAACCATACCAAGAAAAGCTTACATGGGGAATCAAAGCACTTGTGGTATAGTTTTGGGAGAGCCATTTCCATGCTATTCTAGATAGAAAGAATGTCGTACGACATCACCTAGCTAAAGGTGAGTATGTAGATCACGCTAAGCATGTTGTAGAAATGATAGAAGTTGCACTGTTTGAGGAATTTCAGGAAAACAATAACCATGTGAAGATATCCATAAGGATGTTTTAGAAATTTAAATCATGGTTTATTAGGCCTAATAAAATCCGTGACATGTGTTGTTTCAATATCACATTGGATTCTAGCTTCATTATAGCACATTCTAGGAATTTTGCAATAACTGTCACAACGATCCTCTTCCTACAATCCATGATTTTGTTTCATCAATATTGTGCAGAAGGGAGCTAGAATAATTTTTTTACAAGAAAATAATCAATATGTATTGGTGGGAGAAGATGCACTGAATGTGGTGATTTGGAATTGTTCCATAGGAACTTTCTTATTGACCCAACTAGTTTGGGATGTTAGATGTATCCATCACATGGAAGTGATATGAATATGTTGTGAGAAATAAACCATCTTATTCAACTTTGGTGCCTAGGAGGTCAACTATGTTGAGGATGAGATCCCATTTCACAATTCATGGGGGTGTTTCACAGAACAAATCTATAAATATGTCAAACACTTGCACAGGTCCAAGTGGCAAGCTTTTGAATTTAAGAATTCTTGTGAAGTATTCCAACCAGGAACAATCTTATTAGTGGTAGACTTTATCAAGAATTACACATTTTCTCCTAATATAGAGATCCAAAGTAAGTAATATCACTTGGACCAAGTGTCGATATTTGTACATGTTTTATAACAAACATGTAGAATTAAATGTTGATGTTAGGGATAAACACTAACAAGTCATGTGATGTGATTAAGAAGCATCACTTCTACATCATAGATGATCATGAGCATGACACATTGTTCATACAACATTGCTTTGGCCTGATTTATGAATTATTAAAAAAATGACATATCATTCAAAAAGCATTGATATGGTCTGATGGTTGTGCATGGAAGTTCAAGTCAACACAATTTTTATTGGTTCATTAAGCTACACAAGAAGACGACAATTCAACATACTTGGATCTATTTTCATATAGACATGGAAAGGGTGAGCATGATGGTGTAAGTGCTTCTATGAAGAAAACAATTAGGAGGTACCAAATGAGTCATGATGAAAATAAACTCAAATCATCAGTAGAGGTGGTCAACTGGTGTAGATCCCATTTGACATGAAGGTCACATATCTATATTAGCTTGTGCATAGGTTCCTCTGGAATGTTGAACTGGAGATTTGAATAGATCCATTCCTTGGTATTGTAATACTCTATAAGGAACAAGGAAAATACACTCAGTTCAGAGTAAAGACAGACGGGGAAAATATTTTCCATCGATACAAAAAACTCACATGTTTTTGTGAGTTTCACATTGGTGAAGATGGATGTAGCCTTGATCAATGTGAAAAAAAAACAGGTACGTGAAAGGATGGCAATATGTCCATCTCAATCCAAAGGTACCTCATCGATTCCAACGTGGTAAGAGATGCACGATGAAGAGACCACCATTTCACTTGATCGTGATCGAGTCTTTAATGTTGTAAGGGAAGGTATGTGGTGTCTATCATTAAAGATTTCATTTATAAATTGAAATATTGAATGTATAACTAATACATATTTTGTATTTTGGTTGTAGGTGATGTTTTTGCTGTCACTTCCCCCTCGGGAAATGAAGAGAATGTGCCTATTTAATGTGACGCAAAAAAGTGAAAATTAGTTGGTGCACACTGTAATGAAGATGGATAGTTCACATACAAATTGGTGACATGGTTGTGATGGGCCATTTTTTTTAAAAGGTTAAAAAAAGGGTGGTCAAATTATTTATAGAGAGATTTATGCCTGAATATATCTCTTGGAAATACAATCATCTAGTCATACAGCTTGGTTTAGTCTCATATAAATTAAAACAAAGTGTAGAAATTACGAGATATATTTGCAACTTCTCATGAAGTTTAATCAAAATCACAAGACATAAACCTACTATACTTCTCTGTGGACATTAATTCACAATTCAGAACAAAAACCTCAGACAACAAATAAGAAATCACACACATGCAAATAATATCTTTCCAAGAAAAACAAACTACTAAAAACCCCATGCTTTCTTGCATTAATCTGATGAATAGAGATGTTTTACAATTTCTTTGCTCAACTGAGCAACCACCCTCCAAGTGAAAACCTATCTATCTCTCTGCTCATTGAGAAGCTCTGGCCTAGACTTAGTTAATTTCTTCCTCTGCTTGAGCCCCTATTTCATTACGAAATTCCTTAGGAAATAGGTCCCTATTTATTAAGAATTTCATCCCAAAATGCTTGCACAATTCCTCTGGGTTGATCACCTGACCTCATGTAACACCTGTACTCTCAACTATTTTACAATTGCTGGTAACAACTACCTTGGAAAATCCACCACAACGGGGAAATTCATATTATTTTCATGCATGAGCTAATTATTAGTTGATTAACTAGTTAACTAGATTATCTCTGTGTTACACTCGTGTCCCACTAATTAACTAACCACCAACTAGCTCTATTAATAGTCAGAACTAGTAATCTAGGCTCCTAAAGTTTAGGAATCACTACATACAACTAGACTTCATGCTCCTAACTCAAATTAACTAAGCTAATTGAGTGAAAAGATCCATGTCACCTGAGTTAAACTCCTCCATGTTGTCTGTCGATGTGGAATTTCTAATTTTCTCAATTTAATCAAGGAAAAATCAAATTGAGAATTTCTTTTTGCATTTTTCAACACTCCCTCTCAATAAGAAACAGATTATCAAAAACCCCTATCTTGCCACCTGTGGAATGTACTACATGTTAGGGTCCTATAATTTATAGGATCTCACGGTGATTGAGTAGTTCAAGTTGGCAGTTTTCATATTGTTCATAGATTTTATTATCAATATTCAATTGATTTCACAAAAAAAAAAATTAAAAATGAAAAGAGGGTATATTAAAAAGAAAGAAAGAGAAAAAGAACAAAAGAAAAAAAATATCAGAAGAAAAGAAAACCCAAAATGTTGTTCAATTCATACAGTATAAGCATGATTGAACAAATTTCAATGTCTTTGATAGCGTAGAAAATAAAGATCCCCCAAACAATTTAAGCTTGGCAAATTAGTAGTTAGGTAGAAATGAAATTGGTTCAACTGTTCAATCTGGACCAATGGGAGAAATAAGTGATAGAATAAGTTAGAAATAAAAATAAAAAGTGAAAAGGTCCGTAGGTCCAAATGCACCCTGCAAATGCAAAAAATATATAAAAAATGTTAGATTAGAAAAATGAGGATAGGTAGGTTAAGAAGAATTGCAAAGGAAAAAGACATGAAAACTTCTTTAAGGTTTGATGACATATCTCAATGTTTTTTCGTAATGTTGGGAAAAGAAATTAAAAGGGGAAGGGGTCTTATGTTATTTTTCCTAACCTTATTCTATACCCCTACATTCAATATTCCTTCCCCCCTATTGATTCTCCTACCCGACCACTCACGTAACCATCACATCAAACATAACCCACCCCTCATCTCTCATCGAATCTCTACACCCAACATCCGATTTGACGTCCCATATCATTCCCCCCCCCCCCACACCTCTGAACATTAACACCGGGTGGGTGTCGGTGAGGGGTGGGAGGGGTGTCCAAAATCAGTGGTTTCAAACCATTGACGTGTCACACTCTTGGGATTTCACACCGCCCCCGCTCATTCTGCTTACAGCACCCAAGGCACCCTAAAAAGTGGTTTCCACCTTCTCTAAACCACTTCCCTTGTTCTAACAGTTTACCACTCCTACCACCTCACAACGCCATTCTGCCCCATCCACCTATCACCTCCATTCCCATTATTGTGCATTCAATTGGTTGGACCGTTAGCCAATGGATACGCACCACCTCAGGCCATTCCAACGGAACACAGTGAAACTACAAATGCACCATTTCACACCCATATACAAATTTCAACGTGCTCTATCTACTTATAGGTGCAATTTAAAATTCGTACAGGCATACACACAAAAAAAATAGCACACTTAAATCGCAGTACAGCACCAAAAACTCCATTTTTATGAATTATCAAGCATTCCTCTTCTCTAACCCACTTCTTGTTCATTTTTTTTCTTTCTCCCTCACTGAATTCCCATTTGTTCTCAACCCTTTCTGTTACAATTCAACTGCAAATTCAACACAGTTCAGGTTTAAAGGTTTTTTTTGCAGAAGACAACCATGCCACCAAAGAAGAAAGAACAAGAGATGTTTAATCCAATGGCACTCTTAGCTCTGCTATTACTTTCAACATTTTAAGGTCAAACAGGTTTGATCGTTTGTCTATGATAAAAAAGGGGGGTCGTGAGCAGTTGCTTTTCCTTCCCTCCTTCATTTTCTTTATAACTATATTGCTCCCGCTACCTCTATTTCCTCCTCCTCCTTCATTTTTCTATGTTCCCATAACCCCGTTATCCTTGTTTTTCCTCCCAAAACCCTCTATAAACCCATTTCCCTAGGCCCCCAGGCGCTAATGGCGTTAAACGCATATGATTCCACCTTCACAAAAAGCACTCCCACGGCTGTCCCTGTCACATCAATCCACTAAACCTCTTTCATCTCCCCACCGTCTGATCAACCCTTGTCGCGATTAGACAACATTTGTAACTCCCGCTCCCGTAACTTGCACACTTGTAGCCAACGAGGAAAGTGGTTTCCCACCCATGCAGAAGCCACACGTCACAGTTCTATTGCATCGCACAGGTTTATACGGAAACCGCCATAGCTCCAAAGGCGATGTGGGGAATACTGCTTGCCCCGAAACGATTGTTCCCCTGTTAATCTCCGTGCACCTTTCACACGCCCGATCGACGTCGGATCTGCCTGACCGCGATCCGATGGCTCACAATGGTCTCCACCTAGTTCCTCTCGATAGCTCCCTCCGATGCAATCTTAGTCGTTCATTCCGTGCAATCCAATGGCTGGTATTTGCCTTTCGCCATGCTGCCTGTGTCCATAGCCTGTCCAGTGTACCTTGTTAGAGCCTAAATCTGCCTTAGGCTGAAGGAAGGCAAAATTCAAGATAACCACAAACCATGCTCAGTCTGGTAGCTAGCCCTACTAGAACAGGAGAGGGCTCTCTCCAGGTCACACTCAGTAAAAACAAACAATAGGGTCTGAGATGACTCAAAATGTATGCTGATTTTAGGCTAGAAATAGATATGAAAGAGGTAATTTAATGAATGACTGAATCTTCCGGGCTGTATGGGACCAAAGGACCACCTGAGCTGGGAAATTAAATCAAAGAAACAGAATATTTTGTGAGCAAGACAGGCAGAGGTTTAGCAGTCAGATTTGAAGTAATATGGAGTGGAAAGACTGTTGAGAGGTTGAAAAGGCATAACGAATGAATCCTTTTCAAACAGAAGAATAAACACAAAGCATGAATACCTTACCAAGGCAGAGCAGTGAACTAGATTCCACCTTTCTTATTTAAAAGCATTCAACTGTAAATGATTATGAATGGACTGTAAAAACATAACAAAGACACATATGAAATAGCAAGAAGAAACATTTGCTAAACTCATACCACATGAATCTCATGAATCAAAGCTGCATCATTTTATTAATTTCCTGGCCAGAATGTATAGTGCAGAGCTACGTTTTCTCTCCCACCTTTTCCCAGAAATTCCAACCCTTACAAATGATTTTCAATACAATAAATAAAACTCTTCTGTGAGAAAGCCAATCGACCAAAAATGGGAATTATTTAAGCATTATTTAACAGAAATGAAAATCCAACCATCAAAGGAGCAGTGTTACATTTTCTGCTCGAATAGGTGATGACAAATGAAGAGGCGGAAATCTATAGGTGCAAATCCCATGAAATCATAACTGAAGACAAAAATAGGCCCCGTGGCTTATTTCTCTGCTACGGTTGATGTTACATGTTTTAAATTTAGGCGTTCGCAGTGTCGATGTCTCTCAATGCGTTTAATTTCTGGAAGATGTTTAAAACATTCCTTTACAGCATCTAAATATTCCGGCCTTTTGCGCTCTCCTCGGGAGAAGCGCTCCTAATTCTTCCGACGCTTTAGCTTCCCGCAAGCGAATATTAGCATCATCACTCCAGAGGCAACATACGTTGCATGACCACTAAATTTCGCACAAAACATCCTTTGCATTCGTTTCGTGTGGTAGATTTCTCTGCTGTGACCTGCATTATAGGGGAATATTCTCACTGTTCGATCTCGTCACAAACTCCCGACCAGATGGAGAACCCCCAAACGAAAATGTTTATCGGTCTTGACCTATAGTGATCCCAAATGTACATTCTCTGAGCCATAATTTAATTCCCCAATGCCTAACTGGGATATCCCATAGTTAAACTGTACATCATCTTCACAAGAATTAAGCCGCTCTCCTTCTGTATACATAGTCAAACCACGCACTGCTCCTCTACGACCTGGAAATTGTGGAATTGGCGCCTGGCGCAATGTCCCAGAGCTGAATATCTCCATCCAATTCGAAAAACCTGCTTGGAGCAGAAGAAATAAATTGTTTTTGATTTTTATTGGAGCTTGTGATGAATTTTTTGTTTTGGAGGCTTTGTGCACCGCGCACAAGCCCAGTGCGCCGCACCCCTGGATGCGCCGCGACAGTGTATTTTTACACTGTAAAATTTTTCCCAATGCGCCGCGCGGTTATGTGCACCGCGCTCTAACCCAATGCGCTGCACACACTTCCAGCACAGTCTTGGATTCGGTCTTTGATTTTTATCCCTTTACGTTTGCCGCTTGAAATCACTTTTTATAATTAGCATCCTTTGCAACATTTGGAGCGCTTTCATTTTGATCATGTAATTGGATATTTCTTTAGGCAAGTTGGCAATGTCCAATGAAAAGCCTAGGAAAGCATGCAAGGAATAGTAGAGCCATAGTTCAGATCCAGAAGTAGCCACAGTTGCAGGATTGAGAACATCTCTTGCCTTACTTGAACTCAATGGTGCTCCCTCCCATCCTAGTGATGTTACTGCAGTGAAGCGTGGATCATTTTCTAAGATATTGATAAAGTTTGTTACAACAGCCGGATGTTGTTCAGACCAAAACCATTCGCATGCCACAGGGTCCTTGGAAAATAGTTGATCTCTAATTGATTTTTCCAATGGGCTAGATTGGCGTAGTAGACTTCGTTGGACGAAAACATTAACCTCTCTATCTCTGCCGTCTCCTCGCGATGCAATTTCACTGGCTGCTTGTAATAGAGCATGTACAGAAGCCTGATATGAAAGTGTCTTAACCCAAGCATTTTTATCGATGCCAAGCCAAGCCTTTGAAAACAAGGGACCCTGAGTTAGAGAACCCTGTTTCTCTATAGCCAGTGCAAATACTCGTGTAGCATCATGCAGGCATTGTACCAAATCATTACTGGCATCTTTACCTCAAATAGATTGATTCAATTTTAGCCTCATTTTTTTCCAAGTCTCTCTTAGAATTTGCATTGGAACTCCTATTATCAGCAATACCATCCTCTGAAGCAGCTGATACAATAATAGATTGAAACGACTTCAACTTCACATTATAGAAAGGTGATAACTTTTCAAAATATGATTGTCCAAACCTGCTACTATCTTTTTGCCTTGGATTGGCCATGCAAATCTATACATATTTGATCTTAAAACATGCCTTGTAAAGAGAAACTCTTCTACTTAATGGATGTAAAACGACCCCATTCGAATTGCTTGCAGAGCACTGCGGAAAATTGGGTTCTATCTTCACTGCCATGAAATCAAATCCATGCAAGTTCTGAGCAATTCGGAGCAAAGGTTAGCAGTTTCAGGCCTTTCAATTGTATGCGTCGCGTGGGAGGCCCAATGCACCGTGCCCATGTTGTTTTGCACTGAACAGTCGCCCCAGTGCGCCGCGCCTCACCGGTGCGTTGCGCCACCTGCTCTATTGCCACGCTAGCCAAGTTTCATTTTAACTTCACCCAAATCGCGCACTTGCTCAACCAATTTGCTTTGAATTGCTTCTCTATGGTCTTGGCATACAAATGAAATTGGTCCTCATGAAAATATCTTTATAGAGACATGGATTGGTTTTTGACTCTCCAAAACCCATCTTTGTAATGTTTGGCATTGACACTTTTTCACATTTGAATAGAACTCTGTTTTTCAATTTCTTTTTATTTTGGCTTGAAATGATGAATCTTTTTGGGCATTTTTGCAGGGACAGTGCATGTTTTGAATAAGGAAGACCAGGGCTGTGCCTGGAGAATTCAATAACTGAAGAACTTTGAAAATGTTACAAAAGAAAAAGTGTTGACTTTTCTTCAAAATAGTTTTGAAGAATAGTCATAATCCATTCAATAGGACGATGAAATTTGTGAAATAAAAAACATGTGTAGAACCTCCCTCTGGCCTGCTGGAATTGTTGGACATTGTTGAAGACCAAATCAACTAACCCTAGACCTAGTGACTGAAATGACTTGCTAATCAAGAGACTAAAACAGGGCTGTAATTGACTTTAAGATTGATTCGATAAACAAGCTAAACCAACAGATAAGGCATGAGGGGAATGAGTAACAAGGCCCTTCCATCATATTATGGCATGCCCCTAATGGAATGCAGATGATCGAGCTGAATGAGACACCTAAAAATGAAATGCAAAAGGAGCTTTGATCTCTGACGGAGGACTGACAAGACCGACTCTAACATTGGCTCCATTGGGGATGGTAGCTCCTTGGAGGTGCCAAGAACGGCAGATCTCTGGAAGAGCTAGATAGTGCCTTCATCCATTGGGCTATGGAATCATTATTTCGACAAACAACAAAAAACTCTTGACTCATTTATTAACTAAAACTTGACTCAAACTGACTTGACAAACTCAAACGAAAACTGAAATAAAATGGTATTTACAGTGACAATGGAAACAACAGAAAACATTTCAGAAATGGTACCGCTTGAGCAGCCGACCATTGACCAGCCCTCCTAGACAATCTTCCCCGTTCATTTCCTTCAGAAGAAAGGCATTATGACCCCGATATGCTGCAATCTTGAAGGGACCTTTCCAGGGATTCTCGAACTTACCATGCTTACCCTTTTCCTCATTTCTTGCATCCCACCTCAGCACCACATCATCCAACTGAAATTTTTCTGCCTTTGCTTTTCTGTCATAAATTTTCTTAATCTTCTCCTGCAACTTGGATGTATTTTGGAAAACTTCTTCTCTTGTCTGCTACAAATGGATCATTTGATTCAATCTTCTTTGCATAGGATCGTCTTCACTGCCGGCTTCCTGAAGAAGTTTGACTACCGGAGCTGCAAGAGAGGTAGGAAACAATGTATCAACTCCATAAACAAGCTCAAAGGGGGACATACCAATGGATTTCTTCTGACTGACCCGATCTGCCCAAAGTGCATTGACCAACTTCTTATGCCAACTCTTCTTGTTGATTTCCAGCAGCTTCTTAATGATATTGACTAAAGATTTGTTAGAAGATTCTGCCAACCCATTGCCTTGCGGATGATAGGCAGTTGAGTGACCCAAAATGATTTTATACTTGTTACAAAACTCAATCATCTTCTTTGATTTGAAAGCTGCTACGTTATCAGTGATCAACTTATTCGGGCAACCAAAACGAGACAAAATGTTATTCTCCAGGAATGAAATAATTACCGCATCTGTAGCTTGTCTGGTGGGAATTGCTTCGATCCATTTCGTGAAATAATCTGTTGCCGTGAGAATCCACCGATGCTGACCAGAAGAAGCGGGATGAATTTCACCAATGAAATCCAACCCCCACTGCTGAAAAGGGGCACTCACCTCAATGGGCTTAAGCGGCAAAGGCTGTAATTTCTGCCTTCCTTCAAAAATCTGACATTTATGACAGCTCTTGACAACCTTATATACATCAGCAAACAATGTCGGCCAATAGTATCCCGCTCTCAGAATTTTATTTGCCATTGTTTTCCAAAAAAGGTGACCACAATCTCCTTTGTGGAAATCCTCCATGACCTGCTTTGCTTCTTCTTCCACCAAACAATTCAACAGAACGCCACCGGGATCTTTCCAATAAAGTGCAGAATTTAGAATGCAAAACTTAGCAGCCTTTAATTTGAGAGTTCTACTTTTGTTTCTAGTCATGCCGAGTGGTGGTGACAAATTCTGAAGCACATATATGATATCTGAATACCATGGAGAAAGAACAAACATTTCAGATACCTGAATTGACGAACCTTCCTCATTCTCATTGGACATAGCAGCGATCAGATTTATGTCTAAGGTGTACAAGTTTGATTCAACCATTAACTTTGCCAATCCTTGTCCTTTAAAAAGCTTTGTGGGCTTTATTTCCACATCATACTCCAACAAAGTTGAAATCCACTTGCCTTGTCTCCCTTCCGGATCTGTCTTCACTAAAACTGGAGCTAAAGAAAGAGCCAATTTGACTAAATTGAAATATTTTACAGCCTCTTCTATCCACTTCACTTGGCTGTCCTTCTTAAGCATGTTTGTAATCTCTCTTAGGTGTTCAGCAAGATTGGGTAGAAAGCGGCGTAAAAAAATCATCTTACCATTAAAAGATTGAATCTCCTTCTTATTTCGGGGCAGATCAATTTGCTGAATCGCTTGTACACGTGCTGGATCAATATGAATGCCATCTTTCAAGATAATGTGCCCAAATAGTTTGCCCTCATCCATGGCAAACAAGATCTTTTTCGGATTCAGCGATAGACCATATTTTCTACACTTTTGAAAGACAATTTTCAGATGATACATGTGTTCTTCATTTGATTTGGAAAACACAGTCAGATCATCAAGGTACACAACCAAAAAAACATCCTTCTCATTTGCGAAAGCCAAGTCCATTGCCTGCTGAAATGTGGCACCCGCGTTCTTCAAACCAAAAGGCATTTTAGCACAATGAAAAGTTCCCCACGGAGTGGTGAACGTTGTTTTGTCTCGGTCATCTTCATGGACCAAAATTTGGTTATATTCGGAATAGCCATCGAGTAGTGATATACGAGATGCTCCAACTACTCGCTGAAGTATATGATCCATTTTTGGCAATGGATAGTTATCCTTCAATTACACTTTATTGAGATTCCTAAAATCAATGCACAAGCGAATCTCGCTTGTCTTCTTTCTTAACGGACACCAAATTAGAGATCCAGTCAGAAAATCTGATGGGAACAATGATTCCTGATTTATACAACCTGTTTATCTCCTTTTCAATTGATGGTAGCAGTTTTGGATTTAGCTTTCTCAACTTCTGTTTGAAAGGTTTCTGATTAGGCTTAATGGGTATAGTGTGCTGAATTATATTGGTATCATATGTATTCAAGTTAGAATAATCCCAAGCAAACACATCAGCAAAAGATGACATCAAACTGATATATTTGGCCTTTATCTTTTGTGGAAATGCTTTAGACAGTTTTACCATTTTGGATTTGCAGTTGTTTCGATATTGACCTCTTCAACGCTCTTCTCTGTTGGCTGCAATGTTGGTTTGCAGGCTACGTCATCTTGATCAAAGAGTTCTTCTAAAGGTATCAAGCCTTTAGGGATAATGTTATCCTTTAGCTGCAACACTTCCATTTGATTGATCTGCACATCGTCTTTACCATCATCATTTTCCACATCAATTGAGGTATCTTTGAACTTACCTTTGTTTTGCAGAAAATCATCAATCTCCTCATCATCTTGGAAAACTTGCCAATATCTCTGATTGTCCGGGACAGTCAGATGATGCTTGACATGGATTTCGAATTTATTACTGGAGTTCATTGGAATCTTCAAACTACTTGCTGCCTTAGCAAGTGCATCAATAATGCCATTTTGAATACGAGGCACACACGTCAAGGTATACTTTAAAAATAATTTCAGGATGTCTAGAACTGCATTCCGGTAAGCCCGCATCTGAGGATGTTTTGCTTGATACTCGCC
Organism: Pinus tabuliformis; assembly: GCA_031772625.1. Lineage (NCBI taxonomy): Eukaryota > Viridiplantae > Streptophyta > Pinopsida > Pinales > Pinaceae > Pinus > Pinus tabuliformis. The sequence continues at coordinate 341,932,067 of CM062812.1, forward strand.
TTTAACTTGCTTAATCACCAATTCAGAGTTGCCATATACTGCAATCCTCTTAGCATTCAACTTTCTTAGAATTTTTAGGCCAGCAATCAAAGCTTCATACTCAGCCTCATTGTTCGAACAATCAAAAGCTAACTTGTAAGAACATACCCGCACATTACTAGGCACTTTGTTCAGGGCGGAGAAAGGACTGCGTACCCAAATACCAATTCCAGCACCATCATTTCCCACTGCTCCATCGAAATCCATGGTCCACAAACCTTCTTCCTCTTCTTGCAAGTGCTGAAACTCTGTTTGCTGTGCTTTTTCTGCTTGCTGTCCATTACCTTCAGCTGATTTCTCAATGGTGTTTCGCTGTTCTTGTCCTTCTTTCTTTAAAACTCCTCTGAAATTTTCTGCTATTTCTGGAATACTTTCTGCTTCTACTAACCGACTATCAATATCGTTGAAACTATCTAAATACAAAAAAAAAGACTCTAGATCTGTATGTACATAATTAATCGGATGATTAATTGGTTTCTCCTTGCTTGTAATCATGTATTTCATTTTTTGTTCCCGATACAGTTTCCTCATTTGGCCAAACACAAGAATCGTTGCATAGGAGAAATCTAGTTGTAGTGTCCCTTTCAATTTCGCTCCCCAAGACCTGGAAAGAAGCATACCGAATCTGGGAGGAATATCTGCCACAACAATATCCATCAAGACATTCTTCATTGGGATTTGATCCAGACTTACAACCAAGTCTTTGATGAGCCCGATGCATCTTACTCTGCTGGAATCAAATGAATAGAGATCATGGTATTTCTGGTGATGTCCAAACCCAGCTTATCCATGATAGCCTTTGGCATAAGATTGTGGGAAGCTCCGGAATCAAACATGGCATTATGTAACACAAAATCATGGAATCTTAAACTGATATAAAAAGGTGGCACATCACTATCTGGGGACTCACCATTCAATGCTGGTCCAAAAATCATTTCAAGTTGATCATCTTTGACATTCACCATATCAGACATTGGATCAAAATTCAAAATTTTAGAAACTTGCCCTCTATAACTGTTGTTCCTCATTATTTCAGTCAAGGGAATGGATACCTTCAATTTAGAAATTTCATTCTCTAAACTAAAAGCTGAAGTATTTTCTATCTCTTTGACTGGGACATCTTTCTTTTCCCTTTCTTTCGATACAATTGGCTAATTTGATTTTTATAGTGATGGTGATTTGCTGATATTGGGATCAACTGCCTCTTTTCCTTTCTTTTGTACAATAGGTGAATCGTTCTTTGATGCTGAAACTTCCTTCCTCTTTTGAATTGGGTTAACAGGCACATCTCTGTTTCTAAGTGAATATTTTCACTGCTGAGCGGACAGAGCATTCATATAACCTCTTTGATACTCTTCTGATTCTTCTTCCAAAACTGTGTCATTTGCTAGAATGAAATCTGCATCTTTCTGTGCGGCTGAACCTTCTGCATACTCCTCATCTTCAGTAATATAAATAGGCAAATCATCAGGAGTAAAGAAGTGGTTTTCTTCCCCTATCACATTCTCTTCCCCATCTGACTCTGGTCCATGCACAAAATTTTGCTGCAAAGGTGGTTGTACTGGCTGCTGTGCTATTTGATCTTGGGCTCGCTGCTCTCTTTGTCTTATTCTATATTGTGGCTACTGCTGGCCATGGAAGTTAGGATTTCTAACTTGTGGCTCAAGTTTGTCAAGTTTCACCCTTTCAAACATTTGCTCTACCTTCCGGAGTAATTGATCTATCGAGGAAGACTCTTCTTTTTCTGTGACCTTCTTTTCTATTTTTGCTCTAGCCCTCTTGGCCAGCAGATTTGCTTCAATGCTGACCGCAATCTTTTGCATATCTTCCATTGTGGCCGACTCTCTCTCTCTTAGCTGATAAGCCATGTCAGCATCAAAACCATCCGGAAACTTCGTCATGGATAGCCCCATAGGGGGCCTTAGATGATCAGGAATTTCATTATAAACAGAATTGAATTTAATGCAGTAGTCTTGGATCGATTCACCAACGTTTCGCTTGATCTGCTCATATTCAACAAGAATTTGAAGAGGATTCTTTTTCACTTCCCAGCGGTCTAAAAATTGTCTTTGTAGGTCGGCCAAGGTAGTGATACGTGCAGTCGGCAAAGCTCTGAACCATTTCCTAACTTCACCCACAAATGTTTGTACAAAGAGTCTCATTGTCACATTTTCTGCATCGATCTCATGAAGGTCACAGAAATATGCCATTCTGTCCACATGTTGCTGAGCGGTAATGCTGTGAGGAGTGCCATCAAACAAAGGAATTTTGCTTTGATAATCTGCGGGCATATCATCCAAAACTTGAGGCAGCACAAGAGGTGCAAAACGAGTAGCCATCACTCTTGGTGGATTTGGTCTTGGGGTTGTTGGAGGAGTGGGTGCAGCTGATGTGTGAGGTGTATGAGGAGGGGTGTGCGGGTTTGAAGTCACAATTGAAGTTTGAAGCTGTGTCACAATATAATCATCAATTGACCGGTTAGCCCTTTCAGTTTCTAGGTTTATAATAAAATGCGGATTAGGGACAGTAGAGTCAACAACCCTTTCGGATTTGGTCTCAAACAATGATATTTCAAACTGGTCATAAAAATCAAGCTCTTCAAGATACTCAAAAATGGCAGGACATGAATGGGATTTGAATACAGTAGTTATAGAGCTCTCTTGACGAAGAAGTCTCGGAATCAAATTGGGATTTTCATAGATGTGAGGAGGATCTGGGTCTGGATTAGCTCTGGTATATCTTCTTGAAGCCAGCGTGCTATTTTCAAAAGATCAAAAGGACATAAACAACTCACTCAGCCTATCAAATCCTGAACTTATCATCCGGAAGCTTAGAATTATCAAAAGTATGGGGTGTTTTGTAGGTTAAGCCTGCCGTTTACGCAACGAAGAAGACTAACAAACCAATAATTTCTTCCCCAGTGGAGTTAGCCAGTGGGGAAAGCGGTTTCCCGCCCGTCGCAGAAGCCACGTGTTGCAGTTCTATTGCATCGCGTGGGTTTATACGGAAACCGCCGTAGCTCCAAAGGCGGTGTGGGGAATACCGCCTGCCCACGAAACCATTGTTCCTCGACCATTAATCTCCGCACACCTTTCGCGCCCAATCGACGTCGGATCTGCCCGACCGCGATCTGACGGCTCACAATGGTCTCCACCCGCTTCCTCTCGATAGCTCCCTTCGATGCAATCTCAGTCGTTCATCCGTACAATCCAACGACTGGTATTTTCCTTCCGCCATGCTGCCTGTGTCCATAGCCTGTCGAGTGTACCCGAGGGAGGAAGGTGGCCAGTTTTCAGCTCTCTATGTAATAAATCCTCAACAACTGCATTTAACAAGAGAGGATGGCTGAGAAGAAAAAGGACAGCCTCAAGAAGATCAAAGTTTTAATCAGTTATGGGGCTCCTTTCAGTCAACACTTCACCTGCTCAAGAAGTACAACCGAGTACCAGAAAAGGTCAATTTTTCCATTAAAGCACACAGTTTGCAGCAGAGACCCATATCAGGTAGTTAAGGTGGTTGGTGGTCCATTATGACCCCTCCACACATAGGATAGCAGATATTTTTGTAATCAACCTCCATATATACCTAGAAGCAAGATGTAATGGGGGTTGATGGATATTGTTTTGATGTAAAGTTCAACTTCTGGAGACTGTAACTACTGTGATACCTACAACATCTGGTCTTCATTTTCAGCTAATGCAAGTTTCTTTTGTTGTCAATTACTCACTTTCCACTTCTTCTTTGTTCCAGGCTGTGCCTGTTATGCATTTTTCATGTGCTCTTTATGTTTAGCATTAGAGGGGTTGTCATCCCACCTTAGTGTTAGATTCTAGTATGTATCATTGAATGTGTATGCAGGTTTCTGTTATTTTAGTGCTAGAGAGATGTCATCCTGTTTGTGCATTAGGAAATAGATTTATAGACCTTTTAACTGGTTGCAGCTGCCCTTCACAGGGTCCTGTGCATCTGCTGGTGTGGTCAGTATTCTCCATCTTCACCTACTCCTCAAACTGTGAGTAATTGGTGGTCTAAAGCCTTGTAGTCTGGGGGTGTTCACCCATGTCTGGGGTTAAGCATAGTAGAAGTGGTTATCTGGCTTGAATATGCATCATTCTTTCCATTCATCCACCATTTTACAACATTTTTGTTGAGTTTGTAATGTTTCCGAGCATCTTTGATATACAACCTAGGAGAATTTCTTGGGTGATAACATTAATTGGCGCAGTTGTCGGGGACAAGAAATTGAAGTTCAGCTTCCCTGTGAGAATGACACAATTCCAGATTTTGATGATAGACAAGGTTTGGGGACATTTCTGGTTGTAATCATCTATCTGGTGACTGCACTGGAGGAAGACCAACCTTTGGCGACTCCACATTGAAGTTCTAGCTCAGTTTGTGAGACATACTCGATAAAATCCTCAGAAAACACCAGCTGAACCAGTGCCTGACCCTGAGAGGACTATCAAATCGAAGAAAGCATCACAGAAAGGGGCATCAGGATTAGGTAAGCCTAAGAAATCTCATGCATCTTTGAAAGATAAAGTTATAGCTGAAGATATACAGTTTGAAGATTTAGAGCCCAACACTGTTAATAAGGAAATTTCTTCAGAGATTAATATAGCCCCTTATCAGTCTAGTTCCCCTTTGAATCTCAGTCCAAGGAAAGCTTCCCATACAATCCAAAACATCCCTTTATCTCTGCCATCCATCACATTACTTCCTACCATTCAATCTGCCAGTGTTCTTCCACATACCCCAGTCATGGCAGGCCAGCAAGCACCCACGAAGATAGAAAGAATTGTAGCTGCCAGGTATGGACCCTTGGTCTTGCCTGTTCCTTTAAATCCCATGCCTGTGGGAGAATATCAGAAATATATGCCCAAGTTATTCTGGCACAGAGGGAGTAACAGCTGAAGAACACCTTGAAGCTTTTTATAGTTATGCTGATAACTTAGATATAAGTGAAAATGATGTGTGGATGAGAGTTTTTGTCCAGAGCCTTGATGGAGAGGCCAGGAAGTGGTTCAGAGAACTAGCCCCTAGATCTATTGCTGATATTGAAGCTCTAGATGATGCATTTTTGAAACACTGGGGAGATAAAAAAGATTTGCTATATTATCACACTGAGTTTGGTAACCTGAAGAGGGAAAATGGGGAATTATTGCTTGATTTTAATAAAAGATTCAATTGTATGTATAGCAAGATACCAACTGAGGTAAAGCCTACCCCCACCCCTGCCAAACTCACTTATGCCAATGCTTTTGACTCTGATTTATGCCTATTATTGAGAGAAAGAAGATGTGCCACTCTAGCTGATATGCAGGATGCAGCACTAGAGGTGGAATCCAATATTATGGCTGTAGAAAAGCTAAAAAGTCATGTTGATAGAAGAAGGCAGAGAGGTCAGGCTTCTACTTCCTCTGCTTCATCTTCAGAACCCAAATTAGACAAAATGACTAAGATGATAGTCATTGGCTGCTGAAATATCTAAGCTGAAGGTTGAACAAAATTCAGGGAAGACAAGGCAGTAGAACACATTTCCTCTAAGAAATCCAAATCCATTCAAAAGAGCAAATGAACAGTTGCAAATTATTTAGAGGGGTGAAGAATCAAAGGAAGAACAAAAAGTTAAAGCTCCTTTCCAAAATGTAGTCATGGAGGAGGAACAATTTGAAGATGAGGATGAAATTCACTGCATGGAAGATAAAGGCAGCATTGCATTTTTGACTTTGGCTGCTTATGAAGAATCATTGCTACAGGAACAAGACAGTCAAGAATGGGATAGAGAAGTTGTCCTACAAACTGAGGAGCAGCGAAGATATAACTTGAGGTCGAATGCAAAAAATGTCAAAGAGAATCCTGCCCAAAGAGCTGCTGTCCAAACAGAGTCACAGAATATCAGACAGAGAAGACCAGTAGCTGATCCAGTCATTCTCAAAGCTCCAGTTCAAGAGGTAAAAGGTTCTGATAAGTTATCTTCTTCTTTCAGCTTTGAGTCAGAAGTCCAAAAATTAAAAATATCTGTGCCTCTGGTAGAGTTGGTAAAGAGTGAAGTATTTAGAAAGCCTATCCTTGAGGCCCTTGAGCTGGAAATCACACAAACCTCCACTGACTCTGTCAATTTGCAAGATGACAAGCCTGCCATTGTGCTCAGCCCTATGATTGAACCTGCTGATAATAATTCTCCATATTTTTATGTCTCCTTGACTATTCATGACAAAATCCTCCACAATTGCCTGCTAGACACAGGGGCTAGCCACAATTTGATGCCTAAAGCTGTCATGGAAGAGTTAGGCCTTGACATCACTAGACCATATCATGATTTATTTTCTTTTGATTCAAGGAAAGTGAAATGCCTAGGATTAATCAAAGACCTGGCCATTACCTTAACTCAGTTGCCCATGAAGAGTATAATGATGGATATTGTGGTAGCATATGTCCCTCCTAAGTTTGGCATGCTGCTATCTATAGGATGGATTAAGAGACTAGGTGGGACATTACAAAATGATCTATCTTATGCCACTGTCCCAGTTTTTGGAGGGGAAAGTAGGAGATTGTACAGAGAAGCACAGTTGGCATACATCATCAGTGATGAGAATAATCCTACTAATCATCCCATATATGTTGTGGACACTGATTTTGGAGCATGTATTCTCCAAATAGAAGAATCTCAAAAGGCCTCAATGCAGCTCAAGAAACCAATTGTTCAGGCCGAGGAAGAGCAAGGAAGTCAAGTTTGGGAGATGTTCTTTGATGGAGCATGTTCCAGGGAGACTGCAGGAGCAGGGGTGGTGCTGATATCTCCAGAACAAAAAAGCACACAACTGTCTTTCAAGTTGGCTTTTCAAGTCACAAACAATATAGCAGAGTATGAGGCTCTACTATTGGGCCTTAATGTAGCAAAAGACAGAGGAATCAAGAACATAAAGGTGTTTGGAGATGCTGATCTGATCATTCAGCAAGTAAATAAAACATTTCAAGCAAAGCACCCAAGGCTGAAAGCATACAGAGATGAGGTATGGAGACTCAAAGATTCCTTTGAAAATTTCTGTATTTCATATATCCCTAGAGCCAAAAATCAGCTTGCTGATTCCCTTGCTGTTTCTTCTAGTCTGTTTATCCCTCCTATGCCTCCCAGACTAGTTTATGAAGTCCAAATGAAATACAGACCATCCTTGCCTGATAATGTCCAACATTGGAAAGTTTTTGATGATGATGATGAGATAAATAGGTTTCTTCAAGTCATTGATGAGTTTTCTGAAATGCAAATTGATCAAGAAAATGAAGCCTTGTTAGAAAGCCCCAAATCCTAGCTTAGAAATAAAATTGGCAAAAATAGCATTGTCTAGCTTCCCAGCAATCATATTCCTAAGGGTTTAATTCCTTTAGAAAGACTGTTTGACCAAAATGATGTGCCTTACAAGGCTGCCCAAAAAGAAGATCAATCTGCAGTCTGTAAGCATGATATAGGGAGTCCAGGTCAGCCTAGATACATAAATCTGTCCACTCATTTGTCTGCTGACCAAAGTTCTGAATACTGCAATTTAATGAAGCAATTTGCTGATGTGTTTGCCTGGGAATACAATGACCTGAAAACCTATGATAAAAAGATTATTCAGCATAAAATCCCTCTGGAGAAAGACACCATTCCTTTCAAACGGAAGCTGAGACCAATAAATCCTATGCTTCTTCCTCTAATTGAAAAAGAAATTAAAAAATTGCTGGCTACGAAGATCATAGTCCCTATCAAATATTCCAAGTGGGTAGCCAACTTAGTAGTGGTGAGGAAGAAAAGTGGAGAAATCAGACTGTGTGTCGATTTCAGAAACTTAAACAAATGCTCTAAGAAAGACAACTACCCTCTACCCAAGATGGAGCATTTGCCGTAGAAGGTCTCAGGAGCCAAAGTAATGTCTTTCTTGGATGGATTTTTATGGTTTAATCAGATTGTTGTGCATCCAAATGACCAAGATAAGACTGCATTCACCACTCCTTGGGGCACTTTTATGTATGCCAAGATGCCTTTTGGGTTGATGAATGCTGGAGCTACCTTTCAAAGAGATATGGATATAGCATTTGTAGGAAAAAGATAAATTTGTTTTCATCTACCTAAATGATATAATAGTATACTCCAGCAGCCATCAAGATCATCTGCAACATTTGAAGAGAGTGTTCTTGAAGTGGAGAAGGTTTGGCATTTCAGTCAATGCTAAAAAATCACAATTTTCTTTAGAAGAAGGCAAGCTGTTAGGACATGTTGTTTCTGCTATAGGTGTTTGAATTGACCCAGAAAAAGTAAAAGAAATACAGACTTTGTCTATCCCGAGATCAAGGAAAGATAGCCAATCCTTCTTGGGAAAAATTAATTTTGTAAGGAGGTTTATAACAAATTTTGCAGAACTGGTGAAGCATGTTACCTCTATGTTAAAGAAAGGGTTAGAGGTCAAATGGACTGATGCAGTGAGAGGATCTTTTGAGTCCATTAAAAAAGCTATTATGGAGGCTCCCACTTTAATAAGTTTGGACTACAGTAAGGAGTTCCATGTATTCTCATTTGCCTCTGAAGACACCATTGCAGCAGTTCTATTGCAAGCAGATGAAGAAGGCTTAGAGCATCCGATGGCACTTTTCAGCAAAAACTTGAGGGATGATGAGCTGAGGTATGACATTATTGAAAAAAAAGCATATGCCCTTATCAAATCCTTGAAATCTTTTAGAGTTTATATCTTGCATTCCAAGGTAATTGCATATGTACCCTTTGCTGTAATAAAAGATGTCTTAACACAACCTGATGCTGATGGAAGAAGGGCTAAAGGGATTGTAAAGCTAATTGAATTTAATATAGAACTGAAGCCCACCAAACTTGTCAGAGGTCATTGTCTTGCCAAGTTATTGGCTGAAGAAAATTACAGATCACTGGATATTGATTTCCTATGCACAATTGTAGAAATTGTTCAGACAGATGAAGAAAAGGAAGCAGCTGAACCAGAGAGAAAGCAGTTAGTGGGTGAAAATCTAGCATCTTGTGATTGATATTCTGCAATAATTAATTTCTTGTTGAAGCTAGAAATCCCTTCAGGATTTACTCAAAATCAAGCCAGAACTATGAAGCTTAGGGCAACTAAATATTTCATTAATGAAAATCTGCTCTACTGGAGGGATCCATCTGGAGTGCTTTTGAGGTGTCTGGACAAAGAACAATCAATAGAAGTTATGCAGCAGTTGCATTCCAGCATGTGTGGAGGGCACCATTATTGTAAGACTACAGCCCATAAAATTCTCAGAGCTGGATACTACTGGCCATCCTTATTTTCTGATGTATTCTCATTTGTTAAATCTTGTGACAGGTGCCAAAGATTTCAAGGAAAACAGCAGTAGAAGTCCCTGCCCTTGAAACCAATACATGCAAAAGGATCTTTTCAGCAGTGGGGCTTGGATTTTATTGGAGAAATCAATCCACATTCCAGTGGCCAACACATATGGATATTAGTAGCCACTGATTATTTTACTAAGTGGATTGAAGCAATCCCTACCAGGAAGGCTGATCATAAGGTGGTTATGAAGTTTTTAATGGAAAATATCTTTACCAGGTTTGGTTGTCCACATAAATTAGTCATAGATAATGCAGTAGCCTTCAGGGAAAAAGAATTGGTGGATATGTGTGATTCAATGGGTATTAAACTGGTTCATTCCACCTCATATTATCCTCAAGGAAATGGTCTGGTAGAATCCTCTAATAAAAGCCTGATAAGGATAATTAAGAAGATGTTAGAGGACAATAAAAAGAATTGGGATTCTAAGCTCAAGTATGAACTGTGGGCTGACATAGTGACCATTAAGAAATCCACAGGGAATTCTCCTTTCAAGCTGGTATATGGCACTGAAGCTGTATTCCCAATTCAGTTAACTCTCCCTGTGGAAAAATTCCTTCAAGAAGAGCAGAATGAGGAAGAAGAAATGGCAAAGAGGATCACTGATTTAGCAGAGGTACATCAGATTAGAGAACAACTGGTTGAAAAGGCTGCAACACATCAGAAAAAGATCAAGGATGCTTTTGACATGAAGACAAAAACAAATAATTTTTAGGTTGGAGACTTGGTCCTTAAATGGGATGCACTAAAAGAAAAGAAAGGAAACCATGGAAAATTTGATGCTTTCTGGATAGGGCCTTTCATAATTTCTCAGATTCAAGGGAACAACACCTTCATACTGAAAAGTATGGGAGGAGAAGCAGTTTTTGATGGCCTAGTTAATGGGCGTTTTCTGAAAATTTATGTGATTTAAGGTCTTTTGGCCTTAAAGGTTGTAAATATTTGGTTTTATCAGTTTTAGTCAGACTCCATGCCCAATGGAACACTAGGAATTTTGCTAATTTGTTTTCATCAGGAAGGCATTGATCTGCAGGTTCTTGAGACCTCACAGGGAGGATCTCATCCCCAGAAGGAGCCAGTGTTAGCTCTGCTATTACTTTCAACATTTTAAGGTCAAACGCAGGCTTGATTGGTTGTCTATGATAAAAAAGGGGGTCGCAACAGTTGGTTTTCCTTCCCTCCTTCATTTTCTTTATAAGTCTATAACTCTCGCTACCTCTGTTTCCTCCTCCTTCATTTTTCTACATTCCCATAACCCCGTTATCCCTATTTTTCCTCCCAAAACCCTCTATAAACCCATTTTCCCCAGGCCCCCGGGCACTAATGGCGTTAAACCCATATGACTGCGCCTTCACAAAAAGCGCTACCCGCAGATGTCCCTGTCACATAAATCCTGCTAAACCTCTTTCATCTCCCCACTGTCAGATCAACCCCTGCCGCGATCGGATGACATCCGCAGCTCCCGCTCCTGTAACCTTCACGCTTGTTAGCCAGCGGGGAAAGTGGTTTCCTGCCTGTCGCGGAAGCCATGCGTCACAGTTCTATTGCATCGCGCGGGTTTATACAGAAACCGCGACAACTCCAAAGGTTGTGCAGGGAATACCGCTTGCCCTCAAAACCACTGTTCCCTGGCCGTTAATCTTCGTGCACCTTTCGCGCCCGATCGACGTCGGATCTACCCAACCCTGATCTGACGGCTCACAATGGTCTCCGCCCGCTTCCTCCTGATAGCTCCCTCCGATGCAATCTCAACCGTTCATCCGCGCAATCCAACGGCTGGTATTTGCCTTCCGCCATGCTGCCTGTGTCCATAGCCTATCCAGTGTACCCAATGGAGGAAGGTGGCCAGTTTTTCAGCTCTCTGCGCAATAAATCCTCAATAACTACATTTAACAAGAGAGGATGGTGATAATAAAAAGGACGACCTCGAGCAGATCAAAGCATTAATCAGTTATGGGGCTCCTTCACCTGCTCAAGGAGTACAACAGAGTACTAGAAAAGGTCAATTTGTTCATTAAAGCACACAGTTTGCAGTAGAGACCCATAACAGATAGTTAAGGTGGTTGGTGGTCCATTATGACCCCTCCACGCATAGGATAGTAGATATTTTTGTAATCAACCTCCATATATACCCAGAAACAAGATGTAATGGGGGTTGATGGATATTGTTTTGATGTAAAGTTCAACTTCTGGAGACTGTAACTACTGTGATACCTACAGCGTCTGGTCTTCATTTTTAGCTAATGCAAGCTTCTTTTGCTATTAATTGCTCACTTTCCACTTCTTATTTGTTCCAGGCTGTGCCTGTTATGCATTTTTCATGTTCTCTTGATATTTAGCATTAGAGGGGCTATCATCCCACCTCAGTGTTAGATTCTAGTATGTATCATTGAATGTGTATGTAGGTTTCTATTATTTTAGTGCCGAAGAGTTGTCATCCTATCTGTGCATTAGGAAATAGATTTACAGACCTTTTAACTAGTTGTAGCCAACGATCACAGGGTCCTGTGCATCTGCTGGTGTGGTCAGTATTCTCCATCTTCACCTGCTCCTCAAACTGTGAGTAATTGGTGGTCTAAAGCCTTGTAGTCTGGGGGTTTTCACCCATGTCTGGGGTTAAGCATAGTAGACGTGGTTATCTAGCTTGAATATGCATCATTCTTTCCATTCATCCACCATTTTCCAACATTTTTGCTGAGTTTGTAATGTTCCCGAGCATCTCTGATATACAACCTAGGAGAGTTTCTTGGGGTGATAACAGGCACACCCACCACTGGATTTGGATCACATACTCTTTGCAGACAGAGACTTCAAAATACATGAGACACTCTCATAGTTTGATTTATTTGACATCTACTGCTGGTGGGAGGATAAATTCATAGATGAAGTGGATGACATAGGGCTCTAGGACACTAATTTAACCTTCTATATCTTTCCTAAAACCCATAGCTGCCTAGAACTAATCAGGAAATGCCACTTATGCTATAACCCACAAAAAAGGGTAGTGATGGCCCCAACAAGACACATATTGTTTACCATTGATGCCAAGTCTATTATGCAGATGATGCAGGCTCCTATCATTGAAGGAACCACTCCCTTTTCCCATGAGATCCTCAGTGAGATGTATCAGAGGCTAGACTTTACCAAAAGAGCCAAAACCTTAGAACTCTTTATGACTGAAAAAACCCCACTGCCAAGCAAGAATCCTCCTTATTCCTCCCTGATTTTCCTAATAGAACCAGACATATATTCATTGTTCTTTCTTATTTACTAGGCTATTTTTCAGATCAGTAGCTTGATGAAGCTATTATAGGTTTCCTATCCATATTATCAACAAAATCAAATCCCTCTATCCTATTCAATTTCAGTCAATTTCTAGCAGATGCCATCCATGAGCAGTTTGTAAATTTCATTACAGAGGAAGTGTTTTAGTATTCCTTAGTTCTGGTATTTATGTTTGTTTACTTTCATGCAGATAGATTTCAGTTTACAATGAGCAAGCTGAATGAAGAAGGTGAACCCCAATCTATTATTTTCTGGACAACCTTAGTGATGAAAGATCAAAAGGATTTCAGCTACAAAACATTTGCAGAAATGTTTGTTCACCCAACTATGAGCCTCCTCAGTGGGACTACAGAACCCAGAATCAGTGAAGAAATTAAAAGGATCATGCAGTTGATAGATCAAGCAAGAATAAGAGATTGGTACTTGTACCAAAATTTTACTAAATTAAGAGTATATGGATGTGAGTTGGCCCCTTACAAGCTTCTAAAGTTCCTCCCCATGGGGATTTTTGCACTTGAATATATCAGACAAATGATCAATGTAGATGAAATACATTTTGTAGCAACAAAGAAGAAATCACAATTTAGGATTAAATCTCAGATTGGTCCTTTCATTTGTAACAACAGGGTAGCAGGTGAGGAGGCAGACAATAGATTGAAGGAAATGAAATTCACTCACAGTTTATCATGGTCCTATAACCCATGGCGCATCATCTCCAATAAAAGGGTAGAGAACATGTGAACACCCTATATTCACACTCAAAGGACTAAAATAGAGAAATTTATGAACTAGATTGAGTGGATGCCTGACACATTGCAAGATGCCGAGGAATAAGTACTTTCTTCTTCAAGTGCACAAACCCCAAGACATCAGGAAAGGCAAAGAACAAAAGATATATCAGACAAAGGCAAGGAACAAGAAGAGGGAGAAACTGGGAAAAGGCCAAGAGAAGATTAGTCACCAGGGATAGATAGTTCTACGAAAGAATTCAAATTGAAATTTAGGAAAAGGGCCAGAATGCACATGGACATAGGCAAGGAATCACCACAACAAACAGTCATCAATCTCAGTGATATTTTGGATTCATCCCCAACAGGAGGTCAATCTCTTCCTGCCACTCCAATTTCAGAAAGACAATAGTCTCTTCAAGTTTCCACATCTACAAATGTAACTAGAGAAAAGGAGGAGACCGTCTTTGACACTTTCAAGGAGATTAAAATTAGGAATGAGATATTGAAAAAGAGCACTTATGCTCAATTTTGGAAACAGAGTGCAACTTCTCAAGGTAGACTTCTCTCAGCCTTTGATTCAGAAAAAGGAAAAATGCATATGGCATTCTTGGAAGCACAAATAACAGAACCTAAAACTCCAGCCGATTACAAACAGACCTCTTTTGAGTTTGATGTCAAGAACGTTCATCCTATTGATCAACTGGAAATGCACAAGAAAACAAGTGAAATGATTTCCTCTACTCTAACCAGTACTTCCATGAGTTTGTTTAAAATGCAGGTGGCCTTGTCAAATGCTCAATCTCAGCTAAAGATGGAAAATATTTCATCTCAATCAAAGGACAACAGAATTAAGTCTTTGGAAGACTTAGTAGTGAGAATTGGGTATGATCCCTCAGATGTAAAAGTAGCAGAAGAGATAATTAAGAAAAAGGAGATGGATATAGAAGCTTTGAAGAAGAAGCTCAAAATGCCTGCAACACATGATCCCTTGACCAAAGAGATAGAGGAAACAAAGAGTCAGAAGGCCGAAATGATGAAGTTAATAATAGAGCAATCTCTCCAAATTAAACAAATGGAAGCAGAGATGGAGAAAATGATACAAGAGAAGGAAAATATAGCACAGACGACCAACACCACTATGGAGGCTCTTCCTCTTACAACAATTCCTACAGCCACTCCAGCCACTACTGCTGCAGGGATAGGAAGCAGTACAGAACAACTAGCCAGATCCATGGAGAGCATGAATCTTCAGAGTGAGGAGATCAAGAGACTAGAAACCCAAGTTAATGTTCTACAGGACCAAATCAAAAGAGTTGAAAGTGAACATAATAGAAATGCAGAGGGCACAGACCTTAATTGAAAAGTTGCAAAAATATGAAAAGGAATCATCCATTGGTAACACTCTAGGAAGAGTGAAGGAGATCATCTGGAACAACATCATCAATGGCATGAATGAAATTTGGCCCAACATACAAATTATCTTTGAACAAAAGGAGTTAATTGAAAAAGCTAAAGAAGCTATTTCAACTACTAATCTAGAGCTGGGAGACATGCCAGCAACAACCAACAGGATAATCAAATTTCTCAATTCAAGGAATAGGTATGAGCTAGAAGAGCTGGGAGTAGTAGACAGAACATAAACTATTCTTCAGGTGAAAAAGGTGTTAACTAAGAAGAACCTAAATGTATAGCTAGAAGAAAAATGTCAAAGTTTGGAGCTAACAACAAGCAAGTTTTTAATAGAATTGAACCTTTAACCCAGAAAGGTCTCCCTTCTCTATTTGTCATTAATGACAAACTCATGGCCAGAGAAGATTATGTCAATAGGCTCCAAGGCATAGCCAAAGATGCTGCAAATCTCTCTAATATTAAAGGCAACATAATAGGAAAAGCATTGTTGGAAGCTATCAGCAATCCAATTTATATCGAGCATGAGCTGAAACATGTTTTTGTGGTCAAACCCACTTTTGCAAAATACACTGAAGCTGATGAAATATACAGGAGGTTAATTAAGATCAAGATTCTAGATGAAGAAGCATGGAGTGACCTGTGTGATTATCAAGAGGAGAAAGACAAGGATGATTGAAGTGACAACGTAGATCTGAGTCAGCACCAGCCATGTAAACAGATCCACTACAACGAAATTAATTTCTCAGCAATAACATCCATAAAAAAGAGGACCATATGTCCCAGTTTTCTCATCATGGCCACTCCATGGTTACACTAGTCAATTTTCTTTAAGTGTAATTGACAACAAATTTCCAAGTGTATAAAGCAAACATTGTAGGTTTTTATTAAATACTTCATGCATTGGAAGTATTAGGGGTTGGCCCTGAGTTAATTGAACTATCTGTTCTTTTTGGACCATTGTAATTTTGAGCTGGAGCATCAATAAAAGAACCGTTTGCGAGATACTTGAACTATGTTAACCTGGTGATGTCTTCCTTTCTGTGATTGAATGTATTGTTGTTTATTCATTGTGCATCATTAAGTCTTATTGTAAAGCAGAAATTCTAGATTAAGATATGCTATTGGAGCACCTTATTTCTATATGTGTTTACAATCTAAAAGTTTTCCTCTGATGTATGATTAAGAAATACTTAATTTCTTTTTAATCATTACTGATATCATTATTATGTCATCTCATTTTTCATTTTGCTTTTAGATCTAGTAAATATAGTTAGCTTGCCTTGCAAATGCTCTGGAAAATTGATGTTACCACCCAGCCTTTGACTCCATATCCCAATGGAAAGGATTCAAATATGACCCACCCCAACCAAACAAACAAACAACCAAGCAATCAAGTAATAAATCTCTTTCATTATTACATCTAGCCTAACACATTAAAACAATGGATATAAAGTTAAATCATAAATATATAGAGAGAGCCCTCTGTGAGTCTAGGAGGGCTAGATCCTAGACTCCTAAGTGGTTTGATATATCTTTTGTGACTTTGTCTTTGAAATCTTCCAAAATCACAGAACAATAACACTACATGCAACACCTATCACTGTTGTTGCTTCTACTGCAACATCTGCAATTGAGAAGAATAAAAAAAGTTTTGAATCAATTATGTCTGCAATTATCTACTAGGAAAATCATTAGGGAAATTTTGAGGTCTAAAATGGGCCTCCTAAGGAAACTATAAAATAATAGTGGAAATAATAAAATAAGATTCGATTACATCATCAAATTTTAGAAGGAAAAAAGAAAAAAATATTTTTTCAACTTATCTCCCTATGGGTTTACTCAAATTTCGAGCGACAACACTTGTTGGATGTAGAATTTGATTCCTCATCCAAGAAGTACCCATGTTTCATACTTTTGATGGACCCTACTACATGAAAACTGAGAAATACATGAAAAAACATGTTTGCAGTCACATTTTTTCATGTATTTCTCATTTTTCATGTAGCAGGGTCTGTCAAAAGTATGCAACATGGGTATTCCTTGGACGAGGAATTAAATTTTGAATCCAATTAGTACTCCCACTCGGAATTTCAGTAAAACCTTAAGGAGATAAGTTGAAAATATGAGTTGAAAAAGCTGTTTTATTATTTTATTTTATTTTACTTTTTTACTCCAAAAATGGTGAATCATCCCCCATGGTTGACATCATCATCTTGAATCCTATTGGTTCTTATCAAGTTTATTTGGTTGTACATTTTTCTTAGGAGGCCCATTTTAGACCTCAAAATTCTCCTAATGTGTGATGATGTTGACTCTGCTACTGAACCTCCTGCTATGCTATTAATACTCCTTTACACTCTTTAGTATCTGACTTACATTGATCCTCCTGCTACTAAATACTGTGGGCCCATGTAGCAAGGGAATGATCCATGATGGGAATGCCTCAATAGACCCTGCCTAAATTTATGCAATTCTAGGACTAAGGCTTCACATCGCCCCACCTTACACCTGGAGGTATGGTTGTATATTCTCCCTCTAATGACTTAGCTGCAAACTATCCCTCTAATGGAGGTCTCTGCTTGAGTGGATGTCTCCACTCTGCCTCCTCTCTGCCTCTCCATTTATGGCTGCTCCACAACTTCTCGAGGCTCCTCTTGAGGATCCATTTTGAGAGGTCTATCTCTCCCCCTCTCAATCACCGTATCTCTAATATTTTTCTTTCTATTCAACGTTATGCATGCATCTTCTTCCTCAAGTGGATACATGTTCTTGACTCAAACCCTGATTTGCTTCACCTTTCCAGTGGCTATGTGTCTGAGGAATGTATTCCTTTTCTGAAGATCACATCATAGCCATAGTCTTCCAAAACTGCAACAGAGATGATATTTTTTTTAAGCCTAGAATGAACATGACATCCTTGAGCCTGAGGAGGGAGCCTGACTCCCTTTGAAAGGTGACTATACCAATCCTGTTCTCTCTATACCTTCCATTGTCCCCCATATTAATGTGTATTTGCAAGCCTTTTTCTTGTAGGTCATTGAAAAATTATCTACACCTTGTCATGTGGAACGATGCACCTGAGTCCAACTACCACACTCTCCCCATAACTGTGCTGGCCATGCATGTGATAAGGGTAAATTCAAACTCGAACAGTGAAACCAAGGCTTCACCTACCACTCCTCCTGAGGACTTCTTGCTTGCCTTTTTGTGTGGAAACTTTGTGGCATAGTGCCGTGAATTCATGACAATAGAAGCATTTAATTTTGGACAAATATTTCTTCTTGCCCTCTTGATTGGATTTCGGTTTGGATTGAGAATTCTTCCCTTTTCCCTTCTTTGCCTTTCCATCCAATGCAAGGTTTTCTTCATCCTCACCCTTGGATGAAGTCCCATCTCTAGTATTCCACCTTATTTCCTCTTGTACCAAATTACATCATAAGCGCTCCAAATTCGGTAGTCTCTCCCTCCCATTTACTGAATATTGATAGTTATGCCAACTCTTGGGAAAGCCCATAAGGGCTAGGATTACCAAGTCTTCTTGAGGAACATTAACACTGACCCCGCCAAGTTCATCTTGATATTGTGTGAACTTGCTCAGATACTTTGGAATATTGTCATTCTTCTGCAGCTTAACACTTCGAAGTTTATCCTTAAGCGACAACTTCCTGTGGTCACTATTATTCTCAAAAACATTTGTCAGTGCTTTCCACATTATGAACGAAGTTTCTTTTCTGTTGATCCAGGTGGACTCTTTGATTACTGCAAAACAATGCAGTAAGATCATTTCCAAAACCAGGAAATTTGTTTTCCTGATGATACGCCCTCAAGGGAAGAAGAAGACAGTGGCCGCGGCCTCCAAACGAGGTCCCTCTGCACGGCAGCTACAAATGGACAAGATTGTGGAGGAGTACAAAGACATCTTCACCTCCCCGGCAGGGGTTCCTCTGCACTGTCAAGTCAAGCACTCCATTGATCTGACCCCAGGTGCGCCGCTACCCAATGGACCAATTTATCGGCGCTCCGTTCTGGAGAACAATGAAATCAAGAGGCAGATTCAGGAGCTCCTACAGAAAGGTCACATCCGTTCGAGTTCTTCGCCCTGTGGGAGCCCGATAGTGTTGGTACAGAAGAAGGATGGGACGTGGAGACTCTGTATTGACTATCGGGCGCTGAATAAGATCACTGTCCGTAATAGGTACCCGATCCCGCGGATTGATGACCTCCTAGACCAACTAAAGGGGGCGAAATATTTCAGCAAGATCGATCTGAAGTCAGGATATCACCAGGTACCAATTGAACCCTCAGATGTGTGGAAGACTGCCTTCAAATCCAAGGAGGGCCTCTTCGAATGGTTGGTCATGCCTTTCGGATTGACGAATGCTCCTGCAACCTTTATGAGGCTAATGGATGACATCTTGCGGCCATTCACCAACTCCTTTGTAGTAGTATACTTGGATGACATTCTGATCTTCAGCCAGAGTTGGGAAGAGCACCTCCACCACATCCGACAGGTTCTCCAAACACTGCGGCAACACAAGCTATGTGCCAATTTGGAGAAATGCACTTTTGGCATGACCGAGGTCCAGTATCTGGGATACATCATTGATGAACAGGGGGTGCATGTCGATCCAGCCAAGGTCCAAGTCATTCGGGATTGGCCCTCTCCAACCACTCTAACAGAGCTCCGCAGCTTTCTAGGTCTTGCCAACTTCTACCGCAGGTTTGTGTTGGGATTTTCTCATATTTCTTGGCCCTTGAGTCAAGTCACCAAGGGCGGGGCGAAAGCAAAATTCTTTTGGTCTGAATCTCAACAGAAGGCATTCAGGGAGTTGAAGGATCGCCTCTGCATGGCACCAGTGCTCGCGTTACCAGATTTACAACAACCATTTGAGGTCGAGACAGATGCCTCTGACTATGCTATTGGGGCAGTCCTTACTCAACATGGACATCCAGTGGCATATCACAGTGAAACACTTTCAGACACAGTCCGGAAGTACCCCACTTATGATAAAGAGATGTATTCCATTGTACAGGCCTACCGACAATGGAAGCATTACATTTTGGGGAAGGAAACGGTCATCCACACAGACCACCGACCTCTGCAATTCATACAGACCCAAGGGAAATTGCAGAATGATCGCCATCAGAAGTGGTCTACATACCTGCAACAGTTTCACTTGAATATCAAGTATAAAAAGGGCAGCACCAATAATGTTGCAGATTGCCTCAGTCGACCACAGATCATGGCGCTAACCACCGTGCTCAACTCTTGCGGGCACGAGACTTCTGATTGGCCACTTCTCTACAAAAGCGACCCAGAATTCGGCCACACATACCAGACACTCTTGGAGGGTCGGCAGGTTGCAGATTTTCACCTCCAGGATGCCCTATTATGCCACCTCGGTCACCTTTGTTTTCCTTCAAGCGAGCGTGCCAAGATGATTTGGGAAGCACACTACAGTCGGGCTGCTAGGCATTTCGGGGTCGAGAAAACAGTGGCAGTACTGCAAAACTATTTCTATTGGCCGAATCTTCGACAGGATGTTGGGAAGTACATCCGATCATGTACTGCCTGTGCCATTGCCAAACCGACCATTAAGAAGCAAGGCCTCTATACCCCGTTGCCTACCCCTAGTCGACCTTGGGAATCCATCTCCATGGATTACATGTCAGGCCTTCCTTCCACTAAGCATGGAAATGACTGTGTTTTTGTGGTCGTTGACAGGTTCTCAAAGATGGCCATTATGATGGCCTGCAAGAAGAATATCACAGCAGAAGCCACTGCTAAACTCTTCTTTGAACGAGTGTGGGTGCACTTTGGGATCCCATAGTCTATCATCTCAGATCGGGACAGTCGGTTTCTCAGCACATTTTGGTCCAGTCTCTGGTCAATGCTGGACACCAAACTCACGAAGTCCACAGCCTTCCATCCTCAAACTGATGGCCAGACAGAGGTTGTCAACAGGATGATTGTGCACATTCTGCGCATGTATAACTCAAAGCATCCATGCACATGGGACGAGAGCCTCCCCTATGTTCAGCACAGCTACAACCGAGCTCTTCACAGCTCCACTGGCCATAGCCCTTTTCAGGTGGGTTTAGGATTCCAGCCACTATGCCCCATTGATGTGGCCATGCCACTTGCAGCTACTCACATGAATTCAGCTCATGTCCAGTCCGAAACAGATAAGGCCACCAGCTTCATTGAGCGCATCCAACATATTCGCCAGCAGGTCCATGACATTCTTGAGAAATCAAATGCCAAGTACAAGCAGCGACATGATCAACACCGGGTGCCACACAAGTTTCAGGTGGGCGACAAAGTCTGGTTGCATTTGCAAAAGGAACGCCTTACTGGAGCCTATCGGAAATTGAGACCACTTCGATATGGTCCTTACACCATTACTAAGGCTATGGGAGACAATGCATTTGAGCTCAGCATTCCCCCATTCCTTGGCCTGCACCCAGTGTTCAATGTGGACCGCCTTCGGCCATACTTTCCACCATTGCTAGACACATCCGACATTGCAGAACAACTCAAACCCACAGAATTAAATCCAGATTGCATGGAACAAGCTGCAACTGATCGGATCATGGACACACAGATCAAGAACACTCGCCAACAGCATATCCAACTGTATCGAGTTGTCAAAGCAGGCCAACTCCTTCAGCAGAGCAAGTGGCTCACCAGGGAACAAGTTCAGCAGAGGTTTCCTCATCTCATGGAGGAGCTCAACGCAATGGGGACCATTGCTTCCTAAGGGGGGAGGAATGATCTAGGTGGATATTGGTGGCCACCTGCCAGGTCCACCTGGACCCCCACCATTGTCTTTCTCAGCATTTTCAGTTTCCTTAATTGTAGCACAGTTTACTATTTTTGGCAGTTTTTCGGGTCCTGAACTTCCGGAGCCGTTTTGAGGCCCTAAACGACGTTTTTTTGGAATTCTGGGGCGACCGAGCCCTATATTGCCTCCTAGTACTCGGATAGATCTTTCCAACGAGCTATCGTACGCGTCAAACGGAGATCGTATGCCAAAGTTACGACCCCGGGAAATTGATGTACCAATTTACCCAAACGGGGCCCACAATTTGGCGTTTCATCTTCTAGGGTTAGGTTTCGGTATGTGAAGGGTTTTCCATTGTTTCTCAACAATAAATAGGCCTTCGAGCCTCATTGTAATACAGTTCAAAACAGTTCAGAGGCATGTAGCCATCACATCTCTTCTCAGAGATAAGCTACCATCGCCCTAGCTAGTTTATTGCCATTTCTGTTTGTAAGCATATGTCAGTATTTTCCATTAATGAAATGAAGTATTATTTCCGCTGCATCTTTGTGTATATGGTTATCTCTGTAATTTGTTGCGTTCCTGCTTAAATCTGGATCATCTGTGGTGATTTGAGACAATGTGATCTTGTACTCCATCCAAAATTATTCTCCTTGCCTTGGCTACATAGTTTTTTCACTGAGAAAGGTTCTGGGCATCATAATCCAGTGGTTTTGCAACATCTATCTTGATGTGTTCTAGAAATCCTTTTTCATCCAATACCGCCTCCATGCGATCCTGTTGGGAAAAATACGGGGGGGGGGGGTGAATTAGTATTTTCAACTCAATATTTTCTTACATTTCATATTCATATTTCTATACGCGACTTTACTGAAAGTAACTTGCGTGTGTACACAACTGTTCTTAATAGAATTAACATATATCTAGTGAACTTATGATTCATTTAATTCATCATGTGTTTGTCTTCAACCAGTGCATCAATACTTTATTAAACATTAGATAAACAGTAACCATGTGCTGTAATAACATAATAAGCCATCACACATAAGCAACAAATATGAACACAAAGATTTAAGGCAAAAACCCAATGCCGAAGAAAACCACATGCTGATGTCGTCTTTGTCTTCTTTTTAATATAAAGAAAAAGTTGTTTACAATCTTGTATTGGTGCAAACTCATACCAGTACACAGGCACCCACTTTCAGAATGCCACAACCTTCTCTCATTCTCTAGCTTCTACTGGAAGGAAGCTACAACCCCTAGCTCTTGTATTGGCTGATATGTTTGCCAATATGTAGACATCGGCCTAAAAAGGCTACAACCTTCACTCATTCTCCAAATGCTACTAGAAGGGAGCTCCAACCCCCTAGCTCTTGTACTGGATGATATGTTTACTAGTACGTAGGTGTTGTCCTATAGAAGGCTAACCCCTTAACTCTTTCTCCAGGGACCACGTTTCATAAATTTTTAGACTAGGTACTCCTGGTACACATCAACACAATATGTAGGCCATGTTTCATCAAATTTTCATACTGAAACCATAAGTAACATTGAAGCTCAAAATAAATCACCACAACTGTAATACAACCATTGCATCAACCAATCACTGAAACCAAATCACCAATCGCTGAATCTCAATCATCAATCATTGAAACTCAATCATCAATCTCTGACATAACTGAAACCCAAATCATTAATCTCTGAATCAACGAATCATTGAAACAATCTTTGGCACAATTGAATCAATCACTAAAAACCCAATCATCAATCTCTGACATAACTGAAACCCAATCATCTTATTTCTGAATCAACCAATCGTGAATTTTTTTGACATAATTGAATCAAACAATCACCAAAATCTCTAACATAATTGAATCACTGGATCATCAATTTCTGATACAACTGAATGAACCATTCCCTCAAAATCCAATGAACCGACACATTGTCAAAATTCAACCAATCGACTAGAATAGCCTGATCACTATAGCTAGTACACATGGGTGAACTCAAAACACTGTAGCAATAAACAGAACCAACCACAACGTAAAAAATCATGTTTGAATGTATATGCTAATGCTACTTTCTGTAACCCAACCTACGTATTCCTCTAATTATGTGTTGTGGCCACAACCACCACCCTATTGAAACTTGCCCTGGTGGAAATTTTGAATGGGTCCTCCCAGAAGTTTAATCTTTCATCTCTTTGAATGATCTATTTCATCCCAGTGATTTTAACTCTATGAAGAGCCAAATCTTCCATTCACAAATGGTTTAATCCCTTTAATCAATCCCTCACATATAACCTTGTTTAAAGCCCTCCATTCATATTTTCATTGGGATTTGTTTAACTCACAAAAGCTCCCATCACCTCATTATTCCTGTCATAGCTCCTTATAGCGAAAACGCGTAAAACATGCATAAATCATTCCTTTTCTCTTATCGTACTCAACCTTGGCACATAACGCATTTATGGCTTCCGGACCTGACAGGTTTTACTAACCAAAATGCATATATTTCGGGTCTGGAGCCCCATCGTAGATCGCTATCGGCCAAGCCCCAAAGCTCTATATAGAGGGCGTGTATGTCTCCTGGACCCGCCGATGATTATAGACCAGAACATATAACATTGCAGGTCCAGCCTTATGTCCAGACACGGGGTTTTCCCATACTTTCGTGTGTATTTGAAAAAACGTTGAAGTCGGGTTTTACAAAGGGAAATCACACACTGCGGACCTGTTGGGGCTATCAAATATAACATATATATGTATTGGGTTTGGCCTAATCACATATCGCAATTGGTGGGGCCCTAGGCCTGTGCAAATTGCAATATGTGATATGGCGGACCCGCCGATCCAATTAAACATATAATATATATATATATATATATATATATATATATATATATATATATATATATATATATATATAGATATATATATCGGGTCCGCCCATCCCCATCGCAAATCGCTGTCGGCAGGGTCTAGCACTCATGCATAAGGTGCAACACCATACGCTGGACACGTCAATACTATACGTCCGGGCTTATAAATTTCAAAATCTAGCCTTGCGGTCAAATGTGGTCTTTTCCATGTATTCCTATGTTTTCTATGAAGTATCATGACCCAGGTTCTTGACGGAAATCCGGTAGGGGTGATAGGGCACATGATTTCCCGTTGAGATGTGCAATTGCGACTCAATCACAACACGATATTGGCTAAGCCAGGCACCTATTCTTTCACACTCACTCCTTTTTATTACATTGCACCTTATAATTTAAAGTTTTAATGATGATGAGAGCTGTTCTTGGGCATTTTATCATATTTTCATAATCACTACTAATATGAATTATCTCTGCAGGCCAATTCAAATGGATCCAGTAGCAAATAAAGGTGATGTATGTCCAGATGACACCTCTGCACCCCTAGTGTCGATACTGCAAAAGCGTAGTCTACAAAAAGACGGATGAACTGCCACAATGCATAATGGAGGCACACTCTATGTCCAAAGGGAAGCACAACGCTGATCCACCAAGATGTCACTCCCTTGAGATGAACCTCAAGGCATGCTAGATGTGGGATGATGAGCGTGGCATCTTTAGTTTCCTTCAAGAAGTGACACGGAATAATATCCTTCCCACACAAGTGCAACGAAATGATAGACAGTGATTCCCTGGCCCTCTCCTGGGAAGTAGAACACTCCAGCAAAGATGAATTTGATGTGTCAACAACCTCATGGATCATGCTCCTCTGTGTGTTCGGATCTGTGTAATGTAAAGAAAGGAGGTGAAAAGTCAGTAAGGGGAGGGTCATTTTGAGTTGTATAAGTATTACCTCTAGATAGGAGATCAGGGCATTTTCGTTGGGTAGAACAGCTTTTGTTATTGTGAGTAAGGAAGATTGTTTGGGCGAGAGAAGGAGCCTTTTCTTAGATTGATTTCCCCCTTCTTTATATGTTAAGAGTCAAGATGTTGTTGAGAGCATAAATATGAATGTGATTTATGTTTGTGCCCATTAATGACTTACATGTCATGATTAGCTTTGGTTGTTTGAATGTGATTCTTCATCATAGTTAATTCATGAGCAGTCCCTAATTTGAAACTATGTTAAACATTAGTTGCAAGCTTTAATTCCATAAAAGGAATGTGTATTCTTGTGTGAGTGATTGGATTGCAATTTAGAATTGATGCAGCCTTGTTCTTATGTGAACCAGTAATTGATTCATTTGGACTTGGGATTCATATATGATGTCTAACCTCTCTTTCGTCATGCTTCTGCAGGATAGATTAGGATAGCTAGAACTAGATTAGAGTAGTTGGAAGTAGTGTAAATAGGATTTAATACATAGAGGTTAGTTGTTTTATTTTGTTTATTTAATTGAGGTCTTCCACCCAGAAGCAATTTATCAACTCATTTAACAATTTACGAGGTCCCTTAAAACATGTTGGAACAAGCCATTCCAAATGAAAGCAGGCCTAATCAAGGCTTGCGATCAGGTTAGCTCCCCATGTTGGTATAGCGAACATTTGCCATGTCAACGAATTGGTGCTAGAAGGAGGGCTTGAACCTCCTTCCAAAACGTTTCAGGATTTGATCCATAAGTGCGATGCATGGATTCAAGAAGATTAATACATGGATCGTGAAGGTCGAAAAGACCCTTCCTCTCATTCGAAAAAGCCTCATTTCGAAGAAGAGACACTATGGGAGTATTGTGTCACTCAGGAACAACCAGTCAGAAGACTCACTCGGGCTTACGCTCGTTCCCTATCACAACTCCTATCTTTTAGTCATTACCTTTGATAGCAAAAAGAAAGCCAAGGGTCTATCACATAAATGAAGAAACCTCTGCAGCCCCTTCTCTTGAAGATATTTTTCTTGATTATTTACAGAGTATCAACCCTCCTCGGGAGGAAATCCCTGAGGATCCCCCCTCTGAAGGTAATCCCTGGCCTAATTTGGAAAATCCTAATTAAGAGACCCTCGACCAGAATCTCCATATCCATAACATGGCTAATGTCCCTCCCCCAGGTGGAAATTAGTCTCCACCACCTCCTCCAGGAGCGCCTCCCTGGCTCACTCAGGATGCCGTGGTGATACCTGGGCAGCTGTTACACTAAAAAATGTCACCTTGACTACTTACAGTTAGTATGGCTCAAATCAACAGTCATGCTACCCTCTTAGGCAAGTCTCATGCCTCTGTTATCCATCTCAAACTCAAAGAAGAGAGAAAGTCTTGTAAAAACTATGTTTATCTCTGGGGTCGCAGGTTCTCTCTAGCCTTACCTGCGGGGACGCTGACCATGTTCACAAAATCTGCGTCCATGGACGCTCTGTATGTTAAGGGACAGGTGCGTCCCTCTGTAAAAGGCAAAATGCGCGAGTTTTATCTTGAAAAAGTTACTTGTGGTTACTTCTAGAACATTCTAGAGGTCGGTTTGATGAAATGGATGCGCCTCCAGTTGGTTCATGTATCTCTATTAAGGGGGAACTTATCCCATCAATAAGGGAGCTATCCCACCCATAGAGGGGGATGATCCCATTGATAGTGGACCTGAATAACCTCTTTACAGCACTATAAATAAAGGCATTGAGCCAGAAGGAGGGGAGGTTGGAGCTATACATTTTCTTTGGGTAAATGCTGCAGGATTTAGGTCTTCCATTAGAGCTCTTGTGAGGAGAGATTGTCTTCACTTGATTCTACTTGGGAGAGGGTGAGCTTTGTCAAAGTAGAGGAAAACCCTTGATGGACCCTGAGAGGAACTTGCACAACACCAAGGCCAGGTTGTAAGAGTTTCTTTGTTTCGTTATTAATACAAACTGGTTTATTTTTCTCAATAGCTTGTGTTAATGAGTTATTTCATGTGTTCCTTGGTCTGCATGTTGAATATATGTTTTATTATATGAAATGCAAGTGCTTGGTAATTGTTTGATTGTTTGTGGTTGCAGGAATTGACTTGAAGGAGGAGCTCATCCGGATCGTCAAGAACGGACTTCAACAACAGCGTTTTGGAATAAGGTAAGCCTAAACACTTGTAGTTTTCATGTTGTAAAAGGTGTATTTAGAGAAAGATCACTCCATTTTGTCTTGTTTGTCATTAGAATGTCTTAGACTTCTAGGAAGGTCAGTCGTGTCCGCACCCTTGACAGATTCCGTGTGACAAATTGGCGACTCCGCTGGGGAATCCATTAATGAGAGAGTCTTTTCCTTTATATGAACTTTGCTTTGAGAAAATCATTTTTATTTTCTGGTTTTTGACTGTGAGAATTAGTATTTGGGTGGCTTAGCTTTAGATTTAGTTAGATTTGGTTTTTCTTCATTTTTCCAGAAGGACGCACCCTCTTAGTACTGCACAGTGCGTCTTTGGACGCGCTGTTGCCGTCTGCACAGAGCGGGGCCGCACCTGTGACAACGGGTTGCCTGCGTCTTCCTGTAAAACTTAAGAAAATTCCATTTTTGCTTTAAATTGCTTTTAGATTTTGTTTTTCCTTAGTGTTTTCTGCCCAGATCCTTTAGTACCCTGTCAAGAATTTTCACCTGAACTTGTTTTGTGAGCTTTGAGTGTTTTAGTGGTTTTCAACGAAGTTTAGACCTAGGGTTTGATTTTTGGAAAGGCTTTGTAGTGACTTTGATAGTAGAAAGTTGTCCAGCCTTAGATCTCTCTGGTTAGTCAACCTTCTTAGAAGTCGGGCCTGTCGTAAAGTCTCCTTTTGTGAGCAACTTGCCATTTGAGTTGTTTTGGGTCAAATTTCGAATTACTTGTTTATAAAGTATTGATTTCCATTTTACAAAAAGAACAAAAAGATTAGAGTTTTGTTTTGGCTAGTTTTTGATTCTGCAATAAGCTAGTCCTTGATTTGATTGTGATCAAGTAAAACACCTTAGAAATAATCATTGTTAGTTTTGGCCTCGTTAAGATTGCTTAGAGTAAATTTGCCTTTAGTTTGCTTATGAGTGCATTTTCATAGATTTTAAGAGTTGTTAAGATTGATTTTTGGTTATATTAGATTTACTTGCTTTATTAAAAGAAAAATACAAAAACATCTTCTTAAAAAGTCTTGTTTCAAGTAGCTTTTTGTTTTCGAAAGAAGAAAAGAGTTTTTTCGTGCATGTAAAGAGAAGTTATGTTTTTATGCTTGGAAAAGAAAAACGAATTGTTTCTTTGATTGTCTTCAATTAAGAAGTTGCTTTTATAAAGATTGCATTCTCTCAACTTTTTAGTTAAGCAATTCATCGAAAAAGTAAAGTAGTGGATAAATCATTCTAGGTGCATTTTGTAGTGGTTTCGAGTCGAGTCAACACACCACTGGTTTCACTTCCATCACCTTTTGACTTAAGAAACAACCTTAAAAGTAACGCTTAAATTAAAATCAATCTAGTAATCTTTATTTTTCTAGGGCTCTGAAGCACCAACATAGCTTAGGCTAGGGTCTTGGAGTAGGTGAGTACTTAACTCTCCAAGACTACAAAACCAAACAGATAGTCTATCTTGAGTAGAACAAATCCAATTGTTTCAGTTACATTCTGGGAAAGCTCCTCTTAAAGGAGAAGCACGAGCTCGTGTCCGAACCAGTGAGGGGATCATTCCTCCCTCGTTGGGAACGACGCCAGGCAGTACGTATTACAAACGGTAAACCTCGGATTAACCATTGTCGAGGAGCCAGGGGTCACTTATCGGTAAACCTTGGATTGTTGTCAAGGAGCCGGTAAGGGGATTGGAGCTTGCTACTCTGCCCTTGCGTGCTGTCGGAGTTTAGACTGTTCCCCCAGGTGTAATTGTTGTGATTGGTAACCTTAGTGGCCATAATATCTAGGATTCTACCCAAGGTGACGGTGGAGGGAAGGTCCCACTGTACCTGGAGCAGACGTCGGTTATACTCACTTGGATTTTCTGGGGGGTTCGCTTCACTTCGAGACGGTTAAAGTGGAGGAACTTGGTCCAGTCTATTCATTAAGCAGGTTGCCGGGGTAACTGTTCCACCCACTATTTCTGTACTGAATCCTGCGAGGTTGGGCCTAATCACCAACTAGCGCTTTTGGTCCGGAAGACTACTGTTTGTGTGTGGTTTGACGCTCTAGATTATTTAGGCGTGTGCTTCAAATTTGTTTGCTTCTTTAGAAGACTTTAGGTGGTTTGATTTGAAATTTTTTACTTTGTTTTCGTGTGTTGTAGTTAAAAATCTTTAATTGTGGCGGAATTACCGAGAAGGTCCCGTCGAATTGCGGGCAGTCTCCTGAAGTTGTTTCTGTGGCCGAATTGTTGAGAAGATCCCGTAGACTTAGGGGATCCCCTCCTCGAGACGACCCAGGTAATTTAGAAGGGTTAAAGGTCCTTGTAACTCCTCCTAGTGGCAGTAGAGTAGGATCACCTGAAGAAGGAGAATCTTCCTTGGTAGTCCATCCAGATTACCAAAGTTTAGAAACAGGTTACAATCCCGAAGCTGTTACAGTTTCCGAGCTTGCTGGTAGTTTTTCATCTGCCAGTGAAACAGGCGAAGAACCTGAAATTTCAGAACCTGTTACTCCAACTCCTAGTGTTCCTGATTCACCAAGAATAGAAAGAATTATCACCGAAAATCTTCCTGTTGGATTAATTGCTATAGAAGAACTTGTTCCAGAGGAAGAAATAGGCGTTTCTGATTCTGAAGATCTAATTACCCTTGATCTAAGGGAGCGTGAATCCATCTTTTACAGTCCTCCTAGAAGTGAATCTTGGTACCTTGCATTAACCAATTTTTTAGACAACTCAGTAGGTTTTTCTACACCTCGTACTCCGGTTCCACCTAGAGGAATTCATTCTCCTGTAAATATGTCTGGTCAGTCATCTGTGTTTTCACAAAGTCCTGAATCATTTTTACATGGCGGTCCTTCTGTTCCTACTGGGTATCAATCACTTTCTGGTACCTTTGCGGGAGCATCTCCTCAACCCATTGATCATGGGTTATTAGTTGGAAACAGTGGTAATGTACCATTGAGTATAGGTGAAGTTTATATGATGTCAGGTTCAACTCCCATTAACCAACCTCAAGGTGGCCAATTACCGCCTGGGGGGCAACCTTCGTTAATGCCTGGGGGGCAACCTCAAGGTACTTCATTCGTGACTGGGGGGCAACCTCAAGGGTATCAACCCCAAGGGTATCAACCCCAGCCTCAATATGTACCCCAAAGTCAACCTCAGTATCAGTATCAACCTCAAGGATGGCAACCTCAAGGATGGCAACCCCAAGGGTATCAACCCCAAGGGTATCAACCTCAAGGATACCAACCTCAAGGTCAAGGTCAACCCCAGTATTCGTATTTACCTCAAGGTTATCAACCTACGGGTCAATACCCTGGTCAAGGTTATCAACCACCTCAAGGGCAATCATATGGGACTGCACCTTACAGTTATCAACCCTATCCTCAATACGGCTATGGATCTCAGTATCCTCAACCTGTTACGAGTCAATACCCTGGAATGTTAACATGGGATCCGTCACAGGGTCAACAGATGTCGCAACCAAGTATACAGTCGGTACCTCAAGCAGGACAACCTGCAGTTCCTGGTCCACCCCAGCAACCGCAACCTGTCCAGTCAAGTGTTCAGACCCCTGTAACTTCTGTAGTTACTCAGCCGCCAATTGCACCTGGTACTCCACCTCACACGGCTGCAGCAACTACCGCTTCATCTACCATGCTTACTTCTGGAGTATCGGCAGCTCCGGTTTCTACTGTCCCTGTAACCACTCCTCAGACATCTGTACCGTTGTCTGGACCCACGGTTCAAACCACAGTCCAGATGCCTGCAGGCCAACCTGGTACAAGTACGGTTGTTACTACTCAACCTCAATTTGTTCAACCTCCGTACCAGGGACAGTATCAACCTGGGCAAGCTGCCCAACAACCGGTTTACCAGTATCAACCGTATCCTGGGTACACTTATCAACCACCTCAACAACCCCAGTACGGTCCGGTTAATCCTGGTTTTCCAGGAGGATATAATATCCCAAATGCGACTCCTGTTCCTAGTTATCCTGGATATCCTCCTCCTGGGGCTGGTATTGTGACTCAGAGTTTTAGAGATCCTAACCGGCAGTTACCGTTTATTGCGACTTTAGATTTACCCGACTTGACGCGCCTAACGAACGATCCAATTCAATATCTTCCGTTCTGGCCGCCAATGCCAAATAAGTTGCCCAGCGATATACCCAAGTTCGAAGGTAAGTCTGGAGAGGATCCGTCTAATCACGTGATGACTTACCACCTCTGGTGTGCATCAAATTCCATCTCAGATGATTCCATCCGCTTACGTCTTTTCCAGCGTACACTCATTGGTCTCGCAGCCAAGTGGTACATTGAGTTACCACGGGCCTCTTTTTACAACTTTAGCCAGTTAGCTACCTCGTTCTTAACTCATTTTCAGTTACCAGTCAGATACGATAATGGTACAGAATTATTAACTTCGCTAAAACAATCGACATCCACGTACATTTCTGATCACATCCATGAGTGGAGACGTCGAAGGAGATTAGTGAAAGTTTTTATCCCGGACCAAATCTTAGCTGAATGGTTTGTCAAATCATTATTACCAAGAATTACTGAAGATGTAGCTAAGGCCGGAGTAGTTACTGAGGAGCAAGTCATTGCTCAGGCACAATACCTTGACTTAGTTTACACTCAGTCGGGTACGTTACACGAGAAAATTCCGGATCTTCCAAAGTCAAACCAAATCGCTGCTGCTCCTTCGGGATCTCATGCCGCTGATGGTATGATCGGTATCGTGACTACGAAGAGTAAGAAGAAGTCTTCCAAGACCTCCAATACTCCAATTATCACTTTGCCTGATTCTCCGACAGGAGAGTCTTCTCCTCCTGAACTTACCGCCGACATTCACGCTGTAGAGTCATCTACGGCCAAATCCAAAAACGGTGGAAAGAAGAAAGGAAAGAAGAAGGCTAAAGCAGACAAGGCTCCAAAGGAGAAAACGGAAAAGTCGGAAACCAATGACGAAAAGCGCAAACCTCGATATCCTTGTCTTATTTGTGAAGAAGATCATTTTACGAGAGACTGCCCTCATCGGGCCGAGGTAGTGAAAATAGTCAAAGGTTCTCCCACTCCTGCTGTGTTAAAAAATCCATTTCCAGAGCAGGAGAATAAGATGATAGGTTCTTCTTCGAATGCCAGTGAAGAACCCATTTTGATGATGTCTCATGTCAGGATTGCGACTCGATCGCAAGATTATGGTAGTAAGGCTCCTGTTGATGGTAAAGAAGCAGAATCTTCTCACTCTAACCCATCAACCTCAGCTCCTGGTTCCGATCCACTACAGATCGAAAAACCTAACCCAGACTTAGTGATTAAGCCGCCCGCCAAGGGTGTACTTCGAAGGTCTGCTTTCAATCCACATGCGAGAGCAGCCCAGAATTACAACATTGTTGAAGACTTAGCTGTTTCACCTTCAGCAATGTCGGCACTCGAAGTGCTGCAATCATGTCCAGCGCAACGAAAATTGCTTTTGTCGGCTATTGGAGCTGTCGATGTTCAGGACCCGAACCTAATGATCTTTGATCTAGAAAGTAGTACACCGCGTCTCCCCCATCAAATGGCTTTCCAAATTCCAGTGATAGTCAAAAACAGGCCTATTCATCGGACTGTGATTGATGAGGGAGCTTCTACGTGTATTATGTCGATTCAATGTTGGAGATCGCTTGGTTCTCCTTCGTTGAACCAATCCCCCACCATCCTTAAGGCCTTTGATGGCCGTGGGTTCCGTCCGTTTGGTATTCTACAAGAATTGCCTATAGGGGTCGAAGGTAAAACCGTTAGTCTGGATGTGGAAGTGGTTGATGCCCCTCTAGACTACAACCTTCTTTTGGGTCGAAGTTGGTCATATGCTATGACAGCGGTCGTTTCATCGGTCTTCAGAGTCATTAAGTTTCCACATAACGGTAAGATCGTGACTATTGATCAGCTGACATACTTTTCATCCGACCCAACCTCTTCAGAAACTATCCAGCATGTTGGTAAAACGACAATCCCTTATAGGGACATTGGTGTAGGTTTAGTTAAGGATTCCGGTTTACTGGGAACTTTTCCTCTCCCTCCACTCAATGCAGACCCTTCGTTTGCAACAATTCATATGATCACGTCAGAAAACATTATTTATGATGATCCTTGGTATGTTCCCTCTGACTCTGAGCTAGACTCACTCGGTGATGTTATGCCGTTGAGTCCGTATGAGATTGCTTATGAAGCTCTTATGTCTTTTACCGACTTTCATTCAACCGACCAAATGAATGTGGTCAGTGAAGAGTCACTTTTCACCTCACCCTTAGAACGGATAACGTTTCCCGAAGAAGTGTCATCTGACGAACAACTTCGCGAAATCCTAAGTGTAGATGATCTACCATGGGAAGATCTCCATCACAGATCTTCGTTTTTACCTAAGGATGATGCATTTGAAAATGATTTTTCATCTATCTTTACCGCTGAATATGTCAAAGACGCTCAGGATCCAACGAAACATTCTGATTCAGAGCTGAATTTAGGGAATATTTCTCGTACTATTCCCATTGATATTTCAGTGAAGCCCGGAATCGAGGAGAACATTCATATAGGTGCCGCATGTACTGAAGAAGAAATCCAAACTTACAAGGCCCTATTCCAAGAATTCCGCGACGTGTTTGCCTGGTCTTACGAGGAAATGCCGGGAATTGATCCTGCCATTGTTGTTCATGAAATCAAAACCTACCCGGATGCTAAACCCATTCGGCAACGGTTGCGTCAGATTCACCCTCGAAAAGCGGCTGCGATT
This sequence comes from Pinus tabuliformis, assembly GCA_031772625.1. NCBI lineage: Eukaryota > Viridiplantae > Streptophyta > Pinopsida > Pinales > Pinaceae > Pinus > Pinus tabuliformis. The sequence continues at coordinate 341,966,475 of CM062812.1, forward strand.
AAAGCAGAAGTCGAAAAGCTGTTGAAAGCAGGTTTCATTTATCCGATCCCGTTAACGGATTGGGTATCGAATATTGTTCCCGTCAATAAAAAACAAGGAACAATAAGAATCTGTATCGACTATAGGGATATCAATCGAGCTTGTCCAAAAGACAACTATCCTACGCCTTATATCGATCAAATTATTGATGATTGTGCCGGAAGTGAGATGTTTTCCTTCATGGATGGTTTCTCAGGCTATAATCAAATCAATATTCTACCTGCCGATCAACCAAAAACGGCATTCATTTGTCCATGGGGGACATTTGCTTATTGCAAATTACCTTTTGGACTTAAGAATGCCGGGGCCACTTTTCAACGGGCGATGTCTTATGCATTTCATGACATCAAGCACATTGTGCAACCCTATCTCGATGATTTGCCTGCTCATTCTTTACAACGAGCTGATCACCTTGTCCACCTACGAGCAATCTTTATGAGGTGTAGGCATTATCGAATTCGGTTGAATCCCCACAAGTGTGTTTTCTGTATAGAAACAGGTCGATTGCTGGGATTTGTTGTTTCAAAAGCCGGCATTCGCGTCGATCCCTCGAAAGTCGAGGCTATCATCAAATTGCCTCCTCCTTCGAGTTTGCGCCAACTCCAAAGTTTGCAAGGGAAAGCGAACTTTTTACGCCGATTCATCCCAAACTACGCCGAGGTCACTAAAGGTTTTACACGGTTGTTGAAACAGAACGCACAATTCTTTTGGGACGAGATTGCCCAACAATCTTTTGATGCACTAAAACACGCGTTGACCCATGCACCGTTATTGCATCCTCCCAACTACAACCAGGACTACTTCTTATACCTCGCAGCTTCGCATTCCACCATTGGAATGGTGTTAGTTCAAGAAGATGAATTCAAAGCAGAGCATGTGATATATTATCTTAGTAGAACCTTAAATCCCACTGAGTTAAAATATTCGCATGTGGAGAAATTGGCCCTGGCAGCCGTTCAAGCTGTCCAGCGTTTTCGTCACTACATTCTTCTCCGCAAGACTACAGTTATTTCGGATTGCAACCCTATGATTTATATTTTGACAAAACAACTGCTAGGGGGCAAGTACTCTAAATGGATTGTTATCCTGCAAGAGTTCGACTTGGAGTTCGAGAAGTCCAAGTCTAAGAAATCTTTAGTTTTTGCGGAATTGATGTGTGATTTCCCGAGTGCTGACACAGAGACTGTGGCAGAGGAGTCCATTGTGGACGAATCTTTGTTTCTTATTAGCACTTTAGATCCGTGGTATGGGGATATAATCATCTATCTCCAAACCCAAACCTTTCGGCCTGAAGCTTCCAAGGAAGACCGTCGAAAAATTCGGTTTCGATCCCAGCAATACAGAATTATTGGAGATACACTTTATCGCCGGGGGCAGACTTAGTTTTTCGACGTTGTTTAACTCACGAAGAGGCTGAGAGAGTTTTGAATGATTGTCACTCTGGAGCATGTGGCGGTCATATGTCTGGGTATGCCACAGCTCAGAAGGTGTTGCGCGCTGGCTATTTCTGGCCGTCTATGTTTAAAGATTGTATCCTTGCTGTCAGAACATGCCACAACTGTCAAGTGTTTGATCGAAAGATGCGCGCTCCACCTGCTCCTCTCCACCCTATAATTGCCGCTGGTCCATTCGCCAAATGGGGCATTGACTTTATTACTTGTAACCCTCACTCGGCCGGGGGGCATGCGTATATCATCCTCGCGGTTGATTATTTTACAAAATGGGCCGAGGCGATGCCTACATTCGACGCAAGCGGCAAGACAGCTGCAGTTTTCGTATTCAATCATATCATAACTAGGTTTGGTGTCCCACAAGCAATCATTACTGACCATGGGAGCCATTTTCGAAACGTCATGATGACTGAGCTTACAAGCCAGCTTGGTTTGCGCCACGATAGCTCTACTCCTTATTATCCGCAAGCCAACGGTTTGGTTGAGTCAATCAACAAAGTTCTAGTCATCATGATTCGACGGATCATTGGTATCCATCGAACGAATTGGCATAACATGTTATTTTCGGCGCTATGGGCATATCGAACTTCAGTGAAAAATTCAACAGGTTTCACCCCTTTCCAGCTAGTTTATGGCTTAGAAGCTGTGTTACCTATTGAATGCGAAATCCCATCACTTCAAATGGCTGTCGAATTACTTCCAGCTACTTCCGAAGAGGAGAAACGGTTATTATACTTGGCTAAATTAGATGAGACTCGACGTGACGCTACTTTAGCTATCGAGACTCACGCGAAACGAATGAAAGCTCAGTACGATAAAAATGTAACCCCTCGAAGTTTTTCGGAAGGAGACCTAGTACTATTATATGATCAAGCTAACGATAAGCTAGGTGCCGGAAAATTCGTTCCCATGTGGCATGGGCCCTACATTGTAAAGCGAAAGCTAGCAAAAGGGGCTTATGAGTTAGTTGATTTTGATGGGGACTCTTTGGGTAAACCCAGAAATGGACTTTACCTAAAGAGGTATTATGCTTAAAATGATGGGTATGGAGAAATTTTTAGATAGGTTAGATTTTCTTTCTAGCTAGCAAGTGTGTTAGTTTAGTCAGTGTGCTTAGCTTAGCAAGTGTGGTTTTTCGTCATTATTCTGGCTTATCTTGGTTTTACTCTTGATATTGTAGATGTCGACGCCTCTCCAAACATACATTGGATTTGCTGATGGTGCTTGTCGTAATACACGGAATATCTCTTCCGCAGCTTGGGTTATCTATTCGCCCTCTGACGAGTTAGTTTCTATGCATGGGGTAAGCCTCGGTCAAACAACGAATAACATTGCAGAATACAGTGCAGTGGTTGAATTATTATCCGAATCTATTTCATTTGGAATTCGACGTTTGATAGTGAGGTTAGATTCTGAACTTGTTGTATTACAGCTTAATAGAGTTTATGCCATTAGAAATCCTGTGTTATTAAGGTTGTTTTTGAGAGTGCGTCTCTTGGAACGTGAATTTGATTACATTGAATATCAACATATTCCAAGGTCTTTGAATACATTAGCAGATGCAATTGCTTCTCGAATGTTGGACAGACATTTACAATAATCATGCAAGTAAATTTAAAAACATTTCATCACATATGTTAAACAAGATAAGCCGGTAATAGTGATATATATAGATAGAAGTGTGTCAAAAAATATATACATCGTCTTCGATCATAGGTTTAAAACACCTTATGATCGGCAAAATGATAGTACAAAAAGTCAAAAATGTCACATGTGACTACAAAAGTGACTAGTCAATCACTGGTGGTGCTCTCTGTACGACACCACTGCGCGGGCTACCTTACGCAAAAATCTCCTAAACGGTCCAGGGACCGCGACTACGAAGCGCTGAAGCCTGATAGGAATGTCGTCCATAGTAGTCTCAGGTATATCTGCCGTGAGACGCTCTAGATCATGCTCCAACTCAGCTAGTACTTCTGCTGTCGCATCCTGTGGGGCCGGTACCGGTGCAGCTGGATGTAGTCTATCATAAGGCCGGAGGTTGGCTGGACGCTGTGGACCAACATCTGCATTTTGAAAGATTTACTATTAGTTTTGAGACGATATATATAAAAAATACAAAAAATACATAACTAGAAAACTTGTGAAAATAAAAAGTACCTCTGTCGTCCCATTGTTCTCCCTGTGGAAGAACCATGTCCGGATCACCTCTGAAATCCATTCCGGCATACGGAAAGTCCTGTATCACAAAAAGCTGGCCCTCTAACCAGTCAAAATAACTATCTGAGAATCGAACTACTGTCGCGCCCTCGTCAGGATGCCGGGCCATCACCGCAACCCATCGTATCAGCTTTGGCTGCTGGGGACCCAAGATATCAACAGTGAGTTGCTGAGGGATCAGCATTGGAATTCTCTCCAAGGCAAAGCTCACGACTATAGGCCCATATCCAAAAGTCTTTAGTCGTCCGTTCTTTGCCTTGGTCAGTTGGCTCTTCATATGAGCCGACACAGCTTCACACCAGTTGAAAATGGTGCCTTGGTAACAGTCAATTGCCATCCGCATTTGGGATCCGGAAGCAATGTGTAAAGCGGCCGCGCCGCAAATTCTGGTAACCGTGAACGCTATGACTTTGAGTTCCGGTAGAGTGATGTGTTTTATCTCTATGCCTTTTGAATGGTGAGCCCCAGGTGTGCACCAATTCTCGCGGAGACTATCAAGGGATTGGCCACCCGGCCTAGTCCCCGCAAGACTGAGTTGCTCACCTCTGTTTGGCAAGCCAGTGAGAAAGTATACATCCGAGGGCTCTATCTCGAGCTGGTGCCCTCCTATGTAAAAGCATTGTTCTTGTACGTTCCATCGCTCAACCAGCCATTCCAAGAATCTTACCTGGCCCCTCATGCCCGGTATGGTCCAATATTTGTATAATCCGCATGCTCTTAGGGCATCCAGGGAAGGTTGATGATTTATTGCAGCTTCATCTTCCTCTACATGCTCTCTTTCTCTCCAGTCTAACATGATTAATGCCCTGCATATCAAAAATAGCAATTAGAAATTAATTTGGGAATTTTTGGTGGTTTTTTGAGAGAGTTGGGGTTTTGAAATGCGCGTTTCTCGGAGGACGCACCCCGGCTTTGTAGCACAGGGCGCCCGGACGCAGCTGGCCTGAAGGCGGGCTGCGTCTTCCGACCGTTTTCCCGTATGAGAAAAAGTCGGGGGACGCAGGTCACCCGAAGGGCACCTGCGTCCGCCGAGAGGCGCATTCCAAAACCAAAACCCCCCCAAAAAATGAAACTAAAACCTAAAAATTGATTCTAAACGGATAGAAATGCAGAGTAGGATGTGTAAAATACCTGGATGAGACGGCGTTCGATTCCAACGGTCAGATTTTCCGCAGCGACCACGGGAAGTTTCTTGTCAAAAGCTCCTTTTTCAACCTCAACAGTGAAACGGTAAAAATGACATGGTAAAAGGTCTTTTTATAGGTTTTTTGGATGAATTAGTTCATTTTTTACCATGAAAAGATGTTTTTGAATGTATTTTTGCCTATTTTAAACAGGTATGAGTAATGTGTCGCTTTTGTGCAGGACAAAGGGATTTCGAGGGAAATTGTAATTTTTCACAAACAAAATTTCAGAGTCATCTTTTAAGCCCTTTTCTGACTCCTAAAACATGAAAAGATCGCCGAGTGTTTCTTTTTCACTCGTTAAAACGGAATTAAAAGACGGTCCCCTTTTAGCTCTTTTCTGACCGCAAAATCAGGAAAAGATTGCCGGGTTTTTGTCGTTTCGAACTCGATAAGGAAATAAAACGACGTGTCCTTGATCGCTTTTTACTTTTCAGGTTAACGACACTATTATGAAAGTACTCCTTGGTCGCAAGATCAAGCGGTTCCCCCAGGTATTATTTTATACTTTTTCGGGCTTGAGGGACACAAATATACGAAAAAGTTCAACGTGGAGTCTCCTTTAGTTTTTTCAGACTCTCTAAAATTGAAAAACGCCGAGTTTCTCCTATACTGGGCTCGTTAAACTTTTACAGTAGAGGACCTGTTCAATTACAAACAGGAACGAACCACTCCTTCCTAGGGTTCGAATTTAAACTAGGTTGGACTCGTCCGAAGGATGAGCTTATAATCAAGCATATGTTATCCTCCTCAAGCTTGTTAAAAATAAAGAGGTACTTGCCAGAAATGGTGGGGGAAAAAAGAGAAGAATGAACCTATTTGTCACCTTTTGTCTCAGAAGAAACTTTATTACCGCTCTTGAACACGACACTTTTCATTCACCTGGGTTGGGAAATCTTTTACCTCACAGTTGACCAAATCACTTTGAAAGTCTTTAACCGGGTTCCAGGGGTTAACTTTGAGTTATACGTCACCAAGCCATCTGTTGTGTCGTTATGTGTTCAAGAGGTCTGCAAGAAAAAACTTTCATCTGCAAAATACTTGTCATCCATTTGACCATCCCTGAGTCAGTCCTTACAGCAACATTTCTTCAACTTGAACAATGATTTCGTGTTGCGGGCTTGCCTGCAACGGGTCGCTTTCTATCGACATCGACACATTATCTAGAAAGATGACTTAGGAATCGACAGTACCTTGAAGTCTGCATGCATCAATGGCAGGTTTCTCGCCTTTGACGTCAGTTTACATCATTGACTTTCGATCAGAGGATTCCGTGAAGTGTTCGACATCAAAACATCTATTCACATTTCACGGGTTGTGCTTGGTACTTTGAGAACCATTGACATTACTGGTGGTTTCTCTCACGCTTGTTAACAGTTTACATCATTGACTGGTAATCAAGTGGTTTCTACCATGTTCGACATCGAATCATTTAATCACATGGCTAGAATCGTACCAATTCGGGAAGTAGAAGTGAAGACCCTGGATCTAGTTTCTACCATCCAGGCTGCGAGGAGTTTTGTATTCATTATCTATGTAGACTAATCATAAACAGATGGCTGCGTCCATACTGTGTCTACAAAAGTCTATAAAAATGATGTACTGCAAGATCATTCCTGTATCAGAATAGTTAGTCCATTAGTTAAAGTTTTGAATCTGAGTATGGGAATGCCTACCTCAGTGATGATATAATCTTATCCATGTATTTTGTGTTGAAAATTGCAGGTTCCAACCAGGCCATCCACAAGGCAATCCTTGAAATGATAAAGCGCTTCACCCTTCCTAGAATTACAAAACCCTATTCTATTCCAGGCTTCGCACTTTAGGGGGCAATCTGTTACACTAAAAAATGTCACCTTGACTACTTACAGTTAGTATGGCTCAAATCAACAGTCATGCTACCCTCTTAGGCAAGTCTCATGCCTCTGTTATCCATCTCAAACTCAAAGAAGAGAGAAAGTCTTGTAAAAACTATGTTTATCTCTGGGGTCGCAGGTTCTCTCTAGCCTTACCTGCGGGGACGCTGACCATGTTCACAAAATCTGCGTCCATGGACGCTCTGTATGTTAAGGGACAGGTGCGTCCCTCTGTAAAAGGCAAAATGCGCGAGTTTTATCTTGAAAAAGTTACTTGTGGTTACTTCTAGAACATTCTAGAGGTCGGTTTGATGAAATGGATGCGCCTCCAGTTGGTTCATGTATCTCTATTAAGGGGGAACTTATCCCATCAATAAGGGAGCTATCCCACCCATAGAGGGGGATGATCCCATTGATAGTGGACCTGAATAACCTCTTTACAGCACTATAAATAAAGGCATTGAGCCAGAAGGAGGGGAGGTTGGAGCTATACATTTTCTTTGGGTAAATGCTGCAGGATTTAGGTCTTCCATTAGAGCCTTGTGAGGAGAGATTGTCTTCACTTGATTCTACTTGGGAGAGGGTGAGCTTTGTCAAAGTAGAGGAAAACCCTTGATGGACCCTGGGAGGAACTTGCACAACACCAAGGCCAGGTTGTAAGAGTTTCTTTGTTTCGTTATTAATACAAACTGGTTTATTTTTCTCAATAGCTTGTGTTAATGAGTTATTTCATGTGTTCCTTGGTCTGCATGTTGAATATATGTTTTATTATATGAAATGCAAGTGCTTGGTAATTGTTTGATTGTTTGTGGTTGCAGGAATTGACTTGAAGGAGGAGCTCATCCGGATCGTCAAGAACGGACTTCAACAACAGCGTTTTGGAATAAGGTAAGCCTAAACACTTGTAGTTTTCATGTTGTAAAAGGTGTATTTAGAGAAAGATCACTCCATTTTGTCTTGTTTGTCATTATAATGTCTTAGACTTCTAGGAAGGTCAGTCGTGTCCGCACCCTTGACAGATTCCGTGTGACAGCAGCAGCATCCCCTACCCAAGAATGCAGAAAAGGTACTGCCTAAATTCGACCCTGAGTGGGGAGACACCGGTGAAAACCATATCAATTCGTTCTTCCTGGTCATGCGCATGTTGGGGGTAGCTGATGAAGATATAGTCTGTCGCCTATTCCCTTTTACCCTAACTAGTGCAACTTCCACTTGGTATTTTAGCTCGAGAACTGAATCTATCACCTTGTGGGCTACCTTTCAACAGGCCTTTTTAGACAAGTATGGCGATGACAAAACCCTACTGCCTTAGTCCTTGAACTATCCCGTTTGAAAATGGAAACCAAAGAAAAGGTTAAGGATTTTAATATCCAGTTCAACACCTTGTTCAACAGAATCCTGGCCACCGCCAGACCTACAGAAGAGGTGCTCATGGAATTCTACATCACTACTCTCCCTGTCCCTACTGCTATGTGGGTCAAAAGGAGTAATGCACAGACCTTACAAGGTGCCATTGATGAAGCAGTAAAAGTCAAGAATGAAATGCTTAGTCTCACGGCATGCCACCCTACAACTGGAGAAAAGAAAGCCTCTCAAGCATCCAAGAAGAATAATGGGAGTGATACCAAAGGGGTTGAAACCAAAGAAAAGGACACCATGGATGTGGAAGGTTTGCATTGGATCATTAAGAAACTAACAAACACAGTCATCGATATGAAAAGGAATCACAGAGAGAGTACTAGTGGTAGTGGAGGAGACTATAACAACAGAAAGCCCTTCAAGCCTTTCTATCGTAAGAAAATAGAAGGTGGGCATGGTCAACTTGTGTTGCTTGCTCCACCCAATGAAGGGAATTTAAACACAGAAGAGCTGGCTCTTATCAGATCGCTCCTCAACCAAGAAGAACCTATAGTGGATCTAGAGCTAGAACAAGAATATGAGGAAGAATACCAAGTAGAAGAGCCCTTGGATAAAGAATCCCAAATCAACGTACTGTGGGATTTCTATACAAATGAGAATGATGATGACCAAGGAGATAGTATGGCAGAAATCCACACTAATGAAATCCACACATGAAGCAAAGGGCCACTTGCAGGTGTGATGAAGCCTATAGATCAGACCAAGAAAGATATCCACCCTGTGAAAGCACCTGCTCCCAAAGTTCATGTTGAAAAGAGTAGACCCAGCAATCAATCCAAGAATATCCCTATTGTAAACCACCCTGAGAAAGAAAATGCATCTCCCATTGCAGCGAAGGCTACTCAAGATGGTAAACTCCCACCTAAGAATGGCAAAACAGGTATGTTTACTCTACCCTATCCTATTTATAACATTGATTATAATATTGTGGATGATCTTAGGAATCTAGGGCTAATATAACATACTTCGATTTGCTAAAATTAATGCAGCAAAGGGATCTGCTCCTGAAAGCTATGAATGAATGGAATTGTAAATCTCCCACCATTCCGAGTAGCCAACCCAAGAAGTCAATCTCCAGACCTGTTAATACTCCCAGTTCCGCCCAAAAGCTAGCAGCCATGGAAGCCACCCTATCAAAAATGAATTGAAACTCCCAAGATGTCAGCGCAGCCATGGTAGGGAGGAAATCAAAATCCATGACTCCACCCTTCCTTATCACATTCGAAATCCTCAACATGAACGTGCACAATTGCTTGGTAGATTCCGGTGCCTCATCCACTGTTATGCCTCACGCTGTTGCCAAAAGACTGCATGCTATACCTGAGAAAACGGGGACTCAGATTATGCAATTGGATAGGACAAATGTGAAAGTAATTGGGGAGTTAAAAGATGTGTTGATTCGGATGGCTGCTAAACCACAATACACACAAGTCGTTGACATAGTGGTAGTCGACATACCCGAGGCTTATGGAATGTTGCTCAGTAGGGACTGGTCATCAAATCTGAATGGATATTTCTCAATTGATTGGTCCCATCTCTTTTTGCCTCAGAGGGGAAAGGGTGATATGCTGAGAGTTGATCATGAAAGATACATGAAGTATGTGGCGATAGAGCTAAATGGTCCCAATGTACCTGTAACATTTACCAACTCTATCCTTGGGAATTACAATTTCAATGTTTGTGCCACAGAAACCTATTTTGGGAAATTCCATGTTGAAAAAAGTGAAGGAATTGCAATAAACACATGGTTGCAAGCTCTCCCCCGTAGTCCAACTGACAAACCACCCTGTAATATAGTAGATGATAAAACTAGTCTCGTGGGAAGAAATTCAATTAATGTAACGTTAGACTCTAATTTTTGGACACTCTATTTTAATGGTTCTAATTTCCTTTAAAGTGCAAGTGCTAGGAGCATTCTCATGGACCCACAAGGGAACCAACATTCGATGGCCAGCTGATTGGAGTCTGCGTGCACCAATGACACAGCAGAATATAGAGGCTTGCTACAGGGCTTGAAAAGGGCCCTTGATATGAAGGTGAGAAATCTCAAAGCTTCTAGTGACTCACAGATAATCATGGACTAGGTGAGGGAAAGGATACATCACAATTCACCATACTTGGAAACATACCAACATGAGGTATGGAGTTTAATTAGCATTTTGATTCTTCTAATATCATACACATACCTTGATGGAAAAACCACAATGCTATTCTGATGGCTAGTATGGCTGCTAAACTTTTGCCTGATTTTAGATTAAAGAAGAACAAATGTTATGTTGAATTAATTTTTAGACCATCTGTGCCTGATAACATTTCAAATGGGCAGGTGTTCGAAGACGACAAGCTTATGAATGGGAATAAAGAGGAGGCTAAGCCCTACCAACAAAAGCTTCGTAAGGTGCATCCAAGCCTAGGCCCGTTGGCAAAGAAAGAGTCAAACAAAATGCTGAATGCTAAAATCATCTTTCTGGTCATACACACCCCATGGGTAGCCAATATTGTGTGAGTAAGGAAGAGAATTGAAGACATCAGGTTATATTTCGGTTTCATAAATCTGAACCAAGCATCGTAGAAAGATAGCTACCCTGTCCCTTCTACAGAAAACATTCTTCAGTGCGTTGCTGGGTCCAAAATGTTTTCCTCATTAGATATGTTTTTAGGATGTAATTGAGTATTGGTGTCTAATGGGGATCAGCGTTAGACAACGTTCCAACACTTATGGCTGAGCCCATTCCAAGTTGTGGAGAAAATTGGTCAGGGAACTTACAAATTGAAAACTTCACAGAGAGAAACTAAAAAACTCCCTGTTAATGGCCAACATCTCAAGGGACACTTCCAGTAGCCACCATATAATGGTTACCTACTGAGTAGGATAGGATTCATTTCAGTTTTGTTGTTATTTTGGTTGCACTTTTGTCTTTTCCTTTGTTTTACTGCAAAGTTTATTTTCCTGTTGTTTTAAATTACAATCCTTTTCAGTCAACTGATTTCGGTCCTCCCATCTTGTTTTTCCTTTCTCATATTTTCCCTCATTCACCACCTTTCAGCGTTTCCCTTCCCCATTAGCCTGCTGATGATTTTGGTCTTCCTAAATCCATCATTACCCTGCAAATCAAACAAACTTTCTATCAGCCCATGAGAACTTGAAAATCAACTGTAGAATTCAAACCAAGCCACTCATTGGCATTTGTTGAGAACTGGGTAAGATCTGTTGATAACTTGGATATTTAGAGCATGTAGGGGCATCTTTATAAAGCAAGAATGTGTAACTACAACTGGACTGGCATGGAGGGACACTGCATTTTGAATAAATCCCACTCAGACCTAGCATATACTTGCTTATAAGGTTTACAGTCATTCTCCATTAGTCCCGTCCACCACACTAAATTGTCCAATACCTGTTATCCACAAGTAAACCTCCTTTCATGGGCTAAGCTCAATGTCATACACCCTGTGGCAAATCCAATTGTGCTCTAGTCCTTGTGCCTGAAACTAGCAGGACTTATTTAAAAGAAAATGAAATGTCAATTCCTTGTGCCAATCTGGAAGGACAGGCTGTTTGGGAAACTGGTTAGAGTAGGGACTGTTGCTGGGCTTAGAGTACCAGTTGACACAACAAGCCCAACCTTGCTTAAGCATTTTAAAAATATGTCATGATCCATGACTGCGTCCGATTCAATCATATGAAAATGTAGCATTGAAATTCTTAAACAAAGTACAGATAAACATATCTACATAAAGAGCTAAGGTACACACCTAAAACAGGTATTGGCAAACTAGTGATGGCCCCAAAAGGATTTTTGAAAGTAGGAAACAGGTAAAGGAAGTTTAATAAATCCCATACACTGCCATTAGAGAATGCCTGTCAAAATTCTATCATTAAGTAGAAGCTATTTGTCTCTATCCCACCTGAAGCAACTGATGTTGAAGTGGAACCCATGCTTTTGCATCTGTATATTTTGCATTTAAAGTTTATCTTGATCCCCTGATTTGTTATTAATCCAAGATTTATTTGGAAACAGAGATAACTGGTTCGCCCAATGGTTCGCCATTTTCTATGACCACAACCACCACCTATTGAAACTTGTCCTGGTGGTAATTTTGAGTGGGTCCCTCAAGAAGTCTGATCTTTCATCTCTCCGAATGATCTGTTTCATCCCAGTGATTTTAACTCTATGAAGAGCCAAATCTTCCATTCACAAATGGTTTAAGCCCCTTAATAAATCCCTTGCATATAACCTTTTTTAAAGCCCCCCATTCATATGTTCATCGAGATTTGTTTAACTCACAGAACCGCCCATCGCCTCATTATTCCTGTCATAGCTCCTTATAGTGGAAATGCTAAACACATGCATAAATCATTCCTTTTCGCTTATCGCACTCAACCTTGGCACATAACACATTCATGGCTTCCAGACCCAACAATTTTTACTAACCCAAATGCATATATTTCGGGTCTGGAGCCCCATCGTAAATCGCTATCGGCCAAGCCCCAAAGCTATATATAGAGGGCGTGTATGTCTCCCAGACCCGCTGATGATTATAGATTAGAACATATAACATTTCAGGTCCAGCCTTATGGCCGAACATGGGGTTTTCCCATACTTTCATATGTATTCGAAAAAACGTTGAAGTCGAGTTTTACAAAGGGAAATCATACATTACGAACCTGTCGGGGCTACTAAATATAACATATATATGTATCAGGTCCAGCCTAATCACATATCACAATCGGCGGGGCCTTAGGCCTGTGCATATTGCAATATGCGATATGGCGGACCCGCCGATCTAATTAAACATTTTATATATATATATATATATATCGGGTCCGCCCATTGATCCAGGTGGATATTGGTGGCCACCTACGAAACCCACTTGGACACCCACCATTTTTTCTTTCAGCTTTTTAGTTTCCTTAATTGTAGCCCAGTTTACTATTTTTAGCAGTTTTCGGGTCCTGAACTTTTGGAGCCGTTTTGAGGCCCTAAACGACGTTTTTGGGACAATTGGGAGCAACATGGGTCAATGGACTATTGTTTCTCTTCCCAATGTTGTATTTCTCAGATAGATATTTCTAACGAGATATTGTGCACGTCAAACGGAGATCGTATGCCAAAGTTACGACCCCGGGAAGTTGAGTACCAATTTACCCAAACGGGGCCCACAGTTTGGCGTTTCATATTATAGGGTTAGGTTTTGGAATGTTAAGGGTTTTCCATTGTTTCTCAACAATAAATAGGCCTTTGAGCCTCATTGTAACAACGTTCAGAGGCATGTAGCCACCACATCCCTTCTCAGAGATAAGCTACCATCACCCTAGCTGGTTTATTTCCAACTCTGTTTGTAAGCATATTTCAGTATTTTACATTAATGAAATAAAGTATTATTTCCACTGCATCTCTGTGTTTATGGTCATCTCTATAATTTGTTGCATTCCTGTTTAAATCTGGATCAGTGGTATCAGAGCGGTCTGCTTTTTCTCTGTTTTTCTTTGCATGTCCCCAACGAGGTTGGGATATAAGGAGTTAGGGCTTGAACTGGTCGAACCTTTGCAAGACCAGCCTTGCAAATCCTGACGGCCTCCCATGGCAGATGAAAAGAAAGATGAGGGGGCAGGAGATCCTATCAAAATATTGCTTGAAGAAGTGCTTGAGCGACAAAGGAACGCGATGATGGACAACTTCGCCCAGATCCTTCAGCGGTTACCCAGGGGCGACGCATCGGCTTCCAATAGCTACTCTGGAAACGCCACACCGTTTAAGGTACAAGTTAATTTTGAAATCCCCATATTCAAGGGTTAGAGAGACGCAGATGCCGTCGATAAATGGTTAAATCTGCTAGAGGGTTATTTTTTGTTCATGAGTTTTCCAGTCGAGAAAAGATTATTTTCGCTCTTCTCAAAGCAGCCTCCCATGTCAAGGACTAGTGGGAAACCTACTGCGAGCAGAAGGATGAAAGTACAGGCTCACTGTTTTTAGCCGCACCCACTTGGGATTCCTTCTGAGAGGCCATCAAGGGGCAGTACTACCTTATCAGAAGCTATGAGGATCAATACATAAAGTGGACCACACTACGGTAGGGAAGGGACCAAGACGTGCCAGAGTTTACCAATATTTTCCATACCCTTCGCACAAAGTTGGGTATAAAGGATTTAGAGCAGCATTTGATACTCAAATACTGCGGCTGCTTGCACAAGTACATCTAGGAAGAAATAGAATTCTTGAACATCCCCTCGCTTGGCATGGCATACCGATATGCTGTTAAGGTCGAAAAAAAGTTTAAACAGAAGAAGTGAGACTTTGGATCTGCAAATCCGAAGCAAGGGAAAGGTGCCCCCAAACTGTAGAACAAAGGACAAAGCCAAGGCGGAGCAGCCCAAGAAATCTCGCCAAAGCTGCAAGCAAGGAATAACACTGTGAAGCTGAAAAAGGACACAGGAAAGTGGTGTGAGTTCCATAAGAGCTCCACTCACAACACAAGTGAGTGCTGGGCCAAACAGTCACCGGTGGCCAAGCTAAAGGTTTCAGAATCAAATGCATGTTCCAACTCCGAGTCAGAACCTGACAAGGGGAATGAAAAAGGGAAGCAGATTATCGATGTGGAGCCCAATGCCACCGTTGCCACCATGAAGATCCAGAAGGAGGAACCCAAAGATCCAGAAGAGGAGGAGCATCTCTTCCACTCCCAGATGTGGGTAAAGGGCTCCCCGCTACAGTTCATTGTCGACAGTGGGAGCCAAAAGAACCTCATTTCAGCAGAGGTCGTGAAGTAGCTGGTCTTACCAACCATAGCGCATCCACAACCATACACCATCGGGTGGCTTCACCAAGGACGGGATCTTCGCGTGAGCTGGCAATGTCACCTTCCATACAAAATCAAGCCCTTCACGGATGAGGTATTGTGTGACATTTCTCCCCTTGAAATTTGTGATGTATTATTAGGACAACCTTACTTATGGAAGTGACATGCCGTGTATGAATCAAGGCCCCGTGTTGTTATTGTTACTTTGGGAAATAAGTTGTATGTTAGAAAATTATATATTACAGAGCAATGGAACACATAGAATATTGCATAAATATAAACACAGAAAATGCATAAACTAGAGAGACATAGATATATGTGGTTTACCTAGTTTGGGCTACGTCCACCCCGAACAGCCAGTCCTTCCTTTCTGTTATCCAACAAAACAAAGAGACACAACCTACAACAGATTTGTTGTAATATCCTCTGTTTTCTCTCACAGTCTCACCTCTCTATTTCTCGCTCAGAGAATACACATCTATTATAAAGCTTCAATACAATGCCCTCATACAAAGAGAGGGGTTGCCTTCTAGGGAAAAAAACCCAAAACTAAACATAAGTTCTACCGTCAGATCGTCTGCCTAATGAACGGTCCAGATTGACTAGAAATTACTATACTTTTACAAGGCAATTTTACATTTGTTTTTAGCTTCGAGGGCGTTGCCCCTGAAACCCCCCGCCAAGGGGGGGCTCCCCAAAGGTCGAAGTCGCCCCCCCAGAGCCCCCCCCTACAATGAATATTTTATGGGCGGCGTTGCCGCCCCATTTCGAACTAGGGTCCAATGCGGTGATACCTTTGAATACAGAAGATAATCAGGCTCTAGACCTAACATTGTATAGGATACCAGAGGTAGCACTGCCTACCGCCATGTCTTTGATTATTGCAAAACAATGCAGTAAGCTCATTTCCAAAACCGGGAAATTTGTTTTCCTAATGATACGCCCTCAAGGAACGAAGAAGATGGTGGCCACGACCTCCAGACAGGGCCCCTCCGCACGACAACTACAGATGGACAAGGTCGTGGAGGAGTACAAGGATATTTGCACCTCCCCATAGGGGTTCCTCTACACTATCAGGTGAAGCACTCCATTGATCTGACCCCAGGTGCATTGCTGCCCAATGGACCAATCTATCGGCACTCTGTTATGGAGAATGATGAAATAAAGAGGCAGATTCAGGAGTTGCTACAGAAAGGTCACATCCATCCAAGTTCGTTGCCCTATCGGAGCCCGATCGTGTTGGTACAGAAGAAGGATGGGACTTGGAGACTCTGTATTGACTATCGAGCACTGAACAAGATCACTATCCATAATAGGTACCCAATCCCACGGATTTATGACCTTTTGGACCAACTGAAGGGGGCAAAATATTTTAGCAAGATCGATTTGAAGTCAGGATATCACCAGGTTCCAATCGAACCCTCCAATGTGTGGAAGACTGCCTTCAAAGCCAAGGAGGGCCTTTTTGAATGGTTGGTTATGCCTTTCGGATTGACGAATGCTCCTGCAACCTTTATGAGGCTACTGGATGACATCTTGTGCCCATTCGCCAACTCATTTGTAGTGGAATAATTGGATGACATCCTGATCTTCAGCCATAGTTGGGAAGAACACCTCCACCACATCTGACAGATTCTCCAGACATTGCAGCAACACAAGTTATGTGCCAATTTGGAGAAATGCACTTTTGGCATGACCCAGGTTCAGTATCTAGGATACATTATTGATGAATAGGGGGTACATGTGGATCCATCCAAGATCCAAGTCATTCAAGATTGGCCATCTCCAACCACTCTGACAGAGCTTCGCAGCTTTCTAGGTCTTGCCAACTTCCATCGCAGGTTCGTGTTGGGATTTTCTCATATCACTTGGCCCTTGAGTCAAATCACCAAGGGAGGAGCGAAAGCAAAATTCTTTTGGTCTGAATCTCAACAGAAGGCATTCACAGAGTTGAAAGATTACCTCTACACGTCACCAGTGCTCGCATTACTAGACTTGCAACAACCATTTGAGGTCGAGACAAATGCCTCTAACTATGCTATTGGGGTAGTCCTCACTCAACATGGGCATCTAGTGGCATATCACAGTGAGACACTTTCAGACACAGTTCGGAAGTATCCCACTTATGACAAAGAGATGTATTCCATTGTGCAGGCCTGCTGACAATGGAAGCATTACATTTTAGGGAAGGAAACAGTCATCCACACAGAACACCGACCTCTATAGTTCATACATACCCAAGGGAAATTGTAGAATGATCGCCATCAGAATTGATCCACATACCTGCAACAGTTCCATTTGAATATCAAGTATAATAAGGGTAGCACCAATAATGTTGCATATTGCCTCAGTCGACCACCGATCATGGCGTTAACCACTGTACTCAACTCTTGTGGGCACGAGACTTCTGATTGGCCACTTCTCTACAAAAGTGACCCAGAATTCGGCCACACATACCAGACACTTTTGGAGGGTCAACATGTTCCAGATTTTCACCTCTAGGATTCTCTCTTATGCCACTTGGGTCACCCTTTTGTTCCTTCAAGCGAGCGTGCCAAGATGATTTGGGAAGCATACTATAGTTGGGTTGTTGGACATTTCGGGGTTGAGAAAATAGTGGCAATACTACAAAAGTATTTCTATTGGCCGAATCTTCGACAGGATGTCGGGAAGTACATCAGATCATGCACTGCCTGTGCCATTGCCAAACTTACCATCAAGAAGCAAGGCCTCTATACCCCGCTACCTACCCCTAGTCGACCTTGGGAATCCATCTCCATGGATTACATGTGAGGCCTTCCTTCCACTAAGCATGGAAACGACTGTGTTTTTGTGGTCATCGACAGGTTCTCGAAGATAGCCATTATGGATGCCTGCAAGAAGAATATCACAGTAGAAGCCACTGCTAAACTCTTCTTTGAACGAGTGTGGGTACGCTTTGGGATTCCATAGTCTATCATCTCAGATCGGGACAGTAGGTTTCTTAGTACATTTTGGTCCAGTCTCTGGTCGATGCTCGACACCAAACTCACTAAGTCCACAACCTTCCATCTTTAAACTAATGGCCAGACAGAGGTTGTCAATAACATGATCGTACACATTCTGCACATGTACAAATCAAAGCATCCACGCACATGAGACGAGAGCCTCCCCTATGTTCAACACAACTACAACTGGGCTCTCTGCAGCTTGACTGGCCACAGCCCTTTTCAGGTGGGCTTGGGATTCGAACCACTATGTCCGATTGATGTGGCCATGCCATTTATAGCTACTCACGCAGATTCAGCTCATGTCCAGTCCGAAATAGATAAGGCAAACAACCTCATTAAGCACATCCAACATATTCGCCAGCAGGTCCATGAAATTTTGGAGAAATCAAATGCCAAGTACAAGCAGCGACATGATCAACATCGGGTGCCACACAAGTTTCAGGTGGGCGACAAAGTCTGGCTGCATTTGCAAAAGGAACACCTTACAGGAGCCTATCAGAAACTCAGACCACTTCGATATGGTCCTTAAACCATTACCAAGGCTATGGGAGACAATGCATTTGAGCTCAGCATCCCCCCATTCCTTGGCCCACACCCAGTGTTCAATGTGGACCACCTTCAGCCATACTTTCCACCATTACTAGACACATCTGACATTGCAGAACAAATCACACCCATAGAGTTAAATCCAGATTGCATGGAACAAGCAGCAATTGATCGGATCATGGAAACACAGATCAAGCACAGTTGCCAGCAGAATATCCAATTGTATCGAGGTGTCAAAGCAGGCCAACTCCTTCACCAGGGCAAGTGGCTCACCAGGGACCAAGTGCAACAGAAGTTTCCTCATCTCATGGAGGAACTCAACGCAATGGGTACCATTGCTTCCTAAGGGGGGGAGGAATGATCCAGGTGGATATTGATGGCCACCTGCCAAATCCACTTGGACCCCCACCATTGTTTCTTTCAGCTTTTCAGTTTCCTTAATTGTAGCCCAATTTACTATTTTTAGTAGTTTTTGGGTCCTGAACTTTTGGAGCCATTTTGAGGCCCTAAATGACGTTTTTTGGGAAAATTGGGAGCAGCATGGGTCCATGGACCTATGCTGCTCTTCCAAAAGTTGTAGTTCTCAAATAGATATTTCTAACGAGATACTGTGCGTGTCAAAAGGAGAACGTATGCCAAAGTTACGACCTTGAGAAGTTGATGTACCAATTTACCCAAACGGGGCCCACAGTTTGGCATTTCATCTTCTAGGGTTAGGTTTTGGAATGTTAAGGGTTTTCCATTATTTCTCATCATTAAATAGGCCTTCAAGCCTCATTGTAACACAATTCAGAGGCATGTAGCTGCCACATCTCTTCTCAGAGATAAGCTACCATCGCCCTAGCTGGTTTATTTCCAACTCTGTTTGTAAGCATATTTCAGCATTTTACTTAATGAGATGAAGTATTATTTCCACTGCATCTCTGTGTTTATGGTCATCTCTGTAATTTTTTGCATTCCTGTTTAAATCTGGATCACCCATCCCCATCGCAAATCACTGTCGGCAGGGTCTAGCGGTCATGCATAAGGCACGACACCTCGGACACACTGATACTATTCGTCCGGGCTTATAAATTTTGAAATCCAGCCTTGCGGTCAAATGCAGTCTTTTCCATGTATTACTGTGTTTTCTGTGAAGTATCATGACCCAGGGTCTCGAGGGAAATCTGGCAGGGGTGATATGGCACATGATCTCCCGTTGAGATGTGCGATTGTGACTCAATCACAACACGACGATGGCTAAGCCAAGTGCCTACTCTTTCACACTCACTCCTTTTGATTGCATTGAGCCTTATAATTTAAAGTTTCAATGATGACGAGAGCTATTCTTGGGTGTTTTATCATATTTTCATAATCATTGCTAATATGAATTATCTCTGCAGGCCAATTCGAATGGATCCGGTAGCAGATAAAGGCGATGTATGTCCAGATGACACCTCTGCGCCCCCGGTGTTGATACTACAAAAGCATAGTCTACAAAAGGAGGGATGAACCACCACAATGCATAATGGAGGCAAACTCTGTGTCCAAAGGGAAGTACAATGCTGATCCACCAAGCTGTCACTCCCTCTAGATGAACCTCAACTCATGCCAGATGTGGGATGATGAGTGCAGCATCTTCAGTTTCCTTCAATAAATGACATGGAATAATAGCCTTCCCACACAAGTGCAATGAAATGATACACAGTCATTCCATGTCCCTCTCCTGGGAAGTGAAACGCTCTAGTAAAGATGACTTCGACGTGTCAACAGCCTCATGGATCGTTATCCTCTGTGTGTTTGGATTTGTGTATTGTAAAGAAAGGAGGTGAATAGTCAGTAAGTGGAGGGTAATTTTGAGCTATATAAGTATTACCTCCGGATAGGAGATCAGGGATTTTTCATTGGGCAGAACAACTTTTGTTTATTGTGAGTAAGGAAGATTGTTTGGGCCGGAGAAGGAGCCATTTCTCAGATTGATTTCCCCCTTGTTTTTATGTTAACAATAAAGATGTTGTTGAGAGCATAAATATGAATGTGATTTGTGTTTGTGCCCATTAATGACTTATATTTTATGATTAGCTTTGGTTGTTTGAATGTGATTCTTCATCATAGTTAATTCATGAGTAGTCCCTGATTTGAAACTATGTTAAACATCAGTTGCAAATTTTAATTCCATAAAAGGAATGTGTATTCCTATGTGAGTGATTGGATTGCAATTTAGAATTGATGCAGCCTTGTTCTTATGTGAACCAGTAATTGCTTCATTTGGACTTGGGATTCATATATGATGTCTAACCTCTCATTTGTCATGCTTCTGTATGATAGATTAGGATAGCTAGAACTAGATTAGAGTAGTTGGAAGTAGTGTAGATAGGATTTAATACATAGAGATTAGCTGTTTTATTTTGTTGATTTAATTGAGGTCTTCCACCCTGAAGCAATCTATCAACACATTTAAAAATTTATGGGGTCCCTTAAAACATGTTGGAACTAGCCATTCCAAATGAAAGTAGGCCTAATCGGGGCTTGCGATCGGTTTAGTTCCCCTTGTTGGTATAGCGAACATTCGCCATTTCAACAAGATGATAAATCATAAAACTTATGAACCAAAATTGTACTAACCAAAGAAATTATGAAGATCTACTTTCATATTACAGAGTTCTAAACAACTAGTAGCAAAAATCACCCTTCTTACTCAATCTATCAATCAGCTAGACTCAATCTCCTTTTACAATCAGTTTAACTCAGATCTAATGAAAACATCATTGGCAAATAGGAGTAAAACAATAACATTGATTAGATAGATCAGCTATTTCTGAACAACAAGCCGTTCCTCTGCATATTCTACTTGGAAGTGATGAACCTACGTGTATACATGCCTTCACCGAGGCGAACCTGCGTATATATATGCAAATAATGACATAACTTTGCAGCTTTTCAAGACTTCAGATATACCCATATCATAACATTTAAAGGATAAGACATGCATTATTACTTAGATCTATCCTATCCATTATCACATCATACATGATAAGTCATTTCAGGTCTCATGATCTTGATCCATCATTAGTGCATAATTATTTCAGATCTATTAGGTCTCATCCATCATCAAGCACTCAGGTTCATACTTAGTTCAGATCAAGCAAAGCATCAATAACCCATTACATGCATATTTTCTTTTGATCTAACTGTTCATCAAATTTTCATTACTTGCAAACTCTCACACTTTGATCTTCACCTCCTTATATAGTTGTAGCCTTTTTCAATACCTCAAGTCAAAACCATAGTTATGCCGATGGTATTCTTTGACAGGATCAATATGCTTTGTCGCGCTCATTACTATGGGCCAATACCATGGTAGGAACCCTTGGTATTCTTTAACGTTAATTTTCCATCCCATACGTGCTTTTCCTTCTGTGAAACTGCATGCATACGTATACACGCATTTTATTCTATGTACCCGCATGTATACACTACTTGGAATAGGTTAAATAACGTATACAACTTAAAACATTATTTTTCCTCAATTTCTTGATTCTGATCTGTAATCCTTTGTCTCGTTATCCTGTTCTTCTGTGCCATTACTCTGTTACCTTTGAATCAACCTGTTACAATTTGAGTCGCATCATACATCACTTATAAACTGCCTTGCATTTTGTCACATCTGTAAACACAACTTCCATGCATTATGTCACATCCTGTTTATACCTTTATCAAGTAATCCATTCATCAAATAGGTTGTCATCAAGGACAACTCATCAAGTAGGTTTCTATCAAGGACAACACCTAATTCATAATACCAACAATTTCTTGTATCAAGCTTCTGATTCTAATCCGTAAACCTTTGACCCATTATTTTGTTCCATCATTCTGTCACCTCTGATCTAACCTGTAGATTCATCTAGTTACCATATACTTGTTTTGTTACAAGTGAGTTGCCATCAAGGACAACACATGCATCATAATGCCAACAATATCCCCTTTTAGAATTGATGGCAACCACTTTGGTGTTTGGTCACCACAACCTGTAAATAACATCAAGACAAGCATTAAGATTTCCAAAACATCAAGCTATTCTCCCCCTTTGACATTAAGGGAAAAGGAATGTCTGACCAATGTTAAATGAAGACTTCCATATGTAAGCTGTTGAATATGAACACTAATCATGCTCCGCCTAGGCACATGTTGAATTCTCTAATCAGACTCACCCTTAGTACATGCTGAGATGAACTATACTATCCATGCTCCCCCTGAGCACATGCAGGGTTTGCTAAAATATTTTTCAAAAGAATGACTTTATAACTCAACTATGTGAGTATGACCTTCCTATCACCAATAACTCATACATACATCAATTTCCCAACCAAATGGGGATACAAATTTGACTCAACCACCCAATCAAGTGGGATTACATAATTGACATGATCTCAAAAGTCCATACATGACCGAATATGACAATTATTACATCATAGGTCTTTACATGACATTTACATCAAATGATATACATGACATTTATAAAAAAAAGAACCAAAGATCTAAACAAGATCATGATAGTTATCAGCAACTATCATACATCATATATGATCTTCACCATAAGCATCTTTCAGCAGCATCAAGAACAAAAACCTGTATATGTCCATCATCAACTCACAAGATATGTTAATGTAACTTTAATATCATCAACCTGTGACTAAGCATGTTGCATATAGATATCAACTCATCCTCTTGATCTTATCGAGATCAACTTTATATGTTTCCTTAGTATAAAAAGCCTTAACATAGCCTTCCATGAATCAACTAAGCATATGTCATATTTCCAAGAAGTAATAAAAAAAAAATTCACATCATATCATATGTATGTGAAAAAACCATAGTCATCATCCATGACGAGAACATCATCATTAAATCATCGTAGCAGGAACTGCATATTATTTTCATAACAATCCTCAATATATCAACCATCTATCATTACAAGGGAGTTTTCCAACATCCCACATATGATAAACATCAACCATGATAAACATATGTGAGAACCAAACCTATCATCATAAAGTAAGAAGTCATCATCATTATGTGACTAAGTAAGCCAAGTCTCCAAATAACCATGTCTGCATGAAACCTGCAATAACACCATTCTCTTGGCCAATTTTCTTCATACAAGAGGATATTTTATACCAACATCACAACTTAAGTAATCATCGATGTTTCCAGCATAATATCTACCTAGATTCCCATAAATGTAAAAAGAAAACCATGAGCTTACAACCATTTGTCAAAAATTCTTGATACCATCAAAAGCAACAATCCTCAATCATGTGAGAGTCAAGATCTATAGGAATCCTGCATCATATGAAATTTATGCATCTTTTAAGGCATGATGAGAACAACATAAAATAAATGAGTGACAATATTTATCATCATCAAATAATGAAGTTGTGTACTTAAGCTTTGTTCTTCTCCTTGAACTTATGAAGATCACCATTTATGAAACATAACATATGTACTATATGCATAATCAAAAGAATCATCTGAATCATCCATAAATCTGATCTGAATAACAACTATGTGGCTCAAGCAATATAAGTATCATCTGAGATTTCGTCATAGGAAACCCATGACCGCAACATAGCATGATGTATCATTTAAACACTTCAATAACATAAGCATCCTCACCATTGATAAGAATCATTATGTACCAAAGACTTCTAAACATAATTCCAACAATGCATTATTAGAATCATAGCATATTCTCCCCCTAAACCTATGCCAACTATTCACTACCAATTATGATCATTGCATATATCAGTAAGAATCATCAAGGCATCCTCATTCAAAAGGTATACATCAAGTCATCAACAACTTATGAGGGTCAAAATCACTTCTAAATAACATCCACAGGCTGTCGTCATCAACCATCAAGATAGAAAATACAATTCATCATTGACTGAACCATATCAGACCCTTTTTCTGAGTCTGTTCAATTGCTTCTTCATCAAACCAGCATATACACGATTGTGGAGTTTCTAACTCGCATATATACATGACTTGTCTTCATAAGATATATGTATGAAAATTGGAACACTGAAATTTCATACTTTCAGTTTCCCCTGGGTCTATTCTGACTGTACTTGGTCCTGTAACTTTTTCTGAAACATCCGTTCCAAAAAAGATTAGAGACTCCATTTTTCTCTTGTCTCCAGTCATGTGATGAGCACATCCGCTATCATCTTTGTCTTTGAATGAGCATAGAGGCAGGATCACACCTTATTTGATCTTCCTTTTCTTGATTCTTGGTGGATTCAACTTTTTCATATTTTCTGATATAAATATACTTATTTGATTGCTTACCATATTGTCTACAGTGATCCATAGACTTGTTTCAGCATTCTTTTGATACATGCCCAAACTTGTTACAAGGATAACATCTTATATGTTTCATATTCCTTCTATAGCAATCAATGGATTTGTGACCAAACATATTGCAAGAAAAGAAATATCCCTTAAAGTACATGGAAGCTGATGATCTTTCTGTGAGATGGTTATTAGCTTGAAACATTCTACTTCTGCACCCAACTGCAACATGTCCAAAATTATGACAGATATAACATTCATCATTATTCATCAAAGGAAAGAAACGATTAACATGTCCATTGTTAGGTGTAAATGATTTTCTTTGAAGACTTCCTTTGCTTGATTGTTGATGGGGTTGACCTCTTATCTCCTTGTTGAGCATTTCATATTTTACATTAGAATTCCTTGCCTCAGTTTGTGAGCTAGATTCACCTTTAACAGTTTCATGAAAACCAAGACCATATTTGATGGCAGGAGACCTTTGACTACTAAGAATATTATCGAAAATCTTAGTAACATCTTGAAATCGTAAAAGTTTATCCTTTTCATCTAATTTACCTTTTAGGATATTTACCTCAACCTGATATTCCTCTTCCTTTTCTAGATACTGCTTCTTCATGATTTCTTCAAATTTTCTTCCTTCTTCCACTTGTTGTCTTAATTTGAGAATGTCATTTTCTTTTTCTTCAAATGCTTGAAGTAGTTCTTCATTCTACATATTTGAATTTTCAAGATCTTCTTTTAGAGAGATGATCACAGCTTCAAGACCTTCACAATAACTGGTTCTTTCTTTTAGTTCCTTGGTTGTTGTATCCTTTTCATTCACTTCATTTCTCAATGACGTTACTTCATCCTACAACCTTTAACATTGATCTTCCTTTTCCTTGTACTACTTCCTTATTTTGTTACCTTCCTCCAATTGAGTTTTTAACCTGGTAACCTCTTCTTTGTAGGTACACTCCCTTTTGTCAAATAAATCTTGTTGATCTCTAATTTTATCTGTGAGACTTTTATTTTTTTCCTCTATTAGATTTCTTTCAGTTTTACCCATAAGAGAAAATTCAATTGTTTCACTGTCACATCCATTATCTTAAATATTGCATAAACAAACAAGTGTATCACCAGAGGACCAAAAATTAGTACTTGATAATTCTTTTGCTTGTTTATCTTCAATTTGAGGTGATTCTAAATCTGAATAATTTCTTCCACCCAATTGTCTCTCCCACTGTCACCATTCCTTTGAGATGTCTTCTTCTTTTGAGGCGCTTTATTCTTTTGCTTCCTTCCCATTGTTACAACAGATCTCCTTCAAGCATTCAAGCTTCTACCAAATGATCCGCTCTGATACCAATTGTTGATACTAGGGGGGGTGAATGACTGTTTTCAAATCAATAAATTTTTACATTTCATATTCATATTTCTATACGTGACTTTACTAAAATTAACCTACGTGTTTACGCGACTATTCTTAATATAATTAGCATATATCCAGTGAAATTACGATTGAGTTAATTCATCATGTGTTTGTCTTCAACCAGTGCATTAGTACTTTATTAAAAATTAGATAAACAGTAACCATGTGCTGTAATAATAGAATAAACCATCACACATAAGCTACACATATGAACACCAGGATTTAAGGTGGAAACCCAATGCAGTGGAAAAACACCTGTTGCTGTCATCTTTGTATTCTTTGTAATATAAAGAAAAAGTTGTTTACAATCTTGTATTGGTGAAGATTCATACCAGTATGCAAGCACCCACCTGCAAAAGGCTACAACCTTCTCTTGTTTGCCAACTTATATTGGAAGGGAGCTACAACCCCATAACTCTTGTATTGGTTGATATGTTTACCAGTACATAGGCGCCGACCTACAGAAGGCTACAATCTTCACTTGTTCTCTATCCTCTACTGGAAGGGAGCTCCAACCACCTAGCTCTTGTACGGGCTGATATGTTTATCAATACATAGGCGCCGACCTAAAGAAGGCTACCACCTTCATTCCTTCTCTAGGGACCATGTTTCATAAATTTTCAGATTGGATACTCCTAGTACACATATACACAATATGTAGGCCGTGTTTCAACAAATTTTCATACTGGACCCATCAGTAACATTGAAGCTCAAAATCAATCACCACAACTGTAATACAACCATTGCATCGACCAATCACTGTAACCCAATCATCAATCAATCATTGAAACTTAATCATCAATCACTGAAACTCAATCATTAATCTCTGACATAACTAAAACCCAAATCATTAATATCTGAATCAACCAATCATTAAAAGAATCTTTGACACAACTGAATCAATCACTGAAAAAATCTCTGACATAACTGAAACCAAATCATCTTATTTCTGATTCAACCAATCATTGAAACTTCTAACACAACTGAGTCAAATAATCACTGAAACCTCTTATAAAACTGAATCACCCAATCATCAATTTATGATACAATTGAATCAACCATTCACTCAAAACCCAATCAACCAACACTTAATCAAAATTCAACCAATTGACTGGAATAGTCAGATCACTGTAACCAGTACACATGATTGAACTCAGAACACTGTAGCAACAACTAGAACCAACTACAACCTCAAAAATCATATGCCAGAATGTATACACTACTTTAATGAGGAAAACCTGCGTGTATATGCTACTTTCTGTAACCCAACCTGAGTATACCTCTAAAGATGTTGAATCATAAAACTTCTGAACCAAAAAATGTACTAACCAAAGACATTCTGAAGATATATTGTCATATGACAGAGTTCTAAATAAATAGCAGCAAAAATGACACTTCTTACTCAATCAATCAGTCATCCAGATTAAATCTCCTTTTACAATCAGTTTAACTTCAGATTTAATGAAGACATCGTTAATAAACAACAATAAAAAAACAACACTAATAAGATAGATCATTCATTTCTGAACAACAAGCCCTTCCTTTGCATACGTTACTTGGAAGTGCTAAACCTGTGTGTATAAACACCTTCATTGAGGTGAACTTGCATATAGATCTTCAAATAATGTATAACTTCGCAAATTTTCAAGACTTCAGATATACCCAGATCATAGGATTTAAAGGATAAAACATGTGTTAGTACTTAGATCTATCCTATCCATTACCATATCTTACATGATAAGCCATTTAACGTCTCATGATCCTGATCCATAATTAGTGCATAATTATTTCAGATCTATTAGATCCCATCCATCATCAAGCACTTAGGTGAATACTTAGTTCAGATCAAGCAAAGCATCAATGAACCATTACATGCATATTTTCTTTTGTTCCAACTCTTCATCATATTTTCATTACTTTCACACTCTCATGCTTTTATATTCACCTCCTTATATAGTTTTATCCTTTTTCAATACCTCGGGTAAAAACCATAGTTATGCCAATGGTATTCTTTGACTGGATCAATCTTCTTTGCTGCACTCAGTACTATGGGCCAATACCATGGTAGGAACCCCTGGTATTCTTTAACCTTAATTTTCCATCCCATACACACTTTTCCTTTTGTGAAACTGGTACATACATATATGCGCCTTTTATTCTGTGTACCCACGTGTATACACTACTTGGACTAGGTTAAACAATGTATACAACTTAAAACATTCTCTTTCCTCAATTTCTTGATTATGATATGTAATCCTTTGTCTCATCATACTGTTCTTCTATGCCATTACTCTGTTACCTCTGAATTGACCTATTACAATGTGAGCTTCCATCATACATCACTTCTGAACTGATTCCTCTGAACTGCCTTGCATTTTGTCACATTTGTAAACACAACTGCCACAGATTCTGTCACATCCTATTTATACCTTTATCAAGTAATCCATTCATCAAATAGGTTGTCATCAAGGAAAACTCATCAGGTAGGTTTCTATCAAGGACAACACCTAATTCATAATACAAACAATTTCCTGTATCTAGCTTCTGATTTTGATTTGTAAACCTTTGACCCATTATTTTGCTCATCATTCTGTCACCTCTAATATCTCTATTCAATCATTTTGTCACCTATGATCTGACCTGTAGATTCATCTAGTTACCATATCCTTGTTCTGTTACAAGTGAGTTGCCATCAAGGACAGCACATGCATCAAAAAGCAAACATATCCTTCCATGTAGAAAAATTAGAGGTGCAATCCAAGGCATACTCCAGCCTTAGTCCATTGAATTCCATCTTCTCATCTCTAAAGAGATATTGTTGCACTGAACTCCAAATTTGAACCTCCTGAGAAATAACTTTGAAATTCTTGTTCTAATGTGAATCCTGATCTAATACCATGTAGAAATTATGATATATATTTGCAACTTCTCGTGAAGTTTTAATCAAAATCACAAGACACAAA
This sequence comes from Pinus tabuliformis, assembly GCA_031772625.1. Classification (NCBI taxonomy): domain Eukaryota; kingdom Viridiplantae; phylum Streptophyta; class Pinopsida; order Pinales; family Pinaceae; genus Pinus; species Pinus tabuliformis. Next base: position 341,995,691 of record CM062812.1, read on the forward strand.
CCTACTCTACTGCTCTGTAGACATTAATTCAAAATTTAGAACAAAAACCTCAGACGTGAAATAAGAAATCATGGACATGCAAATAGTATTTTTCCTTGGGAAAGAAAACTGGTAAAAACCCCAATGCCTGCTTTCATTAAACTGATGAATAGAGATGCACTACAATTTCTTTGCGCAACTAAGCACACCCTACAAGTGAATAACCTATCTCTCTGCTCATTGAGAAGCTTTGACCTAGACTTAGTCAATTTCTTCCTCTGCTTGAGCCCCTATTTCCTTGAGAAATTCATGAGAAAACATGCCCCTGTTAATTAGGAATTTCCTCCAAAATTCTTGCGCAATTCCTCAAGTTTGATCACTTGACCTCATGCAACACCTTTACACTCGACTAGTTTAAAAGTGTTAGTTAATTTCCTTGGAAACTCCACCACAACTGGGAAATTCACATTATTTTCAGGCATGAGGTAATTAGTAGTTGATTGATCAATTAACTAGATTATCTCTGAGTAAGACTTGTGTCCCACTACTTAACTGACCACCAACTAGTTCTATTAATAGTTAGAACTAGTTTAATTGATTACAACTTAAATTAACTCAACCTAGGCTCCTAAAGTTTAGGAATCACTACATACAACTAAACTTCATGCCCCTAACTCAAATTAACTGATCTAACTAAGTGACAAGAGCCATGTCACCTCAGTTAACCCCTCCAAGTTATCTGTCAATGTGGAATTTCGAATTTTCTCAATTTAATTAAGGAAAAATCAAATTGAGAATTTCTTGCTGCATTTTTCAACACAAAGGAAAGTGAACCAAGGAGATGGAAGATGACAAAATATGACCATGAATGTGTTATGGATACTTTCATTCCTATCACAATTTGGCAAAATGAGTAGATGATGCAGATGACAAGCCCTGAAGTTGAGACTATAGTTTTCAAGTGTAATCTAATCTAGTATAAGAGATCATCATATGATTTTTGTAATTTAGAAATGTGACAGCTGAATACTTTTGTAATTTTGAATGTGAATAAAATTCATATAGAAATGTTTCCCTATGATCTAGGATGGATTCATAATGGTGTATATACATGTTATAAGTTTTATGTTTCTTGAGGTGCTTAAGTTTCTAAAATTTTCCAAATTTCAAGGAGGTTTATTTTTAGGGAAAGTATCCTTATGTAAACCCCATAGATTTAGAATCAAGAGAGCTCTAAAATTTAATTAAAATTTAAAAAAAAGAGGGATTTAGATTTAATTAAAAATTTTCATATATATATTTTTTAATGTCATGTATCATATTCATGTTGAGCATGGAAGAAATTTTATAGATATATATCATAATTCCTTCTAGAAAATCCATTTTAGTATCTAAAAACCAAGTTGATATAAGATTATTATACTTAAAATGAAAATTCAACTATCTAGGTTATTAACAACATTGAAATATTCTTATGTTATTAATAAATGCCATGTGTCAGTTTGATATAAAAATGGAAAGAGTTACACACATGCGTAATATTGGATTGTAAGAAGTGCAACACACACACACACACACACACACAAACACACACATGACTAAGCTTTTGGGGATAACCTCAAAAGAAATCAAATTGAATAAAACTTGTTTGTTGTTTACATTTTGACATCTTTTAAAATTGAATAAAACTTATTTCAATCATATTGTGTTTTTTAATTAAACCTTAAGATAAGGAATTAATTCAAATACTTATATAGCCAAGTAAATTTAGGAAAGTTCATAACATTATATAAAATTATAGAAATGTTGCAATATATTGGTTTTTGGTATATTAAATTCCAATACATATGAAGTTTATATCATGTTATGACTAAACTCTTGGAGATAATCTCAAAAGAAATAATATTGAATAAAATGTATTTGTAGTTTACAAGACATGTTTTAAAATTAAATAAAACTTATTTCAACCTTATTTGTGTTTTTTAATTGAACGTTAAAAGAAGGAATTGATTGAAATACTTAAAAGAGTTGAACATGCAATTCTATATAGGTGGGTCGCAAAAAAAATCCATATATAGGTTTTTTATTATAAAACGGATGACATTAGAATTCAAATAATGTTTACTAAAATGATTGTAATAACATACATTGACTTCACTAAAAGACATTTTCTACAAGCCAATATGAAGCATATTTGTAATTCTTTCCATGCTCAATGTTAAATTGATACATAATATATTTTAGATAATTTTAAGTATCAAAGTGACTTGCATCATAGTAAGATTGTACTTATTTTGTTAGTCCATGAAACTAGAAAGATTTAAAATTGTTATTTTGTAAAATTTTACTTGAATGTTCTCAATTGAACGTCTTAAGATAATGAATTGATCGAAATACTTGGATAGCCAAGTAAATTTAGAAAAGTTCATAAAATTACATAAAATTATAGAAACATATCATTAATTGTTTGTTGGTATATTAAATTCCAATACATACGGCTTATATCATATTATGACTAAGCTCTTGTAGATGGCCTTGAAAGAAATAAAATTGAATAAAACTTATTCCAATCTCATTTCTGATTTTTAATTGAACCTTAAGATAATAAATTAATTGAAATACTTGGATAGGCAAGTAAATTTGTGAAAGTTCATAAAATTATGTAAAATTACAAAAAAACATAATTAATTGTTTAAATTAACATACATTGATTGCACTAAGAGACACTTTCTACAAGCCAATATGAAGCATATTTGTAATTTTTTATACGCTCAATATTAAATTGAAAAATGATATATTTTAGTTCATTTTAAGTATCAAAGTGACTTTCATCATAGCGAGATTGTCCTTATTTTCCTAGTCTATGAAATTAGAAATCAAAATTGCTATTTTGTAAAATTTTACTTCTTGAATGTTCTTATTTTAAGGTCTTAAGATAAGGAATTGATTGAAATACTTGGACAACCAAGTAGATTTAGGAAAGGTCATAAAATTATATAAAAGTATAGAAATATATCATAAATTGTTTTTTAGTATATTAAATTCCAATACATATGACTTATGCCATGTTATGACTAACCTCTTGTAGATGACCTCAAAAGAAAAAAAAATTGAATAAAACTTATTTATTGTTTACTAGATGTCTTTTAAAATTGAATAAAATTTATTTCAAATCCTATTTGTGTTTTTTAATTGAACCATGAAATATTTTATTTCATTTTAAGTGTAAAAGTGGCTGGCATTAAAGTAGTATTGTACTTATTTTCTTAGCCTATGAAACTAGAAATCAAAAATGTTATTTTTTTAATAAAAGTTGTACTATGGATTTTTTTTAAAACTAGCGAAATAATTAACACATCAATAAATTGAAATTTAATGAACATCCATAAATGAAATTAATAAACATCCATAAACTGAAACAATGAATGTATCAATAAATTTTCCATATGAAAATATATACAAATTACATTACATGAACATCCATAAAGTAAAATAATAAGCATCCATAAACTAAAATAATGTCCATGTATCTATGAACTCTCCATATATTAAAATACACAAAGTATATATCACATGTGAATGCGCCTGAATATACAAACTATCCACTCTAAGTACCATTAGTACCCCTATGTGGCCACCGGTCAAACATGGCCTCCAAAATCTAGTACTACAATATAACACATTCAAATTCAAATTATTGAGATCATTATTTGTATAGAATAAAAAAATTATGGAAATAAATGATTTTGAACAACATTTAGTTACATATGAATCTACTAACCTCACTCGATACCAATGGAATTTGGGTAGGATGGGGGTATAATCAATCTAGGTTTCATGCTCCAGTGCATGTGGCTCATAGATTGGGGCCTGCATTAATGGACCCACATCATCAATGCCTCCATACCCAACATCCCACTTATGCGTAAACATCATTATATATAGTTATGTGATATATATATATATATATATATATATATATATATATATATATAGGGGAGAAATGCTTTAGAAGCTCTGCGAGGATTTGTGAGAATGGTTGCCCGTGTTCACAATAGTGTTTATGTCTCTAACAATGGCACTGCCAATAAATGCAAGAAAATGAAAACATTTAAGGGCTATGAGGAAAGGTTGTGGAGTTGAGGGGTGTATACCCTTGTGTAAAATGCAATCACTAGCTACAAATTCTCCTAAAGACGATGGTAACGAAGATTACCTTTGGTAAGTTTGATATCAAGGCTCAAGTGGAACTCATAATAGATGTGATGAGTTTTTGTTTTGGTCCACCATGCAGATCTAGTCTCTCATCCATATCTACAGTAGAATATTTATTTCTTGAAGCAGATATGCTTTACCTGTGTTTGGTGTCAAGCATGATTATTTAGAAGTCTTTGTTTCAGCCGGATGTATACCCCAGGAATTTTGTACTCCCCTCCATGCGCGGGGGGTGTGGGGGGGGGACTTGTCCCCCCCGCGGGGGTTCATGGGGGCCGATCCCCCCCGATTGGGGGGTTCGGGGGCCAGCAGTCCCCCAGCGAGGGTTTCGGGGGTAGCGCTTCCGAAGCTAAAAACAAATGTAAAATTGCCTTGTAAAAGTATAGTAATTTCTAGTCAATCTAGGCTGTTCATTAGGCAGATGATCTAACGATAGAACTTATGTTTAGTTTAGGGTTTTTTGTCCTAGAAGGCAAACCCTCTCTTTATATGAGGGCATTGTATTGAGGCTGTGTAATAGATGTGTATTCTCCGTGCGAGAAATAGAGAGGTGAGACTGTGAGAGAAAATAGAGGATATTACAGCATATCTGCTGTAGGTTGTGTCTCTTCATTTTGCTGGATAATAGAAAGGAAGGACTGGATGTTTGGGGTGGATGTAGCCCAAACTGGGTGAACCACGTATATTTGTGTCTCTCTGGTTTTATGCGTTTTCTATGTTTATATTTATGCAATATTCTATGTGTTCCATTGCTTTGTAATATATAATTTTCTAACAACTAGTATCAGAGCCAAAGGTCTATTTGGCTGATAAACTCGCAGGAAGGAAGGGTTCCTCATTCAAGTGGGAGCAATGGCAAAATATGGTAAGTTTAGGGTCAAGAAATTTAACGGCCAAAACTTCTCACTGTGGAAGATGCAGATGGAAGATTATCTATATCAGAAAGATTTGTACCTACCATTGGGCGGAAAAACAAAGATGGCGATGGGTATGACAGATGAAGAATGGAACCTTATCGATAGAAAGGCACTCAGAACAGTACGGTTGTGCCTCACAGCATCGGTCACCTTCAACATTTCGAAGGAAACAACGACAGAGGGTTTGATTAAGGCATTGGCGAAACTATATTAAAAATCGTCAGCCTCAAACATGGTATTTCTTATGAAATGGTTATTTAATATGAAGATGTCAGAAGGTGGATCTGTTGTAGACTATTTAAATGATTTTAGCATTGTTACAAGTCAGTTATGTTCTGTAGGGGTAAACTTTGATGATGAAGTTAGAGCTCTGTTATTCTTGTGCTCATTGCCAGAAAGTTGGAATGGTTTAGTAATGGCCATTAGTAACTCTGTTTCTGGATCTAGTACTTTAAAGTTTGATGATGTTGTCGGTGCTATGCTTAGCGAGGAAATGTGATGGAAAATCTCCGGTGAGACATCGGGTAATGCTTTAAGTGCAGAGTCTAGGGGAAGAAAAATGGAAAGAGGAAAGAACTCAGGATATCGTAGTAAATCAAGGAAAGGTAGATCCAAGTCCAGATCGGGGATAGTGTGTTGGAAATGCTGAAAGAAAGGACACCTAAAGAAATATTGTAGATCTCGAAAGGGAAAAGAAGGAGATGCACATTAAGAAAACAATCATGAAGAAAATGTGACAGGTGAGGTGTTACAATATGCTTTGATTCTTTCTTTCGAAAATATTATTGATTCTTGGGTGGTAGATTCAGGGGCCTCATTCCATGCCACACCTGATAAGAAATATTTTCATGACTATGTTCAAGGAGATTTTGGACAAGTCCATTTGGGTGATGATAAATCCTGTAAAATTGTTGGAATGGGTAAGGTTCTTGTAAAACAACAGAATGGAAACCAATGGCTACTAAAGGAGGTAAGGCATGTTCTAGATCTGAAGAAAAACCTGATTTCAACAAGGCAGTTAGGCGGTGAAGGTTGTGTGACAACTTCAACAGATAAAGCTTAGAAGGTCACCAAAGGAGCCCTGGTAATCGAAAAAGGTTAAAAGGTTGGTGCATTGTACTTATGCAACAGTATTTCTAACTCTGTTAATGCTTTAACTTCCAAAGGAGCAGATGCAGCATTATGGCATCATAGACTCGGAAACATGAGTGAGAAGGGGATGAAGATTCTTCACTCAAGAAATTTGTTGCCAGATTTGAAGAATTTTGATTTGGACTTCTGTGAGAAATGCATTTATGGAAGAAAGAAAGTTAGATTTCTCAGAGTTGGGAAAGAAAAGAAGAGCAAAAAATTAGAACTTGTGCATACAGATGTATGGGGACCTGCTCAGGTATCATCTCTCGGTGGCTCTCATTATTATGTTACTTTTATTGATTATGTAACTAGAAAAACTTGGGTTTATTGTATTAAGAATAAATCTGATGTATTTGACACTTTCAAGAAATGGAAATCTTTGGTTGAGATTGAGACAGGAAAGAAATTGAAGTGTCTTAGATCAGATAATGGAGCTGGATATTACAGCAAAGAGTTTGATAGGTATTGTTCAGAGCATGGAATTCGTAGAGAGAAAACAGTTCCAAGAACACCATAAGAAAATGGTGTGTCAGAAAGGATGAACAAAACAATCATGGAGCGTGCAAGGTGCATGAGATTGCATGTAGGATTGCCTTTACAATTTTGGGCAGATGCTGTAGATATTGTTGTTTATCTAATAAACAGAGGGCCTTCAAGTTCCTTGGATGGTGGTGTTCCAGAGGAAGCATGGATAGGTAAAATGGTAAACTACTCTTTTTTAAAGCCTTTTGGTTGTGAGGCCTTTGTCCATATTAATAAAGAAAATAGAACAAAACTTGAGGCAAAATCAAAGAAATGTACCTTTATTGGATATGGTGTTAATGATTTTGGTTATCGCTTATATGATTATGAAAATGACAAAATCATTAGGAGCAAAGATGTAATATTCAATGAAAAGGTCTTGTATAAGAATTAGTTGCAGGAAAAGAAACAGGAAAAAGAAAACAAGGAATACATGGTTCTTGATGAGATCACTGAAAAAGTAAAGGTGCCTAAAAATAATAATAATCAACAACCACAACAACAACAACCACCACAACAGCAACAAGCGCCCCAAACACCTGAAGGTGATGTTAGAAGATCTACCAGGATAAGTATACCCCCTAAACGATACTCTCCTTCATTATATTATTTATTGTTGACTGATTCTGGTGAACCCGAATGTTATGAAGAAGCAATGCTGGTTGAAAGCAAGAAGAAGTGGGAGCTAGCCATGGAAGAAGAGATGGACTCCTTAATGCATAACCAGACTTGGGACTTAGTCAGGTTGCTTGAAGATAAAACTACATTACAGAATAAATGGGTTTACAGGCTAAAGGAAGAAGATGGAGGAAAACAGATGTACAAAGCTAGACTTGTGCTGAAGGGGTTTGCACAGAAGAAAGGTATTGATTTTGATGAAATATTTTCTCCTGTTGTTAAAATGACTTCAATCAGAAGTATTTTAAGTCTAGTAGCAGTTAAAGATTTGCATCTTGAGCAGTTAGATGTAAAGATAGCCTTTCTCCATGGGGATTTGGAGGAAGAGATATATATACAGTAGCCACAAGGATATGAGGTGAAAGGGAAGGAGAAACTAGTGTGCAGGTTGAAGAAGAGCTTGTATGGATTAAAACAGGCTCCAAGGCAGTGGTATCTAAAATTTGACAAGTTTATGTCTGAACAAGGTTATACTAGATGTCACTTTGATCATTGTGTTTATCTCAAAAAGCAAAATGATGGCAGCTATATTATATTGTTATTGTATGTGGATGACATGCTTGTTGTAGGGTCTAACATGTAGGAAATAAATGTGCTCAAAAGAAAATTGGCAAATTCATTTGCAATGAAGGATTTGGGAGCTGCAAAACAAATCCTTGTTATGAGAATAACTAAAGACAGGAAAAATCGCAAATTAACATTGTCTCAGAATGAGTACATACAAAAGGTGTTGAAAAGATTTAATATGCACAATGCAAAACCAGTTAGTACACCTTTTTCTAGCCATTTCAAACTTAGTAAGGAAATGTGCCCAAAGACCCAAGAAGACATGGATTATATGTCTAAATTTCCATATGCATCAGTAGTTGGAAGCTTAATGTATGCAATGGCCTGCACAAGGCCTGATATTGCACATGAAGTGGGAGTTGTAAGCAGGTACATGAACAATCCAGGAAAGGAACATTGGATGGCAGTGAAATGGATTCTCAGATATTTGAAAGGTACCACAAATCAAGCATTATGCTTTGGTGGTTCAAACATTTCTCTATAGGGATATGTTGATGCAGATATGGCAGGTGACAGAGATAACAGAACATCTGTCAATTAGGTTTGAAAAATCCAAAGTGTTGTTTCACTTTCAACAACAGAAGCAGAGTATGTTGCTGCTACAGAGGCTAGTAAAGAAATGATTTGGTTACAAAGGTTTAAGGGTGAATTGGGTAAGAAGCATGATATGGGCACGTTATATAGTGATAGCCAAAGTGCCATTCATCTTGCAAAGAACTCAACATTTCATTCCAGGACTAAACACATACAGCTCAAGTACCATTTCATACGATCAGTGTTGGAAGATGGAGAGTTGAAACTGGAAAAGATACACACTAGCCAGAATCTTGCAAATATGCTAACAAAAGTTGTAACCAGGGAGAAATTGAGAATATGCTCAGTTTCAATTGGTCTTCAAGGATGACGATGAAGATGAGAAACATCTAGGTCTAAAGAGGAGTCATTGTCCAGCAAATGAAGCAGCGGTGGAGTTGCTACAATCATTCTCCAAGTGGGAGATTGTTGGGTGTGAAGCATTATTATTTTGAATTCTTTGTTTCAGCCGGATGTATACCCTAGGAAGTTTGTACACCCCTCCACGCGGGGGGGGACTTGTCCCCCTCGCGAGGGTTCGGGGGGGCCGATTCCCAAACTGGGTGAACCATGTATATTTGTGTCTCTCTAGTTTTATGCATTATTTGTGTTTATATTTATGCAATATTCTATGTGTTCTATTGATCTGTAATATATAATTTTCTAACAACCTGCTCATAGATCTAGATCAAATCCAACTTGTAAGACAAAGGCAAGGAGGATGTCCTTATAATATTACGAAGTCACACAGATATGCACATGCCTTCTATGTTGAGCATGAAATTAAGGGGGAATTAAGGTTTTTGACATCTTCGAAGCCATGCATCCATGGGTTTTGAATCCAGGGTTTATGGATTATTTTATAACCTTAGATCTAGGTGTGAAACAATCTGTGCAACTAGATTTGATCACTATTCAAACCTTCCAGATTGAATGTATAGATAGGGATATATCAATTAAAGATATGAACCAAAAATCCTCAAATCTGGTAGATCCAATGACAAAACAATAGAGGAAGGAAAATTTTCAATTTATTAAAAAAAAGTTGAGTGTAAAATCCTTTGTTTTCTAGAATTAGGATCGGGATCTTGTGGAAAATATTAAGTATGCTATTCAATCTCATATGGGTATACCAATAGGTTTTCAGGTACTTGAATATGAGGGCAAGGTGCATCTAGATCAATATATGTTAGAAGTTTATGGAGTGGAAAGGAACTCCACTATTTCTCTAAGCATGAGACTAAGAGGAGGGTATCCAAATCTAAACCCACATAAAAATAACAAATCCACATCATTCAAAGATGTACTCAAAGTTAAGACTAATGCTTCAGTCAAACCTGATCAAATTCTCAATATTCCTAGCCCCTACATTATGGAACAACTGAATCGGGTCTCAGAAATAGCAGTAGATATTTCAGAAGTTAATGATATTAGTAGAATCTTCCAATCCTAGGTAATTATATGAAAATTTAACAGATTATTTCCAAAACTAATGGATCCATTTCAATGGAGTTTTACTACTTGGACTATAAATTTTGATATTCATTTATGCTCTTGGGGATTTTTCATTGCTAAATTTGAAGCATTGAAGGATAACGATTTTGTCTTGAAAGAGGGCCCATGGTTTTGGGGTTTTGCGGATCTTTTTATAACACCATGATTCCCAAAATTTGATTCCAATACAATGGTGGTTTCCAAAATGCCAATTTGGTTCAGATTGCATATTCTCCCTCTTCATTTTTGGCATCATAAATTACTAGAAGGAATTGGAAATAATCTTGGGAAGTACATAAAGGTAGATACATAAATAATTGATGAAGAAATATTTACTTTCACCATAATTTTCATGGAGGTAGGCCTTAGTAAAGGCTTACCTGATCACATTCATCTATTACATGAGAAAAAGTGTTGGACCCAATTTTTAGATTTTGAGAATGTGACATTTAGATGTCGAATTTCTCTATAAATAGGTCTTTTACAAAATTATTTTCCTCAGGAAAAGAAATATTCAAGAACCAAAAACCAAAAAGTAAAAAATCCCAAGAGATGGGAGTTTTTAGAGGAGTTAGAAGAAGAGGATGAAGGGGAAATGGGTAATCCCATAACTGAGGTCGATTAGGATCCATAAGAAATATTATTGGATAGAGGAGACAAGCAAGAAGGATTAATGGTACCAAGCCTGACAGTTTCTGAAGCAACAAGATCTTCAATACCAATATTGCAGAAGGAGAAGATTCCCTTAGAAAAGGAGATGGGAGGTTACAAAAGGCCTCATGCATCTGAGAGCTCAAACTCAGATAAGGAAATCTCGATGATAAAATAAGAGAACTAGCTAGCAATTGTAAATACCACTCCTAATATAGAAGGTTGGCAAAAAATGGAGAAGAAGAAAGGTAGAAAATCGTAACTAACTATTTTTACTTAGTCCCAAGTTGTTTTTACTATCTTATGTAATTTTTTTTCTCGGGACCAATATTGACCGGTATGTTTGAATGCTCTTAGAGCATATACAACATGTAATTTTGTTTTCTAAATAAAATTACGCTATTTTCTTGGGGTATTTATACACACACACAACACACTAGTTTTGACTGGTATAACTGAATGCTCTTGGAGCATATATAACATGTATTTTTTTTTTTTCTAAATAAAATTACATATTTTTTGGGGGAATATATATATATATATATATATATATATATATATATGAAACTAAAAAAAAAAACTCATTTTGGACTTTTAGCTTAGTTAATATTTTATTTAAGTAATTACTTTTGTAAAACAAATTACTATATTTATATAGTTAATGAAACTAAAAAAAAAAAAACTCATTTTGGACTTTTAGCTTAGTTAATATTTTATTTAAGTAATTACTTTTGTAAAACAAATTACTATATTTATTATTAAATATATTAAAAACATAAATTAATTTAAATTTAAAATAAAAAAATAAAGAAAATTCCTTATTTGATAAATAGAGGTTTACTATGAGCGACCATATTCATTATGTCAATCTTAAACTCCTAATTTATCAATTTATTGGTTATAGTTTGGTTGTTTTATGTTTTGTTGTATTTTTGGGCATATTTTTGGTCAAATTTGTTCGGAATTTAAAATGCATTTTAAATATCAAAAAATTAAAATCTTTTGAAAATTTATTTCACTAAATTCCTAAGAAAAACTATAAAAATTAATGTGTAGATTCAATGTTGAAAAATGTTCAACAAGAAATGCTAAATTTAGAATGTGCTAAAAATAGACCTGCTAAAAATAGCATGTCTAAAAATAGTAGTTTGGCCAGTGAGGTCATTGGCCACATTGGGTGAGAGCTGAAACTACTAAACATAGAAAGTTCTAAAAATAGTATTTCTGGGTCCCTTCCTATTTATAGCAGTCCCTAGTCTATCTATAGGAAGTAAAATTAATTTTGGTTTTAACAACAGTTGGAAATATTAATTAATTAATTCAGTTGAGTTAATTAGTTAAGGAAATTCGAATTTGAAGTCTTTGTGAGCATGCACATGAGTTGTCCCACTGATTGAGGAATTTATCCTTAATTTCCTCCACTGATTGAGGGAATAAGTATGAGTTCTATAATGAGAGAATCAATTGACTTAATTCTAACTAGTCAAGTCCAGTTAGATTATTTTAACAAGTTGTTAAAATAATAAAATATAGTTTGTTAATGCTTGCATGCATGTGACAACTATTATTTTAGATAACTGAGGATTCACTCATGGATAATTGTTGCATGTTAGTTCTGTTAGAGACCCAGTTGAGATCAGATGTGGGACAATGTACTATCAGATGCTTGACTATTTCTAGTAAGTAGTTTTTGCATGGTTGAGGAACTAGTGTCCTCAAGGATTGCGTAGTTGGACCATTGGTTATTTTGGTATGTTTGGAATTAATAGCATATGATTTTGCTATTATTTCCTAAGAAAACTATGCAAGGACCATAGGTAAAGCCTATATAAATAGGGCTTGGTTGGTTCATGAGAGATATCTTCATATCTTCATAGTTCATTAAGAACTGAATAGCTTGAGAGCTAATTCTTTTTGTATTGTGAAGAGGATTTCCACTTGATTGATAATACATGGTTTGGGTTTTATGCTGGTGCTTTCCCCTGGATATATCTTGTGTTATGTGTGATTATTTCTCTTGATCAGTTATGCATGTTTCTACTTGATGTTGCTCATGAATTCGATTATGCTTCCACTTAATGTTTTGTAGAAGTAGAACAAGTATTATGCTTTAGAACATTGCATATATCGGTTTTTCTACAGGTGAAATTTCTATATGGTATCAGAGCACAGGTGATCAAGCAAGAACAATATACTAGCAGGAGAAATTCGAAGTTTATTATTTGGGATATAGATCTCAAGCTCTTATCACATCTATTTCATCAATGGCATTCTATGGTTTGAGGCTTGAGTATGCCCTTGATGACAGCTCAAACTATATAGCTTGGAAGGATCACATGAAGCAGTTTTGGAAGATAATGGCCTTAAGGATTTCATTGATCAAAAAATTCCTAAGCCTACTAACAAGACTGAGCAGGTGGAATGGAGGAAGTGTGTGGCTAGAGCTAGGAGAATTCTCTTGGAGGGAGTGCGAGATGACATTGTCTCGAGCCTCCATGGGAAGGAGACTCCGCATGCAATGTGGAAAACATTGAAAGATTTATATCAGAATAGAAGTGATCAGAGGAAGCTGGCATTGAAGGGCAAACTTCGAAAGATCAAGTGTGAAAGGGATGAGATGATCTCTATGTATCTGACCAAGCTCATCACATGCAGGGATGAGCTTGCAAGTGTAGGGGTTGTGACATCAGATGAGGATATGGCAAGTATAGCACTCCTTGGCCTTCCTAAGAGCTGGCATAGCTACTAGGAATCGGTGAATGGAAGGGAGACACTGCCAGAATGGGAATGATTATGGTCAGATTTTATGCAGGAGGAGATCAGACACAGCACCAGAGATAGTTCTTCATCTATGCATGATGAGGAGAACTATGCCTTAGCGAGTAAGGCAAAGAAGGGGAAGGAGAAGGTTTCTCTTTCTGAATCCAGTTCTTCCAATGATGGGAAGAAGGTTGAAAAATCAAAAGTGTGATGCTTTCGTTGTCATGAGGTGGGCCATTATGCTACAAATTGTCCACAGAGGAAATCCAAGAAGGGATCCGGGGAAGGATCTGAAGGTGAGGCACTTGCTTCACAGTTTGAGTTGGATTTCACACTCTTCGCATGCATGGTTTCATCCATGGTGGGAAGTGGTTGGTTTCTTGACAATGGAGATTCTTTCCACATGACTGGCGACAAGAGTTTTTTCAGTACTTTGGAGGAGAAAGATCTCCAGATACTCATAGTGATGGGTAATGATGAGAGGTATAGTGTCTCAGGTGTAGGCATGGTTATTTTTTAGAGGGAGCATAGATCTCACCTTACCTTGACCGATGTCAAGTATGTACCAGGACTGAAGAGAAACTTGGTGTCAATTGCGATACTGGAAGACAGAGGCTATGATGTAGTCTTTAGTAAGGGAAAGGTTTTCCTTCGACACATCATCACTAGACAGGTGAAGCAGATTGGTTCACAGGTCAAGAACCTGTATGCTCTTGAGGTTCAAGATGCATGCAAAGCCTTGAGAAGCAAGGCAATTGATGGAGACTTGGTGGTTGAGAGGGAGGGTATATTACCTCTCAACATGAAGAGCTAAAATAAGTCTCAGACGATTGTGGAGGAGCTACGATTGGTGTAGCAGCTTCAGGAGGTTGTGGAGAAGCCACAACAAGGGAAGTTGAGAGGAGATCGAGTAGAGACATCTACTCATGTAGAGACCTCTAGTAGGGGGAAACTTTGAGCTAGGTGGGCTGAGGGATCACATGCAGCCATACCTCCAGGTAGGAGGTGGGGTGATATAGAGTGATTGTCCCAAGGAGGAGGGGAAGGATCCTTGAGGTACCCAACCTCTTGGATGAGACCTTGCTACGGGAGCCCTGATGTGGAGTAGCAGGAACTGACTGATTGGGTAGAGACAGATGTGGATGGAGTGGCAGAGAGAGCGACAGTGTAGGGAATCTCAAGACAGCGCATAGCTAGTAGGTTGCAGCAATGCGAGAGGCACAAGTGTTTTGCATAGTGCTTGGTGGCATAGAGAGGTGTGCAATGGTGCGAGATGCATGGAGATGTTGTAGTAGCACAGATGTCAGAGAGGGAGTACTTGTCAGCAGCAGGTAGAGCTTCAACATTAGAGTATGTTCCTAGCCCAACAGAGTGGTCAGTTGGGAGTTTTTTTGTTCCAAGTGTTGTTGGAGCAAGTGGACTAGGTAAATCTGTTGCATGTAGAACATTCCAGAGTTACAGGATTGGGTTCGAGAGAAAGCCTTTCTTGTTGAGAGGGAGTGTTGAAAAATGTGCAACAAGAAATGCTAGAATGTGCTAAAAATAGACCTGCTAAAAATGGCATGTTTAAAAATAGCAGTTTGGCTGGTGAGGTCATTGGCCACATTGGGTGAGAGGTGAAACTGCTAAAAATAGAAAGTTCTAAAAATAACATTTATGGGTCCCTTCCTATTTATAGCAGTCCCTAGTCTATCTATAGGAAGTAAAATTAATTTTGGTCTTAACAACAGTTGGAAATATTAATTAATTAATTCAGTTGAGTTAATTAGTTAAGGAAATCCGAATTTGAAGTCTTTGTGAGAATGCACATGAGTTGTCCCATTGATTGAGGAATTTATCCTTAATTTCCTCCACTGATTGAGGGAATAAGTATGAGTTCTATAATGAGAGAATCAGTTGACTTAGTTCTAACTAGTCAAGTCCAGTTAGTTTATTTTAAGATGTTGTTAAAATAATAAATATAGTTTGTTAATGCTTGCATGCATGTGACAACTATTATTTTAGATAACTGAGGATTTACTCATGGATAACTGTTGCATGTTAGTTCTATCAGAGACCCAGTTGAGATCAGATGCTTGATTATTTCTAGTAAGTAGTTTTTGCATGGTTGAGGAACTAGTGTCCTCAAGGATTGCGTAGTTGGACGATTTGTTATTTTGGTATGTTTGGAATTAATAGCATATGTTTTTGCTATTATTTCCTAAGAAAACTATGCAAGGACAATAGGTAAAGCCTATATAAATAGGGCTTGGTTGGTTCATGAGACATATCTTCATATCTTCATAGTTCATTGAGAACTAAATAGCTTGAGAGCTAATTCTTTTTGTATTGTGAAGAGGATTTCCACTTGATTGATAATACATGGTTGGGGTTTTATGTTGGTGCTTTCCCTTGGATATATCTTGTGTTATGTGTGATTAGTTCTCTTGATCAGTTATGCATGTTTCTACTTGATGTTGCTCATGAATTCGATTATGATTCCGCTTAATGTTTTGTAGAAGTAGAACAACTATTATGCTTTAGGACATTGGATATATCGGTTTGTTCTATAGGTGAAATTTCTACATACAATACTAATGAAATTTGCTAAATCATAAGACTTGAAACTACTCTACTGATTTGTGGAAGTCAATTCACCATCTAAAGAAAGAACTATAGACATTAAAAAGGAAACATCACACATGCACAGATATTTATTTAGGGGAAATCAACTGCTCAAAATCCCTTACTATATGTATTGCATTAATCTAAAAATCTAGATGAATACAATATGCTTGCTCAAGCTTGAGCACAACCTACACCCGTATCTTCTATCCTCTACTTAACTAAATGAACCTGGCTAATACTTAGCCAATTTTCAAGCCCTCCAAGCTCTTAATTCCTTACGTTGTTCCCTTAGGAATTAGGCCCCTATTAATTAGGAAATCCCCTTGTCTAGATTGTGCAATTCCTTAGGTCAATTCTCTAACTACGTGCACCACCTATACAACTTGGACTAGTTTACAAATGATAGTGCACTTCCCTTGAACTCCAATATCAACTGGGTAACTTGAATTCTCTACATGCATCAATTATTTTGGTCTTATTGATCAGTTAACTGGATGATCACATCGTGTGAAAAATGTTACACACCCTGAAATTGACCTCCAGAAGTTCTATTGACAGTGAGAACTAGTTAAACTAACAATAACTCAAATTAACTGAAATCGATTTCTACAAATTAGTAATCAATCATGTAGAACTGAAATCAAGTGTCTCAACCTCAAATATATTGAGTTAACTGTGTGACAAGATCCATGTCACCTCAATTAAATACCTCCAAGTATTCTGATAAAATTGAAATTGAAATTTCTCCTAATTTAATCAAGGGAAAATTAAATTAGGAATGTATTGCTGCATTTTCAAAACTCCCTATTAGTAATAAATGGATTAACATCTACCTCAATCTAGCACCTTTGGAATGTACTGCATGAAACACCTCTCACTGTTGTTGCTGCAACTGCAACATCCGTAACTGAGAAGCATACAAAAAAATTGAATCAACTGTGTCTGCAACTGTCTACTGGGAAAATTGTGTTGCTGCTAACTCTGCTATTGAACCTCATGCTTTGTTGTCAACACTCCTCCGCACTCCTGAGTATTTGAATGAAATTGATCCTCTTGTTACTGAATACTATGGGTACCCGTAGTAAGGTAATGATCCACGACGAGAACACCTCAATGGACCCTACCCAAATTTCTGCAACTCTTGGACTATGGCTTCACATCACCCCACCTCACACCTAGAGGTATGGCTACATTTCCTCCCTATGCCCACTGGGATCAAACTATCCCCCTGTTGGAGGTCTTTGCTTGAGTGGATGTCTCCACTCTTCCTCCTATCTGCTTCTCCATTTGTGGCTACTCCAAAACTTCTTGAGGCGTCTTTTGAGGTTGCATGTTGAGAGGTCTAACATGCTCCCTCTTAACCACCAAATCTACCTTTCTCCTCAAGCCTTTGCATGCATCTTCTACCTTAAGTGCATATAGGTTCTTGACTCGAAACATGATCTGCTTTACCTGTCCTGTGTTTGTGTGTCTTAGGAATTCCTTTCCTTTATTGAATATCACATCATAGCCATGGTATTCCAAAACTACAATGGAGACAAGATTCTTCTTTAGACTCATAATAATAATCACATCCTTGAGTTTGAGACGGGAGTCTAAATCCCTCTAAAAGGTGATAGTGTCTATCTTGATCGCACTGTACCTTCCATTGTCTACAAACCCAATGTTTATCTGGAGATCTTTCTCCTCCAAGTCACTGAAAAATCCTCTATTCCCTGTCATATGGAACAAGGCACCACTATCCAAGTACCACATGCTCCCTATCACCATGCTTTCCATGCACGTGAGGAGAGTGAATTCAAGCTTGAACCATGAAGCCAAATCTTCACCTATTGCTACTACTACAAGCTCCTTCTTGGTTGCCATTTTTTGTGGACATTTCATGGAATAGTGCCTGAATTCATGACAGTGAAAGCTTTGATTTTGGATAAGTCTATTTTCTTTCCCTCTTGGCTTGAATGAGCCTCACGTTGGGAATTTTTCCCCTTGGCCTTCTTTCCCTTACTGACTAATTCAAAGTCCTCTTCCTCTTCTTTGTATGAGGTCCCATCTCTATTCTTCCGCCTTATTTCTTCCTACAACAGATCAGACCATAACCACTCCCAGCTTGGTAGTTTCTATCTACCATTTACCAAATCTTGATAACTAGTCTAGCTCTTGGGAAAGCCCAAGAGGGCTAGAGCTACCAGATCTTCTTCAGGGACAATAACACTAACCCCACCAAGTTCATCATGACACTATGTAAACCAACTCAGGTATTGTAGATTTGTTTCATTATTTTGCATATTAATACTTTGAAGATTGTCCTTAAGTGCTAGGTTCATGTGGTCACTATTATTCTCAAATAAATTTTTCTATTGTTTTCCACATTGAGAACAAAGTTTCTTTTCAGTGGAGATTAAAGATAATATGATGCCAAACTCCCTCCAATATGATCCTCCTTGCATTAGCCAAATCCTTCTTCCATTGAGCAAGATCCTCGACATAGAATACTAGGGTTTTTCTACATCTGTCGTGATGTATTGTAGCAGCGCATTATCATCCAATACTGCCTCCATACAGATATTCCATGCCACAAAATTTTTGGTTCATTCCAAAGTATACTTGAGCCCGATTCCATTTAAAGCCATCTTTTCAGTCCTAGAGAAACCTGTACACCGATCTTCAAATTCAAACCTCCTGCAATGACAAATTCAAAATCTCTTCTATTTTGTGAATCTAAATCTGATACCATGTATAAATTAATGTGTATATTCAATACTTCTATTGAATTTTTATAAATCACAAGGCTTGAAGCTTCTCTACTAATCTGTGGATGTTAATTCACCATGTAAAGCAAGAATCATAGACATGCAAAAGGAAACATCACACATGCACAAAGATTTATCTAGGGGAAGGAAAATGCTCAAAACCATTTACTATCTGATTGCATTAATCAAAGAATCTTGATGAATACAATATGCTTTCTCAAGCTTGAGCACAACCTGCACTAATATCTTCTATTGTTTGCTTGACTGACTGAAACTGGCCAATACTTAGCCAATTTTCAAGCCATCCAAGCTCCTAATTCCTTGCATTATACCCATGGGAATTAGGCCCCTATTAATTAGGAGATTCTCTAATCTAGATTTCTCAATTCCTTTAGGTCACTTCTCTGACTCCATGCACCACCTTTACAACTTGGACTAATTTACAACTAATAGTACATTGCCCATGAAATCCAATCTCAACTGAGTAACTCGAATTCTCTGCATGTATAAATTATTTTGGGGTGATTGATCAGTTAACTGGATAATCACTCAATGTGAAAATTACACAACCTTAACTTGACCTCCACTAGTTCTATTGATAGTAATAACTACTTAAACTGACTATAACTCAAATTAATTGAAATAGATTGGTACAAATTAGCAATCAATCACGTAGAAATGAACTCAAATGTCTCCAAATTGAATTTACTGAGTTAACTGAGTGAAAAGAGCCATGTCACCTTAGTTAACTACCTCCAAGTATTCTGCTGAAATTGAAATTGAAATTTCACCTAATTTAATCAAAGGAAAATTAAATTATGAATTTCTTGCCACATTTTCAACAAAAAATTCAAAACCTAAAATAGTTAGAAAATAAAGTTTTTACCATTCAAAATCATAAAAAATCATAATACACATGCCATCATTGCAATTATTAAAAACTTATACTTGAAATGGAAAAAAATAAAACAAAACCTAAATAAGAGTTTTTTTGGTGGTTTTCAAGGGTTTTCTTAGTGGATTTCATGGCTATTTTTTGCGGTTTTCTAGGTTATTTTTTGTGGTTTTTGTATGGTGGTGTATGATGGGTTTTAATTTCAAATTATTATTATTATTATTTTTCAATAAAAATTTATTCAAATAGGGAAAAAATGATAGAAATCCCCTTATGTTTGATGGAAACAATTTTCCATTTTGTAAGATAAGGATGGAAACATATCTCATCCCCTTGGGAGAAGAAGTTTTGGAAATTATGGAGACCGAATATAAATTTTCGAATTCCATTCAAATAGCTGTAGCAGAGAAGGCAATTTACTTATATAATTCACAAGTTAATCATGTTATCTTAAGTGGCTTAACATAGTCAGAATTCGTCAAAGTGATGCAGTGCAAGTCATCTCATGAGGTATGGAATAAACTTAAAACTTATTATGAAGGTGATAAGAAAGTTAAAGAAGTCTAATTGCAAGCACTTAGGGGAAAATTTGAAAGTTTGAAGATGGAAGATGATGAGGACATTGCTTCGTATTTTCTTGTAGACAACATAGTCAACTCCATTGCAGGTCTTAGTGAAGAAGTCTCTAATAGTTATGTTGTTCGAAATTTTTTTAGATCACTTCCATCAAGATTCAATGCTAAAGTATCAACCCTTTAGGAACTAAACGTTGATAAGATGACAATATATCAACTTCATGTAACTCTTTCTGCATATGAATTAAGAATCAAGGAAGACAATTCAAGACTCAAGAAAAAATCTTTTGAGGAAACAAAAGAAGATCAAGAAGACTGTAATTCTAATGAAGAAGAAGTCAAGTTTGTTTGAAAATGCAAGAGAGGAATTGAAAAGTTGAAAGGTAAGATTCCTTTCCAATGTTAATTTGGAAGAATTGGTCATTACACATTTAAATGTCCTTATGCTAAGATGAATGAAAATGATGATGAATCAAAATTCAAACCCATGTATCAAAACAAGAAGCAGTGACAAGAAATAAAAATAAATTTTACTCAACGGAACAAAGTGACAGTGAGAGAAATGCAAGCATGACTAATGAAGAAAGGAATGAAATATTATTCATTGATAAGGGTTAAGAACCAGAAGCAGAAGTGGATCTTGAAGGAAAACTTAAAAGTGCATTATAAAAATTAAAGATTCTTAGGAAAGAGAAAGTCAACTGACACAACAACTTCAAAACGAGAATCTAATTGAAGAACTAATGTTTCTCTCAAAGTTGAACTAGAATAAGCAAAAAGGATAACGATTTTTTTTCATATTAGCTAAATGAGAAGGAAAAAATATGTTAAACACTAGAAGAATAAGTTGTCCTCTTGAGACAAGAATTATAGAAACTTGGTTCAAAGTTCAATAAAGTTACTAAACTGCTAGATCATATTCTCAACATGTAGAGGTCTATTTTTATCAAGACATGTGTTAGCTATTAAGAAGGTGAGGAATCCAAGATCAATGGTCCTCTGAGCTCATCAATTGGAAGTCATCCCAAGAATATTGATCAGACATTTATAACATCGAGTAGCACCTCAGTTAAAGATCCAAAGCAGGAAGTACATCGGGCCAAGCATGTTCACTTTAATGACACAAGGAAATTCTGGAAAGGAGCAAAATACAAGAAATCAAAATGAAGAAAAGTGATCCAAATAAAGGAATAAGGATGCACATACTATGAATATGTATCATCATAAAGAATCCACAAGCAACAATGGGACAAGTGTTGGAACTAATAAATAAGTATGGCTCATGCAAGGGTTGAATAACAAGGAAACATGAATCCTCCAAGAAGCATCTTCATAAATTTGAGATCTCATTCTATGCCTAAGTATCAAAATAAGTACCTATTTTTATTGTTTCTTGTACACAATGTGCAGGATTGTTAGACCAAAGATATGGTCAAGTATACAAGATATGACTAGGTACCTGGATGGAGACATATGGACCAAGTTAGAATAATGAATCAACCTCTTTCACAAGTATTAAATCCAATTTTAAGTGCAACATATGTCACAACGAAGGTCATATATCTCGAGATTGTAGACTCAACTTTAAATGGATCAATAAAGAAACATTTCCTTTCATTTCATGTGAATGGAGAAGAGGTCAAGGAGGACCTTGAGTAGATATGATTCCTTAGATCTAATCCTTTGGAGAAAGCTTCTTCAAGATCAATATTTGTCAAATCAAAAATTGAAGAAAAGATTACTGTATGAATTTACTACATGAAATATGATTTGATGATGCTATCTTAGATGTAAAAAGAAATGTAGGCATATAATAGGTACCTATAGATAAAGAAAAAAACATGATCTCATGATGAGTACAAAAACAATGGAAGCACTATTTTTGGGGGAGAACAAGAATATTCATAAGCATGCAATAGAGGCATCATATCTCATGGGTAGACTATATGTTAACAAGAAAGGAACATGGTTCAGTCAAGTCCATGGGGTTGTTTAGGAATAGGTATTCATACAAGATCATCAACATGACAACTTTCTATAGATATTCATGACCTTTTTACATTGATTTCAAAGGGGGAGAGATTAGAGACATTGATCTAACATGAATAAGTCATTTTAACATGGAGAGATTGCAGGGATTACACTTACACTTTAGCAAGGAAAGATTGCAACACTTCACTTGTACAAGAGGAGCTCTAGATTTGTTTTGATATCCAATGACCATTGATGTCTAGTTGTGTTGCCATCAATGAAAAAATGGGAAACTGTTGCACATAGTGTTGTCATTTATGAAAAAAAGATGTCATTGATGTCAAAGGGAATTTATGGGATAGTAGTAGCAGGGGAATCCTTGATGATCAAAGAAGCAACAAACTCTTTGTGAAGCAATAAGATAATTGGACATTTCACAAGGTCTCATTACATGAAGATATGGGCTCTTGAAGTTATTTGAGTTTTTGATGAAGTTAGGATTCTCAAAACATATTACAAATAACATGGTTGTGCAGTTCTTTTTGATACCTTTCCAATCATATATCTTGCTCAAAAACTTGCTCACAAATGAGAAGTTATGGCTAGTTGAAAATATGTTAGAAAATTATATATTACAGAGCAATGGAACAAATAGAATATTGCATAAATATAAACACAGAAAACACATAAAACCAGAGAGACACAGATATACGTGGTTCACCCAGTTTGGGTTACGTCCACACCGAACAGCCAGTCCTTCCTTTCTATTATCCAGCAAAATGAAGAGACACAACCTATAGCAGATCCGCTGTAATATCCTCTGTTTTCTCTCATAGTCTCACCTCTTTGTTTCACACTCGGAGAATACACATCTATTACATAGCCTCAATACAATGCCCTCATACAAAGAGAGGGGTTTCCTTCTAGGGAAAAAACCCCTAAACTAAAAATAAGTTCTACCGTTAGATCATCCACCTAATGGATGGCCCATATTGACTAGAAATTACCATACTTTTACATAGCAAGTTTACATCTATTTTAAGCTTCAGGGGCGCTGCCCCCGAAACCCCCAGCTAAGGGGGGGCTCCCCAAAGGTCGCAGCCCCCCCCCCTGGACCCCCCCTGCAGCAAATATTTTATGGGTGGCGTTGCTGCCCCATTTCGAACTAGGGTCCAATGCGGCGATACCTTTGAATACAGAAGATAATGAGGCTCCACACCCAACAATCTCCCACTTGGAGATTGATTATAGAAACTCCACCGCTGCTTCATTTGTTGGACAATGACTCCTCTTTGGACCTGGCTATTTCTCATCTTCTTCATCATACTTGAAGACCAATTGAAACTGAGCATATTCTCAGTTTCTCCCTGGTTACAACTTTTGTTAGCATAGCTGCAAGATTTTGGCTAGTGTGTATCTTTTCCAGCTTCAACTCTCCATCTTCCAACATTGATCGTATGAAATGGTACTTGAGCTGTCTGTGTTTAGTCCTAGAATGAAATGCTGAGTTCTTTGCAAGATGAATGGCACTTTGGCTATCACTGTATAATGTGCCCATATCATGCTCCTTACCCAATTCACCCATAAACCTTTGTAATCAAATCATTTCTTTACTAGTCTCTGTAGGAGCAACATACTCTGCTTCTGTTGTTGAAAGTGCAACAACACTTTGGATTTTTGAAACCAAACTAACAGCTATTCCACCTACAGTAAATACATATCCTGTAGTGCTCCTCCTGTTATCTCTGTCACCTGACATATCTGCATCAAGATATCCATGTAGAGAAATGTTTGAACCACCAAAACATAATGCTTGATTTGTGTTACCTCTCAAATATCTGAGAATCCATTTCACTGCCATCTAATGTTCCTTTCCTGGATTGTTCATGTACCTACTTACAACTCCCACTGCATGTGCAATATCAGGCCTTGTGCAGACCATTGCATACATTAAGCTTCCAACTGCTGATGCATATGGAACTTTAGACATATAATCCATGTCTTCTTGGGTCTTTCGGCACATTTCCTTACTAAGTTTGAAATGGCTAGCGAAAGGTGTACTAACTGGTTTTGCATTGTGCATATTAAATCTTTTCAACACCTTTTGTATGTACTCATTCTGAGACAATGTAAATTTGCGATTTTTCATGTCTCTAGTTATTCTCATAACAAGGATTTGTTTTGCAGCTCCCAAATCCTTCGTTGCAAATGAATTTGCCAATTTTCTTTTGAGCACATTTATTTCCTGCATGTTAGACCCTGCAACAAGCATGTAATCTACATACAATAACAGTATAATATAGCTTCCATCATTTTGGTTTTGCAGATAAACCCAATGATTAGAGTGACATCTAGTATAACCTTGTTCAGACATAAACTTGTCAAATTTTAGATACCACTGCCTTGGAGCCTGTTTTAAGCCATACAAGCTCTTCTTCAACCTACACACTAGTTTCTCCTTCCCTTTTACCTCATATCCTTGTGGCTACTGCATATATATCTCTTCCTCCAAATCTGCATGGAGAAAGGTTGTCTTTACATCTAACTGCTCAAGATGCAAATATTCAACTGCTACTAGACTTAAAATAGTTCTAATTGAAGTCATTTTAACAACAGGAGAAAATATTTCATCAAAATCAATACCTTTCTTCTGTGCAAACCCCTTCACCACAAGTCTAGCTTTGTACCTTTGTTTTCCTCCATCTTCTTCCTTCAGCCTATAAACCCATTTATTCTTCAATGTAGTTTTTCCTGTAGGCAACCTGACTAAGTCCCAAGTCTGGTTATGCATTAAGGAGTCCATCTCTTCTTCCATGGCTAGCTCCCACTTCTTCTTGCTTTCAACCTGCATTGCTTCTTCATAACATTCGGGTTCACCAAAATCAATCAACAATAAATAATATAATGACGAAGAGTATCGTTCAGGGGTTATACTTATCCTGGTAGATATTCTAACACCACTTTTCAGGTGTTTGGGGTACCTTTTGCTGTTGTGGTGGTTGCTGTTGTTGTGGTTGTTGATTATTATTATTTTAAGGCACCTTTACTTTTTCAATGATCTCACCAAGAACTGCGTATTCCTTGTTTTCTTTTTCTTGTTTCTTTTCCTGCAACTGATTCTTATACAAGACCTTTTCATTGAATATTACATCTCTTCTCCTAATGATTTTATGATTTTCATAATCATATAAGCGATAACCAAAATCATTAACACCATATCCAATAAAGTTACATTTCTTTGATTTTTCCTCAAGCTTTTTTCTATTTTCTTTATTAATATGGACAAAGGCCTCACAACCAAAAGGCTTTAAAAAACAGTAGTTTACCTTTTTACCTGTCCATGCTTCCTTTGGAACACCACCATCCAAGGAACTTGAAGGCCCTCTGTTTATTAGATAAACAAAAGTATCTACAGCATCTGCCCAAAATTGTAAAGGAAATCCTACATGCAATCTCATGCACCTTGCACGCTCCATGATTGTTCTGTTCATCCTTTCTAACACACCATTTTCTTGTGGTGTTCTTCAAACTGTCTTCTCTCTGTGAATTCCATGCTCTAAATAGTACCTATCAAACTCTTTGCTGCAATATTCACCTCCATTGTCTGATCTGAGACACTTCAATTTCTTTCCTGTCTCAATCTCAACCAAAGCTTTCCATTTCTTGAAAGTATCAAATACATCAGATTTATTCTTAATACAATAAATCCAAGTTTTTCTAGTTGCATCATCAATAAAAGTAACATAATAATGAGAGCCACCGAGAGATGATACCTGAGCAGGTCCCCATACATTTGTATGAACAAGCTCTAATTTTTCGCTCTTCTTTTCTTTCCCAACTCTAAGAAATCCGACTCTCTTCTGTTTTCCATAAATGCAATTCTCATAGAAGTCCAAATCAACATTCTTCAAACCCAGCAACAAATTCCTTGACTGATGAATCTTCATCCCCTTCTCAATCATGTTTCCAAGCCTATGATGCCATAATGCTGTATCTTCTCCTTTGGAAGTTAAAGCATTAATAGAGTTAGAAATACCATTGCATAAATACAATGTACCAATCTTTTCGCCTTTTTCTATTACCAGGGCTCCTTTGGTGACCTTCCAAGCTTTATCTATGAAAGTTGTCACATAACCTTCATTGCCTAACTGCCCTGTTGAAATCAGAGTTTTCTTCAGATCTAGAACATGCCTTACCTCCTTTAGTAGCCATTGGTTTCCATTCCGTTGTTTTACAAGAACCTTACCCATTCCAACAATTTTGCAGGGTTTATCATCACCCAAACGGACTTGTCCAAAATCTCCTTGAACATAGTCATGAAAGTATTTCTTATCAAGTGTGGCATGGAATGAGGCCCTTGAATCTACCACCCAAGAATCAGTAATATTTTCGAAAGAAAGAATCAAAGCATATTGTAACACGTCACCTGTCACATTTGCTTCATGATTGTTTTCTTGTTGTGCATCTCCTTCTTTTCCCTTCCGAGATCTACAGTCTTTCTTTAGGTGTCTTTCTTTTTGCATTTCCAGCGCACTATCCCCAATCTGGACTTGGATCTACCTTTCCTTGATTTACTGCGATATCCTGAGCTCTTTCCTCTTTCCATTTTTCTTCCCCTAGACTATGCACTTAAAGCATTACCTGATGTCTCACTAGAGCTTTTCCATCACATTTCCTCGCTAAGGATAGCACCGATAACATCATCAAACTTTAAAGTACTAGATCCAAAAATAGAGTTACTAATGGCCATTACTAAACCATTCCAACTTTCTAACAATGAGCACAAGAATAACAGAGCTCTAACTTCATCATCAAAGTTTACCCCTACAGAACTTAACTGACTTGTAACATTATTAAAATCATTTAAATGGTCTGCAATAGATCCACCTTTCGACATCTTCATATTAAATAACCTTTTCAAAGAAATACCTTGTTTGAGGCCGAGGGTTTTTCATATAGTTTCGCCAATGCCTTAATCAAACCCTCTATTGTTGTTTCCTTCGAAATGTTGAAGGTGACCGACGCTGTCAGGCACAACCATATTGTTTCGAATGCCTTTATATCGAGAAGATTCCATTCTTCATCTGTCATACCTGTCGACATCTTTGTTTTTCCACCCAATGGTAGGTATAGATCTTTTTGATACAGATAATCTTCCATTTGCATCTTCCACAACAAGAAGTTTTTGCCGTTAAATTTCTTGACCCTAAACTTACGATCTTCCGCCATTGCTCCCACTCAAACTAGGAACCCTTCTTTCCTTCGAGTTTATCAGCAAAATAGACCTTCGGCATTGATACCAGTTGTTAGAAAATTATATATTACAGAGCAATGGAACACATAGAATATTGCATAAATATAAACACAGAAAATGCATAAAACTAGAGAGACACAGATATACATGGTTCACCCAGTTTGGGCTACGTCCACCCCGAACAGCTAGTCCTTCCTTTCTATTATCCAGCAAAATGAAGAGACACAACCTACAGCATATCCGCTGTAATATCCTCTATTTTCTCTCATAGTCTCACCTCTCTGTTTCTCGTTCGGAGAATACACATATATTACACAGCCTCAATACAATGCCCTCATACAAAGAGAGGGGTTTCCTTCTAGGGCAAAAAAACCCTAAACTAAACATAAGTTCTACCGTCAGATCATTCGCCTAATGGATGGCCCAGATTGACTAGAAATTACTATACTTTTACAAGGCAATTTTACATCTATTTTTAGCTTCGGGGGTGGTGCCCCTGAAACCCCCCGCCAGGGGGGGCTCTCCAAAGGTCACAGCCACCCCCCCTGGACCCCTCCTGTAGCGAATATTTTACGGGCGGCATTGCCGCCCCATTTCGAACTGGGGTCTAATGCGGCGATACCGTTGAATACAGAAGATAATCAGGCTCCACACCCAAAAAAATAAACATTAGTTGGGTTAAATTTTAAAAGGTAAACTAAAGGGACAAACCAAAATTATTAAAGGGTTAAATAGTGGGAAAGTTCTAGAGGGATCCACCAGAGACATAATAGATCAACGAAATTGATTGGAAAGATATCTGCATTGTTTAAGAACATTAAAAGGAGTGCATATTTTGAATAGGTCAATGTTATCTCCAACAAATCAATGATCAGATGAAAGAAAAGTAGCATGATGTTTAACAGATGCACTAGGACCAACTGGATATCAACACATGGCAACATTATATTTCATGATGATGTGTAACCTATTGACATCAATGTAGTGATGTAGAACTATTGGCAGCTTCCATGAAGAAATGACAAATAACACTTTTGGGTTGGCAATAAGTTTGAAATAGGGTGACATGTGGCACCCCTCATAAGCCACCATGTGGATCATTGATGTTATGATGAGATCATATCGGAAATGACCAATGAAACTTGGTAGGTCACATGGATATTGATATTTCGAAAATTAACGGCCTCGCTCATATGGCATGGCCACATAAACCCATTGCACAAACTTTAAGAAAATACTTCATTGGTCCATTAGTTTTGGAGTAAATATTTATGAGTGCCAAGGGTTGGCCCTAGAAGGTATATAATCACTGGCCCAATACATATATGTGAACCATACTCCATTTCAAATGTGTGATTCACACTTCAAGTTTGAGCAACAAAAAAATTAGTGAACAAGACTTGTATCATTGGAAAAAAAATGTGTTTTGGTTGCGAAGTAGAGTTGTTTCTTCATTTCATCAAGGAGGTTATGGTCTTGATCTCAGAAAGAATTCTATTTATTATATTGGTTTGGTTTTGAGAGCTCCTTGGGTGACCATGGTTCAACCACAAACCTATGTGGTCATGGCATGACTACACCCAAAGTCTTGGTTTGAACTAGCAACATGACTGATGCCTCTCTTATTTTAATTGGTGGTTTTTAAAATTGCATGGTTGCAACAATGACTTGTTGGATGATTATGGTTTGGCCATAAACCTGTATGGTCATGTTGTGACTAGCTCAAAGTCTTGATTTGAACTAAGCTAAGCCATGGGAGTGACACCTCTTCCTTTCGATTGGTTGTTTAAATATTGCGTGACCACAACACTAGCTCATTGGTAGGAGACGATTGGACACATAAAGTGTGACTTGGCTCATGGGGATGCTCAATGTCCCTGAAATGATTGATACCAGTGCATACTAAACATTACGAGGGCACATGATGACTTAAAAAGCCACATTAAAGAGAGAACTTGGTAAGGCATGTGTGTTATGCATCGGTGGTTGCAAGTTTGACCCTCGATGGTGAATAAGTCATGATTTACCACTTTTGGTGGGTGACACCAGAATTGCACAAACTGTTGAAAAGTTCCTAGAAATAAAAAAATTATAGAATATGTAAATTAATATAAAGTTATTTGTGGTTATTTTTCATTTTTGGGGTCTATGTTTATCCAAATTTGATCATGGAAGAACTTGAATGGTCAAGATTAAGATATGGATGCAATTGGAAGGGTTTGATATTCTTTTGATTCTTATTTGATGGTGAAAATATCTTATGTTTATTATGAAGATCTATAAGTATATTGCAAGTGTTTTGGATAGATGAAGTAAATGGTTTTTGAGAAGGATTTTGAGTGACCAGATTGAAGGTATGGTTGAAGTAGGATATGGATAGCAGTATGATAGCCAACATGAGTGATTGATATGACCTTTTTGGTGAAGGTTTTTTAGTATTATAGTGGTTGCAAGTTGGATGGAAGTACAATGGTTGCATGTTGTGTGGCACTAAAGTGATTACATGTTATGTGGTAGTGTGATTGCAAAGGTTGTTATTGTAGTTAATAGAAATCCTTTCCATAAAACATTTAATGACATAGGATGAAAATGGATTCAGTTTGAAAATGAGATGAAATAGAGGTCCACAAGGAAGCTAAAGAAGGAGGTTGTTTCATCCATTGATGTTGGAGCCTCAATCACGCCATCGAGTAGAATGAGCAATCACTTGCATCTTTCAAGGTTGGTGCCTCAATCATCTTATAGCCTATGTCAAAAGTGCCAACTTACATTTTGAAGGTAGGTGCCTCGAGTAGGTTAGAGACTACAAATTGATGTAAAGAATCGAAGATAGTGAAGAAGATCAATGGTTTTCTCCCATTTGGGATTCCACCTAAAAAATTTGTGTCTCATTGTGATGTGATGGATTATTGTGTTGTTCATGTTATGCTACTTATGTGATGATGCATTTTTAGAATTGATGATATAATATTTATAGTGTTATGAAACCAGCTCAAGAAAAGATAGAAAAGATAAATCCACGCCTTAGAATTCAGCCTCTTCGAGGGGGCAACCTCCTTTACATTACGTAAATGAACAATTCTTGGATGATACAAATGACAAAACCTCCTTTCTATATATAGGAGTCTAAGGAGTCACAATATAATCCAGCCAACCTAACAATAATAATATAAAGCCACAAAAATAACAATAGAGGGATTCTATGGGGCACAGAAATAACAATATGGGGGTAATAGGGGCACAACAATATAAATAAGGGGTATAACTACAATAGTAATGGGGCAATCACTAGTATTATAGGGACCCAACATGCCCCTCTCCTTCAAAAAAGTGTTGTCCTCAACGCTTGAGTAGTTCTGGATACTTCTGCATAAAATTCTCATCCTCCCATGTGGAATCTTCAGCGGATAAGTTCTTCCACTTGATAAGATACTCTGAAATTGATCGATTTCGTAGCTGTCGAGTTCTTGTTTCTGTGACTGCTTCCGGTTCCAATATAATTTTTCCTTCCTCGTCAAGTTCTGGCAATATTGTTTGAACTGGGAGCTTGTCGCCTATAACCTTCTTTAAACATGAAACATGGAAAACTGGGTGCAATCGAGAAGCTGCAGGAAGCTCCAATTTGTATGCCATAGTACCAATCTTTTGCAACACCTTGTACGGACCATAATACTTTGGTGATAATTTATTATCCTTCTTAGCTTGCTTTAGGGACATTTGCTTATATGGTTGTAGCCGTAGGAATACCCAATCACCTACATCAAAACTTCTTTCACTGCGATGTTGATCTGCCTGTTGTTTCATTCTATTTTGTGCCAACACGAGGTTATCCTTTAAGAGTTGGAGGACTTGTTGTTGATGTTCGATGTGATGTTCCACTGCCTGAACCTTAGAATTTTCTCTTAAATATGATGTGATGGATGGTGGTTGATACCCATAAAGTGCCATAAATGGGGTCATTTTTGTTGCTGTATGGAAGGAAGTGTTATACCACCATTCAGCCAGAGGCAACCATTTGACCCATTGTGTCTGTTTATCAGATACAAAGCAACGAAGATATCCTTCCAAACATTTGTTTACTATCTCAGTTTGCCCATCAGATTGAGGATGATAAGATGAGCTATGAGCTAACTGAGTACCAAGACAAGAAAATAATTCTGTCCAAAAATTTCCAGTGAAAATGGGATCTCTGTCACTTACAATAATCTTTGGGTTTCCATGTAGCTTTTGAACTGTTTCCATAAATGCAGTAGAAACTGTACTGGCTTTAAATGGATGTGATAATGCACAAAAGTGTGCATACTTGGTAAGTCTGTCAACTACCACCATGATGACACTCTTTCCCTCAGACTTGGGTAAACCTGTGATAAAATCCATTGAAACCTCCTCCCAACGTTGGCTTGGAATGGATAAAGGTTGTAATAGACCCGGTGTCTTAATTGTTTCAACTTTATTTTGTTGGCAAACCAAACATTCCGCCACAAACTTTTGAATATCTGATTTAAGGCCATCCCAAAAAAATTCCTTCTTAACCCTGTGGTAAGTTTTTAAAAATCCTGAGTGCCCTCCTAAGGGAGAAGTGTGCAATTCCATAAGAATCTTTTGTTTTAGCTGGGAATTCTTACAGAGGTATAAGCGATCTTTGTACCATAACGAATCATTTTTCCAGCTAAATGTATCAGAAGTACTGGAATCTTGTTGTAGCTTTCGAATAAGTGCCCACACTTCTTCGTCATTCTTCCATTCCTCCTTTGCTTCGTTTATCCAATCTGGTTGGATAATAGAAATGGCACACAACAATGCTTCCACATCCTCATCCTTTCTTGAGAGTGCATCTGCCACCACATTTTGCTTCCCTTTTTTGTAGATGATTTCAAAGTCATAACCCAACATCTTTGTGACCCACTTTTGTTGCTCTTCAGAGGATAATCTTTGTTCTAAAAAGTATTTAAGGCTATCATGATCCGTTTTTACCTTGAAGTGTCTTCCCATTAGGTAGGGTCGCCATTTCTTAAGTGCATGGAGTATTGCCAACATTTCCTTCTCATAAATAGCTTTGCTTAAAAACTTTCCCTTGATTGGACGACTTTCAAAAGCAATGGGTCTTTCATCTTGCATTAGAACAACACCAATTCCATTTCCTGAAGCATCACATTCCACAATAAAGGTTTTTGTGAAGTCCGGTGTAGCTAAGACCGGTGCTTGGCACATTGCCTCTTTAAGATGTTCAAAGGCCTTTGTTGCTTCCGGAGTCCATGAAAATGAATCTTTCTTCAATAATGTTGTTAGAGGTGCTGCTATTCTCCCATAATTCTTAACAAACTTGCGATAATACCCTGTCAACCCAAGAAATCCTCGCAGATGCTTTATGGATGTGGGGATTTTCCATTCCTTAATGGCTTTAATTTTGCTAGGGTCTACCTTAACTCCTTCATGAGATACAATATGACCCAAATATTCCACCTCCTGGACTCCAAAGAAACATTTGGATCTTTTTGCATATAATTGTTTCTCCTCCAATAGTTGTAGCACCTTGTCAACATGTTCAACATGATCCTTCCAAGACTTGCTGTAGATTAGTATATCATCAAAAAATACTAACACAAATTTTCTAAGGAATGGTTTGAAAATTGAATTCATCAAACCTTGAAATGTTGAAGGTGCATTGGTAAGGCCAAAAGGCATGACCAAAAATTCATAATGACCCTCATGAGTTCTAAATGCCGTTTTCGGAATGTCTTCAATCTTCATTCTGATTTGATGATATCCCGAACGAAGATCCAACTTGGTGAAGTAAATTGATCCATGCAATTCATCCAGTAATTCATCAATGACAGGAATGGGGAACTTATCTTTAATAGTGAGCTTGTTGAGCTCCCTATAATCTGGACACATGCGCCATGATCCATCCTTCTTGTGCACCAATACTACTGGAGCTGAGAAAGAACTTTGACTCGGTTGAATTATACCAGCCTCTAGCATTTCTGCAACCATACGTTCAATTTCACTTTTTTGGACATAGGGATATCTGTACGGCCTGATGTTTGGAGGAACACTTCCTGGAATCAGATGAATAGCATGATCATGATCACGCATAGGTGGGAGACCTTTGGGAGTCTCAAATACCTTGGAATGATTGTCCAGGACTTTTTGGAGATCTGGAGAAATAGATGATTCCAATGTGGAAACATCTAGCGAACATAATTGTGCAATTACACCTCTTTGCTCCTTTTTTAGAAGCTTTGTCATGCCATTAGAGCTGATTATCTTTCCTGGTTTCCCTGCAATACCCCTTAATTCAACTTCCTTTCCTTCCACAAAAATTTCATGAAAATTCTTGAAAAGCTATTGTACCCAAGGATTGTAGCCATTGGACTCCTAGTACAACATCAGCACCTCCCATTGGAATGGAAAGCATTGGGCTAGTCAATACATATTCTCCCATGGATAGCTTGATATTATGGCACTTTCCAGAACAATTTATTGTTCCTCCATTTGCAATCATCACTTGACACTCTGGTGCTGGATATAGGAAGCAATTCAATTCTTTTGCTACCCTACAATGAATAAAATTGTGGGTGCTTCCTGAATCAATCAACACTATTACCTTTTTCTTCTTGATTTGTCCTTCTATCTTGATGGTTTGAGGAGTGGTAATTCCCGCCAATGCATTACAAGATATGGTCGGATTTATTTGTTCTTCATCTAGGCTTTGTTCCTGGAATATATCCTCTTCTTTTGACCTTTCTTGCTCCTTTTCTTCTTCCTCTTCACAATCTATGTAGAATAATTTCTTCTCAGCACACTTATGACCTTTTGTGTATTTGCTATCACAATTGTAACAAAGCCCTTTTGCTCTTTTTTCTTCCAATTGTTGTGGTGTCAACCTTGTAGGTTGTGGAAGACTATGGGCAACAACACTTCCGTCTTTATAGTTGTGAATGGTATGCTTCCTAGTTGCCATAATTTTGCTTTCCATTTTTCTTGCTAACCTGAATGCCTTCTCTAATGAATCAGGTTCCCAAAGGCGCACATCATGTTGGATATTATCCTTTAAAGACCCTATGAACACATCAATCCTATGCTCCTCTGGAATATCTTTTACCCTTATGTTCAATTTTTGGAACTCCTCAATGTGCTCCATTATTGAACCCTTTTGTTTGAGACTTATCAATTGGCTAAAAAAAGTGTTGCTTTTTGTATCCTCATAATGTGCTATCAATTCTTCCGTAAAAATTGCCCAAGTGATAAATTGTTTACGAGAACAAAGCCATTGATACCATACAAACTGATTTGGTTCCAAATATAAAGTTTCCATACGTACCTTTTGTGTGTTTTGCACATTATTGAGATCGAAGAATTGCTCCATCTGTAATATCCATGTGGCGGGATCCTTGCCATCAAACTTCCTCATATCGATTTTTGGAACATGGTGAGTCTTCGATCCAACATTAGAGTCTATGGAATCATGATTAACATTTCTTTTGTTCTCATCATGAGTTTCCTTTAGTACTCTTTCACCCTTAGTGACCATTTCTTGTAGCAACTTATTCATATTTATCTTCAATTCTTCCATCTTATCATCCATGCCATCAATTTTAGCGTCCATGCCATTCACCTTAGCTTCCATGCCATCCATCTTAGCTTCCACGCCTTTCTTTAAACAGTCCATCTTAGCTTCTACACCTTTCTTTAAACCATCCATCTTAGCTTCTACATCTTTCTTTAAACCATCCATCTTAGATTCTATTCCTTTTTGTGCAAGGGACAGTTGTTGCACTTGGTCTTGTAATTTTGATATATCATGTTGCATTTCTTCCTCTTCTTCATGAGTCATGCTAGAGCTTTCAGGTTCCTTACTAGGTGTTTGCATTTTCTTTCCTCGGGGCATCAGTTACCGATAATAATGCTCTACTATGCCCTTTGAATTCCTTCAAAATAAATTTTCAACCAAGCTTAAGCAAAAATTAAAAAAAATCTACACACCTTTTTTCACTTTGTAGGAGCTTGATATTGCCTCTGATGTATCTCTGTACTTTCCAATCATCTAGTTCTTAATTTGTGATCTGTAGTAGCTCTTTGTGTCCTCTTTCCAATGCCACCAGTCTGATCCAAATTGGATTCTCCAAGAAAGAGTTATGCACAATCTCCCAAGATGACCTGATTATAGACCTTTCCAGAAGAGTGAACTTGTATGAAGTGCCACGTGTACAATTTTTGACCTTTGGTTCTGAAAAATATATAAAAGAAACTACAGTCCGTCCTCTTTCTGTACCTTCTTATGAAATTTCAATCTGATCCCCAGAGAGAAAGTTATGACGATTTTCCCTAGGTCACCTGTTTTGAATGTAATTCAGGAGTCTGCAAAAAGACCAACTTCCTCAGATCATATCTCCGTAAATATCGCGCAAAAAGATCTGAAATTCGGACCCAAGGTTCAGCGCGATTTCTTCTCAAATGGGTTTTTTTTTAACTTCTGAAACGTCACAGAAAAAAAGTTATAGCGAAAATGCCACGATGACCTGTTTGGAGCAGCGAAACCCTAGAATCCAAAGCTCTGATACCAAATGTTATGAAACCAGCTCAAGAAAAGATAGAAAAGATAAATCCACGCCTTAGAATTCAGCCTCTTCGAGGGGGAACCTCCTTTACATTACATAAATGAACAATTCTTGGATGATACAAATGACAAAACCTCCTTTCTATATATAGGAGTCTAAGGAGTCACAATATAATCCAGCCGACCTAACAATAATAATATAAAGCCACAAAAATAACAATAGAGGGATTCTATGGGGCACAGAAATAACAATATGGGGGTAATAGGGGCACAACAATATAAATAAGGGGTATAACTACAATAGTAATGGGGTAATCACTAGTATTATAGGGACCCAACATATAGTCATTTCTAAATGGATGTATGATTGTTGGGCAGCGGAGGCCCTGCATAATGGTTTTCGGGCTTAGAGCCCGTAATTTAGGATAATGATATTGTAAAATTTCCGTGAAGTGCGCAGAGCATGAAATGTAATAGATCGATTCAAAGGGTTGTCCGCCCAAAAATAATATAAAATATTAGGAAGTGAGTCGGCCTGCCCATGGTCTGCGGACCATGGGAATGTATAAATAGAGCGCGGTTCTAAGGGTAGAAGTATCTTTTTGGAAGATATGATGGGGTATGGGTTTGTGAAAGTAATATACGCTTTGAGTTTGTAAGTACGGGTCGTGAAGGTTAGGAGTTAGATAGTGTCCCCATAGCTGTGTGCGCAGAGGCCTGATAGAGTCTGAAACTGTGTGCATGGTCCCTTGCAACTGTGTGCGTAGGGAAGAAAGTGGATTGTACTAGAATGAAGTTATTAGTAAAGATAAGTTGGTTCTGAGACATCGTGTTGATTCTGAATTATTGTGGATCTGTTTTTTTATTCTGGTTTACAGGTCTATTATATGAGTTTAAGCCTATCTTTATGAATGATGTTGATGCACACTGGGTATTATTATTAAATGTTTGCTTAAAGATCATGAGAAGTAGAGTAGATCTATAATAAACTCATAATAACAAGAGTGCATCAGTGCGGATCTACGCGGAAGCTGGATAACAATACAGAGTGGCACGAGGTGGTAGAACGGTTCGTGACCCCTCCAGACAACATCAAGACATCCCAAGGGTGTGGAAACCTGGTTCTAGCACCCTCCCATACTTCCTCAGGTGAGACTTCAGTCTGCGCTCCATGGATTGTTGCCAAAAGAGCCGATAGTGCGGGATTTGTTTGGCTAAAACATGTCTAAACTTGGGTCAGGCCTCAACAAGCCAACAAATGGTTCTGTTGCTGGGACCAGGATCTTCCTAAGGGATTTCTGATGTCGGAAGTTTGGAACCTTACAAAAAAGAGATTGAAAATTGATTGGATCAGAAGTGGTACGAGTTCGTAGGAGGCCTTAGCACACCTGCGTGCAAACCAAAAGTTTAACATGGCGAATGCGATCAAGTTGCCTATATTCAAAGGAGTAGGAAGTGAAGTGCCAGAACAATTTTGGTTCATAGTAAGGGTAGTGTGGGAAGCACACAGATTTAAGGATGATAACATTAAAAAGGCTACCCTGGTAAGTGCACTATAGGATCGCGTGCTGACTTGGTATATTAAGCACTCTAGCGATCACCCCAATTTTGGAATAGGTGAGATCTGGGATGCACTAAACAAGGAGTTTAGCCAACCAAAATCAGAGATGCGGTCAATCATAGGGTTCACGGAGATCATGATGCTGCTCGGTGAAACCCCTTGGGACCTAGATCAGAGACTGAAGAGTACGATCCAAGAGGCTAACATGACATTAACAGATGCACAACACCGCGCATGGTTTGTGGCATCTTTAATGCCACACCGGAGGATGATGTTGTCACAACAAAAGATCCTGACCCAAGTTGAAGCATTAGAAGTAGCGATGAGGTTGCATGAGATACCAATATAGGATCCTGGGTTGGGAGTTCAACAGATCCATGCGCAAATACAAAACCTATGTTTGGAAATGCAGAATTTGAAAGAGGAGAAAGCACCCTGGCCAGAAGCATGAGAGGAAGTGTGGTGCATAAAATGTAGAAGCCAGGGCCATGATAAGGATCATTGTTCGGTCTTTGCGAAGTATTTGGCAGCGGGGGGACCAATGCCATTGCGACCAAAGGCATAGGAGGGGCCAAGTGTGACACCCTCGCTCTGGGGCACAATCTGTCAGGTGGGAGGAAGGCACAACACGGATAATTGTCACCTACTGTAAAATTTTACCGAGACCCCCCAACAACTATTTTTCAACTTTTGCTAATTGGTGGGCCATGATGAACGAGATTGGTATAGTTATGAATTGTTGGTGGATCGAACACCTACCTACAGGATGTAGACTGAGGTGCGAGGTCGGGATCTAGCTGTGGTGATAGTGCGCGGTGGGTTCCAGGGGCGAGGATGAGGACGGGGAGGAATGGGGCTAGGAAGGGGCTGCGGGTAGCTAATCTGTTACAACTGCGGAGGACCAGGGCACTACGCACGTGATTGTACGATCCCAACCAAAAAATCATGCCCCTATTGTGAGTAGTTCGATCATGAAATAATAGATCACCCCGCATTAATAGCACAGATATGTGAGAAAAGGGTAGCACAACCTACGGCGATGCAGAACGTCCAAATGATGAGGTCCAAACCACGTGAGGAAGACCCCAACATGAACATGATGCTTAGAAGTGACGCGGCTATAGGGGAAGATAAGGGGAAATTAAGCGAGGTAGGCCTAGGGGTTCGCAAAACCCTTACAAAGAAGCATGAGTTCGACTTGGAGCACATGAAGAAGACATTTATGGAAGCTCAGAAGAGCTTTGTGGAGGTCTCTACTTCAGTTAGCGAGGATCAACTTGAGCAGGAAATGGATCCTTCGATGCTAACTACCCTTTTAGAGACATGTATGAAGCTGTTGTGCGACAATAAGGTGGTTAATGGATTACAAGAGCTGATAACTAGGTGCGCAGGGCTAGGTGAACCTCACATGGTCCGGAAATTGGGAAAACATGCTTTACGCACTGGATGGGAAATGCGATTAATGGCGCAGATCAGCGACTATGAGATGGATTAGATCATTTTGGACTTAGGCTCGGATGTAAACGTGCTACCTAAGTAGACATGGGAACGCATGGGCAGGCCCACATTACAGTGGTCTCGTATTCAATTACGGATGGCGAACCAACAAAAGATCTTGCCCATGGGGAGATTGCAAGGAGTCATAGTGGATATAGAAGGCGCGAGCACACAAATAGACTTTGAGGTAACAGAAAATGTGGATGACAGTAACCCTTACCCCGCATTATTAGGGATAGGCTGGGCCACGGATAAGAATGGGGTCATTAATTTAAAGAATTGGAAGATGATATTTGAAAAGAAGTCCCTACGCGTAATCGATCCGCTAGATCCGGCTGAAGGAGCACGCTACACTGAACCCGTACATGACGATGAAATTGATAAGGACTTGGATCATATCTACAAGATAACTGCGCGAGATTAGGATTGGGTAAATCCGACTGCAGAAGGAAGAATTCCATGCGAACATGTCTAGGCCTGCGTTTTAGATTCAGATGAAGAAGACAAATGATGGCATAACCGGTTGAACAGAGTGACAATGTTAAATTGTAACATGATGACGAGGTCGTTGTGTTGTGTAAAAGCTCAGTATTGTGAATTGCTGATGTATGGTGGGTTGACAATGATGGATGAATTCTTGACCAAGTTTGAGCATGCGGTACCAGAACACTAGAGGTTTGATGCATTAAAATGGGCGTTGCAAGCAACGCCTATGCGGTGGTGGGGAACACATGAAGGAACCTTTGAAGAATGGCGCGACTACAGATGGATGATGTAGATAAGGTTTTGGAAGCCGGAACTACAACTAACCGAGAAATATGATGGACGTGAAGACCCGCATATGCACCTCACCAAATGGACTAAAGCCTATGGGGAAGAGCCCTAGCCGGAGTGGGTACACTTATTTTATCATACCCTAGATGTCATCCTGAGGAATTGGTATACTGATACAGAGCTTCGACATGGCATGGGCGAATGGGATATCTTGCATGAAGGATTTTTGTTAATTTTCCTATTTGAAGAACAATGGATGGATACTTTTGACAACGCGTTGCAAGTTGTGAAGGCCACTATTTTCAAAACACCCCTGGAACCAAAAGAAATAGTGCAGCCAGAGTGGTTGAGACAGTTGAGCCAGGCCCTGGAATGTTACAACGTACATGTAGAAGATGATGAGGATGACCCTAGAAACATTAATATTCCGGAAATAAAGGGGAGTCGCGAGGTTCGCGAACTAGTAATCAAGGATCCAGAAATCGCCACGTCGCTGAAAACGAAACAAGTAAACATCAATACGGAGAAGGAGCCAAAGTATGAAATTCTTGGGGACTATTGGGATGATGCCACAGTGGAGAAGGTCGTTGAGTTACTTCAAGAATATCAAGATTTATTCCCGACCAAAATCATCGAGTTAAAAGGGATCCGCGGCGACCTAGGAATGATGAAGATAACCCTGAAGCTAGATGTGAATCCAGTCAAGTAGCGACCTTATCAATTGAATCCAAAATACAAAGTGAAGGTCCGCGAAGAGTTGGACAGAATGCTTGCAGAAGGAATAATTGAACCAGTGGAGGAATCCGACTAGGTAAGTCCTATGGTGGTACAGGAGAAAAAACAGAAGGGTGAAATTCACATCTGCGTGGATCTCAGGAAGCTCAACAATGCATGTGTTAACGATCCATTCTCAACGCCATTTATAGATGAGGTACTAGAAAATGTGGGTGGACATGAAGCCTACTCCTTCACAGACAGTTTCTTGGGGTACAACCAGATCAAGATCGCACCAGAGGATAGGAGTAAAAAAAATATTCGTCACCGAATGGGGCTGTTTTTAGTACACGGTGATGCCCTTTGGACTGAAGAATGCGCCAACGATATTCTCGCGTGTCATGGTAGCTACATTCAAGGAATTTATGCATAAGTTCTTGGAAGTATATCTTGATGATTGGACCATCTTTGGGTTAGTCAAGAAACATATCGTGAGCTTACGGTTAATGCTAGATACTTGCTCACGACACCAAATTGCACTAAATCTAAAGAAGTGTACTTTCCTTGTCCCCTTCTAGAACTTGCTCAACCATGTGGTCTACAGGCAAGGCCTAATGGTAGACCGGGTGAAGATTGCTGTCATACTCAATCTGGAAGTGCCGCAAAGTGTCAAACAACTGCACACCACACTGGGACACACTGGTTACTATCGAAAGTTCATAAAGAGCCACGCACAGGTCACAGCACCGATGGAATAGTTGTTGAAAAAGGATGCTACTTATTGTTGGAATGAGGAATGTAACAAAAGTCTGGAAATGCTCAAGCAAAAGATGCCATCAGCTCCCATTTTTGTCTTTCCAAAATGGGACATCTAATTTCACGTGGATGTTGACGCATTGTGTATCGCGTTGGGTGCAATACTCACACAGGAAGGAGTGGAAGGAGTTGATCACCTGATCGCATTCGCAAGTCGATGTTTGTCCAAAG
Source organism: Pinus tabuliformis (assembly GCA_031772625.1). Taxonomy (NCBI): domain Eukaryota; kingdom Viridiplantae; phylum Streptophyta; class Pinopsida; order Pinales; family Pinaceae; genus Pinus; species Pinus tabuliformis. Next base: position 342,037,326 of record CM062812.1, read on the forward strand.
TTGAAAAAACTACTCCACTACTGAGTGTGAGGGGTTGGTGATGGTATATGCGCTCCAGAAATATCACCACTATCTACTCGAGGGACACTTTAAGATGTATACTGATCATTCCACTTTAAAATACTTAGTGAATAAGCCTGTGTTGGGGGGGCGCATTTGTCGATGTGTTATAAACATATTTGGGCATTGCAACCCCAATCATATATGTCAATAAACCAAGGGATATTTAACCCCTAAAAGTGTTGTTTCAAACCCTAAAGGATCATGGTCAACTGATTACACCATTTCCTAGAAGTTCCACCTGAAAAACCACTTAGAACTGGCCAAAACTGGACCATACTGACTGCTCCTTGGTCAAGGTGCGATGTATACTTGCTCCTACACTAGCCAGGTGTGATGCATACTGAAAGAGCCTTCTGTGGGGTGCGATAAGCGATAATGGACAAATGTCTAAGGTAGTTTGCTAGGTGGATGTTCATGGAATCTTCTAGAAACTTCCTCTATGACACTTGCCTCTTTGAATTCGCTCAGGGATGAGTAAGAGATCCAAGAAATCTCCGATTGGAACTAAGAACTACAAGTGAAATGACACTACTCAAAAACACAGAGCTGACTCACACCTTTGTAAATATCTATAAATGGATCCCTCATCTGAGAGATCTAGAGGCTGGAACTTTGTAATTTGTAAAGTAGTGTTGTTGGTTTGTCTTTGAGAAGGAGCATTGTATTGTTGGGCGATCTTGCTTTTCATGAGGTGAAGAGGGCTTTGATGCTGGGAGGATGATGTTGTATCAGACAACTGGGTTTTAATTCTCTCTTCTATTATTAATAAAGTTCTTTGAGTTTTCCTCCATATAATCATATATTTGTGAATCTTGTTATTTGTGAATGCAATTGTATGGTCAATGTATTTCTGATTCTACATTGTTTATGGTATTATAGATCGAGATGCTTTGATGGTGTTTTGTTACTTTGTCTCTACAGGTATTCTCTAAAGTGGGACAAGTAGGAGAGGAGTCACAAGTTCCATCAAGGGAGAGAGAAACCAAGCAAGGAGTCAGGCTGAAGATCCAGGTTGGCCCTCTTTGCTTCTCTCTTATCTATCATACATAAAGGAAATATCAAAGTGCTTTGATTGTTTGTTTCTAAGATAGCTACCCATCTTAGTGGGACTAGTAGATTGAAGAGACACTAGTTTTCTAGGAAACAAAATGGCAACTCCACTGGGGAATGAATAGTTTGTTTGTTTGTTATTTTTGCTTGATTTATAAACTAAAGACGGAGCCTGAAGTTGGCTAGATAGCCTTCGAACTGCTTTTGCTATGCAACTGCAAAGTAGATGAATGTTGCTTCAGTCAATCTCCGGGTTGGTTTATGAACTAAATATCTGACTTACAAGCATCCTAAACACCCTTGTGGTAGCTCAATAACCTCTTAAGATCATACCCCTATACTTTGTTTTTACTGCCTATCATAGCTCAGCTTAAATCACTGAACTTAGCTGTAAATTTTCAGAAAAAGCCCAACTCAGTTTCACTCCTAGGCCCATCACACTGTCTGTAACTGGTAGCCTGTATGCATCGCACCTCCTGTGTGTTGCAGGTGAGATGCATCCCTGTTTCCCTGAAGGACAGGTGTGATGACTGAGTGATACTGTTTCTCTCTTTGAAATTTGGTTTTTCCTCCTTGTTTTCAGCTCTATTCAGTTGTTTTGCTGCTTGTGATCAGTATCTCATTGCTGAAGCCTCTTTCTTTTACATTGTTCAGCCTCCATTGATAGGGATTTGTAAATGTTTTTATGTATTTGTCTATCATTTGTAGTCCTTCTTTGTCAAAAGTAGCTTAATTGAACTGTCATTTTTGATGCAAAGAAGTGTCGTAACTGTCATTTTGAGTCAAAAAGAAGAGTGTCGTAAAGTCTTTCTCTTCTAGATAGTCGGTTTTACTTTTTCCATTGTATTTGATTTGAATTGTTAATATTTAAAGTGTCGAAAGCAGTTTTCTATTCGAAATCGTGAAGTGTCATTTTAGTCTTCCTTTCATTTTGAAAAGAAATTGTCGAAGTGTCGCTTTGAAGAAAATAGTTCAGATCTATACTTCGTTTTCCTTTTTGGCATTCTCACATTAAGGAAATGAAAAACAAATACATGCATTTGCATTTTCATTTAGATTGCATGCTGAAAATGAATTAGGAAAGTGCATTTAGTGTGTGCTCTCTGCTCTCTGTTGAAAGAATCGTTATCTTCTTTCCCTTGTAGCTAAGATTTTCATTGCTAAAAGAAAATAAACGATTGTTTATCATTTTAGATTGCATATTTAGGAATTTTACATCTACATCACACGGTGAACCTTGAAAGGCAAACTTCTAAGCAAGATCAACTCTAAAATAAATCTCAATGAGCATAACAATGCTTTGGAACCTGACGCAACACATCTAGAGGTGTAGGATAGAGACGTGTTCTGGCATCATAAAACCTGGTAACTATCATTTTCCTCGAAGGTTGGGTGATTCCTCCTCTTTGAGATGACAAGTGCTAGTACAGACTTGTGCTCCCTGTACCGTCAAATATATATTCGTAGACCACAATAGGTCGATATCCTTTATCCGTAGGAAGCCGTGTCTGCCACCCTATCGATCACAATGCACTGAACACAACATTCGGGAAAATTGACTGCCATACATAAGCCCTTGGTAATTTCTCTTTAATTTACCACCAAGGTGTAAATTGCAGTTTTGCGATTGGTTTGGTAATCCCTCTGTCTAGATTTCTAGAGTAGTCACTTTCATTCCTTTTTGACTCCTTAAAAGAAAAGGTCCATTTGAGCACTTGTCACTTCAGGCTCATTAAAAATCGAAGGTGACTAGAGTCATCTTTAGCTTTTTCTCGACTCTTAAAAATTGAAAAAGCAAAGTTGTGTCAAAGCGTCATTAAAATTTATTTAATTCAGAGTAAGATCCCTGTTCCTTCGTTGATCTCAGGTTGAGGTAATGGAGTCCACCAATCAAGGAATCCCTCTTGGGGGGGAATCCTAGTCCTTTCTCTTCCTGGGGAGATATTGTTGCTCCGTATATGTCCACATTGTCCCTTCCAAGAATCACAATTGGCCTGCCAGTATGGCTATTCTCAACCTCTGTTGTTCAAAATACCGTGATTACTCAGCAATCGAATCAACAACCAGATGATACTGAAGTTGTCCCTTCACCTTCTACTTCATTTGCTTCTCCCTCCCCTTCTTCCTCTTTGCTTAGTGAAACTAGTGATACTAAAAACCAAGTGGTTGAGAAGAAGAAGAAAGGGAAGGAGAAGAAGAAGAAGAAGTCAGCTAAGCAGGGGGGCAACCATGAATCATCTAGTGAAAATCTGCACACCAAAATTTCCAAGCACAGATCTCCATGCATAATTTGCAAGGGAGACCACCTTCATCGAGATTTTCCTTGCATTCCGCAGATCTTGAGAGAATGGTCTCCCCGTTCACACCATACGGTGTCATCAACCTCTGGCAACCATGTTGACAGCACACCATCAACTAGTGAAAATGAAGTCAATGGACAGAAAGGAAAGGTCAGATTTCCATGTAGGTTATGTGAGGGTGATCATGCTCTTCACCGTTGTCCTTTTATGGACGAAGCCAAAAGTGTCTTGGATAACCGTCCTGCTTCGCCGCAGCGACTCCCACCTGGATACAAGAAACTCTTACCAAGTCCATCGCTAGTTGAAAACCCGACTGATGTAACTCAATCATCAGTCGAAGCGCCTATCGTTGAAAGTAAACCTTCTGAGTCCATACTAGACCAAAGTCAACAGGTCGAGATGGCAGTCGACCCAGTCTTTCCTTCAGAAGGTCCACCTTCAGATGATACAATTTCCAAAGAGAATGAGAACAATACTATCCAAATTCTTTTTGTTAATACATAGTCTGATGAACCTGGAGACAATCCACCCATTCCTTTACAACAAGAGGAAAATCCCCTGATTCAAGGGGTTCATCCAGCCATTTATCCGGTACCCCCTCCAAGCAGTCTAGTCGCTTCCTTCGATTGGAATCAACTAGCGAGACCCTACCTTCCATCTAATGTACCATTCTAGATCATAGTACAAGTTTACAAAATGATCGTGTCTAGCACTATCATAGATGAAGGGGCTTCAGTGAGTATCCTTTCCTCAACTACCTGGAAAGTGCTTGGTTCACCATCGCTTCTTCCTGAGACACAAAATTTGTTAGGATTTAACAAAGGAACTAGTCATCCGTTAGGGATCCTTCCGAAATTGCCAATAACTTTGAAAAGGAAAACTGTTCACTTGAACATGATGGTAGTCCAAGGGCCATTAGATTACAATCTATTCCTTGGCCGTGACTATGTTTATAGCATGGAATCTATTATTTCCACACTCTTTCGAGTAATGTGTTTCCCGCATGAAGGCAGAATGGTACAGCTTATCTACCAGCTTTCATTTCCAGGGTCAAACACAACTACAAGTCAAACATCATCCCTGAATGGTCTCTTTGCGTCAAGAATGTCTCTTCAACCTTCATTTCATCCACCTAATTACCGTGAGTATTACGGTGAATGTAACGAAGCTTAGGGGGCATCCACCTTGGTCTGCTTCGGCAGGCAAACCCAGCTAAAAAGATAGATTTCCTTGTAGGTTATATGGTTGGGCTGAAACACCATTTCCTTGTAGGTTATGGGATTAGTCTGAAACAGTTACTTCCTTGTAGGTTATGTGATTGGAAGCTCACGCCATTCACCTTTGTCTATTTCGATGGGTAGAGCCAAGGAAGTGTTTTTTGTCTAACCACTGACAAAAACAATCCTGCCTAACCACAGGGACTTCCATACAGTGACCTAGAAACTCTCCTTTTCTCAATACTTGGGGGCATGCAAACCTTTTTATTCAAGTGAAAAGTGACTAATTTCTTTTTTAGCTTTTTAGTTTCAACTTCTTAGGTTAGGTGATTGGTCTAACTACCATTCACCTTTGTCTGCGGCATGTGGGCAAAGCAAAGGAAGTGTTTTGATGAAAGACAAAACTATCCTACCTAACCTTAGTAGTTCCTTAGCTTTTAGTGTAGTTAGCTCTGTAGTTTGGTTGTTTCTAGCCTACATAAAAAGGCAATGAGCAATGTTTCCACAAGGTTCAAGCTCATTAAAAAATAAACCCACCAATGAGGAATGTTTCTGCATGGTTCAAGCTCGTTAAAAAATAAATCCGCCACTGAGCATATGTTAACGCAAGGTTCAAGCTCATTAAAAAATAAACTCGCCTTCAGTAAACGACCTCTGTGAGTGCCATGCTATCATCCTTTCAAGCCTTGGTTGTGTTCTTACTGTCACCTCCATTCTTTTGGCCGATCATACACTTCCACTTGATTGTTTACCCTTTTGAGGAACAGCTGTGGCGAGTGATTCTGTTAGCCACCCTCTTCACACTACCATGTTTTGAGAAGTTCCAAGCTTACCTGGAACCAGTTGCTACCCGAAAACATCACTCGTTCCTCAAAAACGAGTTTCTTTTAAGCTCTTTTTAGGCTTGTTAAATATGAAAATAATTCTGAGCTAATGGCCTTTCCAGCTCGTTAAAGTAAAGGGAAGCACCATCCCTCCTCTACATTTTAATCTTTTTGGACTTGAGGGATCATCCCACAAAAAGATCGAGCGCTTGTCTTTTTCGGCTTGCTAAAGCGATCGAAAAGTCATCCCTTTTGTATTATTTTATAATTGTTCGGACTTAAGGGATTATGCTACAAAAAAGGATTGCTAGAGTCTCCTTTTCGTCCCTTTTCAAACTCTATAAACATGAAAAGGACCGAGTTATCCTTGTCATTAAACTCGTTAAAACAATAGCGACAAACTTGTCCACCCGGACAAGAACAAGTTTCATTGTTGCTAGGCTCGCCAAAACATAGCGACAGGTTTGCCCGAAGGGAAAATTATAGAACAAGCATATGTTATCCTCCTCAAGCTTGACAAAAATAAAGAGGTACTGGTCAGCAATGACTGGGGAAAAAGGGAAGAAAACTTAAAGAGCTTCATTGGCAGCAGGTCGCTCTTGAACATGACACTTTCACTCCATCACCATGATTGAGTCGGGTTGGATTATTCCGTTCATCGGTCATATCACCATTGGTCCTCCACACCATCCATATTTTGGGGTTAACGCTACCAATCCATCTTAGTGTCGCCGACATGTTCAAGAGAATTCATTCAGAGAGTTCACCACCCAGCTAATGCCTCATCCATTGCAATACCTTCACCCTTCATTTTTCATGACCGTTGTTCTTGAACCTTGTATCATCAGATCGTTTTCACCTCCAGAAAATCATTTGCTTCGTTTGATGTGGTAGATGTGGGATGCATTAAGGCCCTCCTACGACAGGCACTTCTTTTTGACATCAACTCATTATCCAAGAAGTTGACTTAGGAACAACCCTTTCAGTACTTTGAAGCTTGCATGCCTCAATGGCAAGTTTCTGACTTCTGGCGACAGGTTTACATCAATGGCCTTCGACCAAAAGATTTTATGTGGTGTTCAACACCAGATCATATATTCACAACATGTGAATTGTACTATAGTACCTTGAGGGTCATTATCATTATCAGTGATCCCTCTCATGCCTGTTAACAGCTCACATCATTGGCTGGTAATCAGGCGATGTCTTTCCATGTTCGACTTCAGGACATCTTTTCACATGGATCGACTTGTACATCGGGTGAAGATTGAACGAGTTTGAAGACCCTGGATCTAGTTTCATCCATCTAGGCTGCGATATATCCAGGAATATAAAGACATCAAATGTACACTGAAGCTACACAGATGATCATCCAAGCTAAGGGATGATGACTCTACATACAAAGAATCACTAGTCTGCAACAACAGATGATTATCTGTCCTATGTACATGAAAATGAATTTATAAAGCTGAGCATGGGAATGCCCACCTCAGCTAGATCATGAAAATAAAATGATGATGATGTATTGTATTGTATTTTATACAGGTCACCTTCCAGTTCGAATACCTCAGATCCTCATGATAAAGCATTTCACCCGACATCAGAAGATTTACGACCTCATGCTTTAGGGGGCAACTGTTATAGACATATTTGGGCACTGCAATCCCAATCATATATGTTGATAAACAAAGGGCTCTTTAACCCCTAAAAGTGTTGTTTCAAATCCTAAAGGATCATGGTCAACTGATTACATCATTTCCCAGAAGTTCCACTTGAAAAACCACTCAGAACTGGCCAAAACTGGACCATACTGACTGCTCCTTGGTCAAGGTGTGATGCATACTGGCTCCTACACTAGCCAGGTGTGATGCATACTGAAAGAGTTTTTTTCCACAAATTTAACAAAAAAAATAAAAAAATACTGAAAGATCCTTCTGTGGGGTGCGATGAGAGAGAATGGACAAATTTCTAAGGTAGTTTGCTAAGTGGATGCTTAGGGAATCTTCTAGAAACTTCCTTTATGACACTTGCTTCTCTGAATTCACCCAGGGATGAGTAAGAGATCCAAGAAATCTCCAAGTGGAACTAAGAACTACAAGTCAAATGACACTACTCAAAAACCCAGAGCTAACTCACACCTCTGCAAATATCTATAAATGGATCCCTCATCTGAGAGATCTAGAGGCTAGAACTTTGTAATTTGTAAAGAAGTGTTGTTGGTTTGTCTTTGAGAAGGAGAATTGTATTGTTGGGTGATCTTGCTTTTCATGAGGTGAAGAGGGCTTTGATGCTGGGAGGATGATGCTGGATCAGACAGTTGGGTTTTAATCCTCTCTTCTATTATTAATAAAGTTCTTTGAGTTTTCCTCCATATAATCGTGTATTTGTGAATCTTGTTATTTGTGAATGCAATTGTATGGTCAATGTATTTATGATTCTACATTGTTTATGGTATTATAGATTGAGATGCTTTGATGGTGTTTTGTTACTTTGTCTCTACAGGTATTCTCTAAAGCAGGACAAGTAGGAGAGGAGTCGCAAGTTCCATCAAGGGAGAGAGAAATCAAGCAAGGAGTCAAGCGGAAGATCCAGGTTGGCCCTCTTTGCTTCTCTCTTATCTATCATACATAAAGGAAATCTCGAAGTGCTTTGATTGTTTGTTTCTAAGATAGCTACCCATCTTAGTGGGACTAGCAGATTGGAAAGACACTGGTTTTCTCGAAAACAAGATGGTTGTTATTGTTTCAAGAATATGATTTTGAAGTCATCGTAAAGTCGGGACATCTAAATGCATGCCCAGATCACCTATCCCAAATTGAGAATGGTGAAGGACCCACAAACTTAGAGGAAGTCCTAACTGATGCACAACTCTATGCAGTGCGCGTCACGGATGGCCACTTTGAGGATATAATCCACTTCTTAACCACAGAAACCATGCCACAGGGGTATTCTATTCAGTAGAAGAAAGAACTGGTGATATGTGCAACAGACTTTACTATTATTGTAGGGAGCCTCTATAAAATGGGCAACAATGAAATATTACACAGATATGTACCTGAATTTGAGCAAGGATAGATCCTTGCCGAAGCACATTGGGGGTTGCAAGAGGACATTATGCAGGATGCACCACAACATAGAAGATTCTTCGCGTTGTACTATGGTGGCCAACTTTACTTCAAGACTCAAAAGCGTACTGTCGGGCCTGCGACGTATGTCAACGGACTGGGAAACCATCGCGGAGGGATGAAATGCCACTCAAACCACAGATGCCATTGCAACCATTTGAAAAATGGGCGATCGACTTTGTGGGGCCTATCACACCTCAAGGAAAGACGGGTGCATGCTATATCATCACCGCGACAGAATATTTGACTTAATGGGTGAAAGCACAGCCAGTTAAGGACTACGACCGCTAAAACTATGAAATTTTTGTTCGAGAATGTGTTGATGCAATTTGGATGTCCAAAAATCCTAATGGGTGACCATGGAATGCACTTCCTAAATGAGACTATCAGTGCGCTCACTGAGGAGTTCCATATATATCATCAACAGAGTACGCCGTACCATCTGCAAGCAAATGGGACTGTTGAAGCTTTTAACAAGATTTTGGAGACTGCGTTGACAAAGGTATGTAATGCGTAGCGAAACGATTGGGATTTGCGCATACTTGCTGTGCTATGGGCATACCGAACAACGTGCAAGAAGTTGATAGGCCAGACACCTTTCCAGTTAGTCTATGGCAAGGAATCCGTCATGCCAATGGAATATATTGTACCTAGTTTTAGAATAGTAGCAACGATAGGGATGGCAGACCATGGGGCCTTGGAAGAGAGGATCGCGCAACTGGAAGAACTTGAGGAGGAACGATTTCTAGAAGGATTCCATCAGCAGGTACAAAAGCAGCATGGAAAAGCTTGGCATGATCACCATATCAAGATGCGCATGTTCAAAGAAAATGATCTAGTATTACTATATGACAAAAAGTTCGAGAAATTCACTGGAAAGCTTTGCATGCATTGGTTAGGACCCTATGTAGTCAAAGAAGTCATAGATGGAGGCGCAGTCCAGCTTGCCAAGCTAAATGGAGAGCCTTTCCCAGGCAAAGTAAATGGCAGTCACCTGAAGCTTTATACGAGTGGGCTAGCAGTTGAACTAAGTGACCGAAGGACAGTCTCACCGCTCCAGGCAGTTGAAAGAGAGTGTGGGATGATAAAGCAGTCTGTGAGGGAGCTGCGTGACAACAGGGGTGCGCGTAGAATCGATATGTCCCAAGGGGTGCAGTTGCACAAAAGGGGCTGCGCTGCTACGTGGACAAGCAGAGAGGTGATCGTTGCTGTCACTGTTCATGACAAGATGTGTTATCAAACCAGCTCACAAAAAGATAGAAAAGAGAGATCCACGCCTTAGAATTCAGCCTCTTCGAGGGGGCAACCTCCTTTACATTACATAAATGAACAATTCTTGGATGATACAAATGACAAAACCTCCTTTCTATATATAGGAGTCTAAGGAGTCACAATATAATCCAGCCGACCTAACAATAATAATATAGAGCCACAAAAATAACAATAGAGGGATTCTATGGGGCACAGAAATAACAATATGGGGGTAATAGGGGCACAACAATATAAATAGGGGGTATAACTACAATAGTAATGGGGTAATCACTAGTATTATAGGGACCCAACATGCCCCTCTCCTTCAAAAAAGTGTTGTCCTCAACGCTTGAGTAGTTCTGGATACTTCTGCATAAAATTCTCATCCTCCCATGTGGAATCTTCAGCGGATAAGTTCTTCCACTTGATAAGATACTCTGAAATTGATCGATTTCGTAGCTGTCGAGTTCTTGTTTCTGTGACTGCTTCCGGTTCCAATATAATTTTTCCTTCCTCGTCAAGTTCTGGCAATATTGTTTGAATTGGGAGCTTGTCACCTATAACCTTCTTTAAACATGAAACATGGAAAACTGGGTGCAATCGAGAAGCTGCAGGAAGCTCCAATTTGTATGCCATAGTACCAATCTTTTGCAACACCTTGTACGGACCATAATACTTTGGTGATAATTTATTATCCTTCTTAGCTTGCTTTAGGGACATTTGCTTATATGGTTGTAGCCGTAGGAATACCCAATCACCTACATCAAAACTTCTTTCACTGCGATGTTGATCTGCCTGTTGTTTCATTCTATTTTGTGCCAACACGAGGTTATCCTTTAAGAGTTGGAGGACTTGTTGTTGATGTTCGATGTGATGTTCCACTGCCTGAACCTTAGAATTTTCTCTTAAATATGATGTGATGGATGGTGGTTGATACCCATAAAGTGCCATAAATGGGGTCATTTTTGTTGCTGTATGGAAGGAAGTGTTATACCACCATTCAGCCAGAGGCAACCATTTGACCCATTGTGTCTGTTTATCAGATACAAAGCAACGAAGATATCCTTCCAAACATTTGTTTACTATCTCAGTTTGCCCATCAGATTGAGGATGATAAGATGAGCTATGAGCTAACTGAGTACCAAGACAAGAAAATAATTCTGTCCAAAAATTTCCAGTGAAAATGGGATCTCTGTCACTTACAATAATCTTTGGGTTTCCATGTAGCTTTTGAATTGTTTCCATAAATGCAGTAGAAACTGTACTGGCTTTAAATGGATGTGATAATGCACAAAAGTGTGCATACTTGGTAAGTCTGTCAACTACCACCATGATGACACTCTTTCCCTCAGACTTGGGTAAACCTGTGATAAAATCCATTGAAACCTCCTCCCAACGTTGGCTTGGAATGGATAAAGGTTGTAATAGACCCGGTGTCTTAATTGTTTCAACTTTATTTTGTTGGCAAACCAAACATTCCGCCACAAACTTTTGAATATCTGATTTAAGGCCATCCCAAAAAAATTCCTTCTTAACCCTGTGGTAAGTTTTTAAAAATCCTGAGTGCCCTCCTAAGGGAGAAGTGTGCAATTCCATAAGAATCTTTTGTTTTAGCTGGGAATTCTTACAGAGGTATAAGCGATCTTTGTACCATAACGAATCATTTTGCCAGCTAAATGTATCAGAAGTACTGGAATCTTGTTGTAGCTTTCGAATAAGTGCCCACACTTCTTCGTCATTCTTCCATTCCTCCCTTGCTTCGTTTATCCAATCTGGTTGGATAATAGAAATGGCACACAACAATGCTTCCACATCCTCATCCTTTCTTGAGAGTGCATCTGCCACCACATTTTGCTTCCCTTTTTTGTAGATGATTTCAAAGTCATAACCCAACATCTTTGTGACCCACTTTTGTTGCTCTTCAGAGGATAATCTTTGTTCTAAAAAGTATTTAAGGCTATCATGATCCGTTTTTACCTTGAAGTGTCTTCCCATTAGGTAGGGTCGCCATTTCTTAAGTGCATGGAGTATTGCCAACATTTCCTTCTCATAAATAGCTTTGCTTAAAAACTTTCCCTTGATTGGACGACTTTCAAAAGCAATGGGTCTTTCATCTTGCATTAGAACAGCACCAATTCCATTTCCTGAAGCATCACATTCCACAATAAAGGTTTTTGTGAAGTCCGGTGTAGCTAAGACCGGTGCTTGGCACATTGCCTCTTTAAGATGTTCAAAGGCCTTTGTTGCTTCCGAAGTCCATGAAAATGAATCTTTCTTCAATAATGTTGTTAGAGGTGCTGCTATTCTCCCATAATTCTTAACAAACTTGCGATAATACCCTGTCAACCCAAGAAATCCTCGCAGATGCTTTATGGATGTGGGGATTTTCCATTCCTTAATGGCTTTAATTTTGCTAGGGTCTACCTTAACTCCTTCATGAGATACAATATGACCCAAATATTCCACCTCCTGGACTCCAAAGAAACATTTGGATCTTTTTGCATATAATTGTTTCTCCTCCAATAGTTGTAGCACCCTGTCAACATGTTCAACATGATCCTTCCAAGACTTGCTGTAGATTAGTATATCATCAAAAAATACTAACACAAATTTTCTAAGGAATGGTTTGAAAATTGAATTCATCAAACCTTGAAATGTTGAAGGTGCATTGGTAAGGCCAAAAGGCATGACCAAAAATTCATAATGACCCTCATGAGTTCTAAATGCTGTTTTCGGAATGTCTTCAATCTTCATTCTGATTTGATGATATCCCGAACGAAGATCCAACTTGGTGAAGTAAATTGATCCATGCAATTCATCCAGTAATTCATCAATAACAGGAATGGGGAACTTATCTTTAATAGTGAGCTTGTTGAGCTCCCTATAATCTGGACACATGCGCCATGATCCATCCTTCTTGTGCACCAATACTACTGGAGCTGAGAAAGAACTTTGACTCGGTTGAATTATACCAGCCTCTAGCATTTCTGCAACCATACGTTCAATTTCACTTTTTTGGACATAGGGATATCTGTACGGCCTGATGTTTGGAGGAACACTTCCTGGAATCAGATGAATAGCATGATCATGATCACGCATAGGTGGGAGACCTTTGGGAGTCTCAAATACCTTGGAATGATTGTCCAGGACTTTTTGGAGATCTGGAGAAATAGATGATTCCAATGTGGAAACATCTAGCGAACATAATTGTGCAATTACACCTCTTTGCTCCTTTTTTAGAAGCTTTGTCATGCCATTAGAGCTGATTATCTTTCCTGGTTTCCCTGCAATACCCCTTAATTCAACTTCCTTTCCTTCCACAGAAAATTTCATGAAAAGTTCTTGAAAATTAAAAGCTATTGTACCCAAGGATTGTAGCCATTGGACTCCTAGTACAACATCAGCACCTCCCATTGGAATGGAAAGCATTGGGCTAGTCAATACATATTCTCCCATGGATAGCTTGATATTATGGCACTTTCCAGAACAATTTATTGTTCCTCCATTTGCAATCATCACTTGACACTCTGGTGCTGGATATAGGAAGCAATTCAATTCTTTTGCTACCCTACAATGAATAAAATTGTGGGTGCTTCCTGAATCAATCAACACTATTACCTTTTTCTTCTTGATTTGTCCTTCTATCTTGATGGTTTGAGGAGTGGTAATTCCCGCCAATGCATTACAAGATATGGTCGGATTTATTTGTTCTTCATCTAGGCTTTGTTCCTGGAATATATCCTCTTCTTTTGACCTTTCTTGCTCCTTTTCTTCTTCCTCTTCACAATCTATGTAGAATAATTTCTTCTCAGCACACTTATGACCTTTTGTGTATTTGCTATCACAATTGTAACAAAGCCCTTTTGCTCTTTTTTCTTCCAATTGTTGTGGTGTCAACCTTGTAGGTTGTGGAAGACTATGGGCAACAACACTTCCGTCTTTATAGTTGTGAATGGTATGCTTCCTAGTTGCCATAATTTTGCTTTCCATTTTTCTTGCTAACCTGAATGCCTTCTCTAATGAATCAGGTTCCCAAAGGCGCACATCATGTTGGATATTATCCTTTAAAGACCCTATGAACACATCAATCCTATGCTCCTCTGGAATATCTTTTACCCTTATGTTCAATTTTTGGAACTCCTCAATGTGCTCCATTATTGAACCCTTTTGTTTGAGACTTATCAATTGGCTAAAAAAAGTGTTGCTTTTTGTATCCTCATAATGTGCTATCAATTCTTCCGTAAAAATTGCCCAAGTGATAAATTGTTTACGAGAACAAAGCCATTGATACCATACAAACTGATTTGGTTCCAAATATAAAGTTGCCATACGTACCTTTTGTGTGTTTTGCACATTATTGAGATCGAAGAATTGCTCCATCTGTAATATCCATGTGGCGGGATCCTTGCCATCAAACTTCCTCATATCGATTTTTGGAACATGGTGAGTCTTCGATCCAACATTAGAGTCTATGGAATCATGATTAACATTTCTTTTGTTCTCATCATGAGTTTCCTTTACTACCTTTTCACCATTAGTGACCCTTTCTTGTAGCAACTTCTTCAATTCATCCATCTTATCATCCATGCCATCAATTTTAGCGTCCATGCCATTCACCTTAGCTTCCATGCCATCCATCTTAGCTTCCATGCCCTTTATCTTAGATTCCATGCCATTTATCTTAGATTCCACGCCATTTATCTTAGCTTCTGTTAGCTTTTGTGAGCGTGACATTTGTTGCACTTGTTCTTGTAATTTTGATATATCATGTAGCATTTCTTCCTCTTCTTCATGAGTCATGCTAGAGCTTTCAGGTTCCTTACTAGGTGTTTGCATTTTCTTTCCTCGGGGCATCAGTTACCGATAATAATGCTTTACTATGCCCTTTGAATTTCGTTAAACCAAGCTTACACAAAAATTAAAAAAAAACTACACACCTTTTTTCACTTTATAGAAGCCTGATATTGAATCTGATGTATCTCTGTAATTTCGGATCATCCAATTCTGAAATTGCTACCTGTAGTAGCCTTCTGCGTCCTCTTTCCAATGCCACAAGTCTGAGCCAAATTGGATTCTCCAAGGAAGAGTTATGTGAAATCTCCCACAGTGACTTGCTTTTAGACTGGTTCAGTAGAGCGAACTTGTACGACGTGCCACGAGTCACTGTTTCAACCTTTGAATCTGAAACACACATACAAAAAACTACAGTCCGTCCTCTTTCTGTACCTTCTTACGAAATTTCAATCCGATCCCCAGAGAGAAGGTTATGACGATTTTCCCCAGGTCACCTGTTTTGAATGTAATTCAGGAGTCTGCAAAAAGACCAACTTCCTCAGATCATATCTCCGCACATATCACGCGAAAAGCTCTGAAATTCGGACCCAAGGTTCAGCACGATTTCTTCTCAAATGGGTTTTTTTTGCGACTTCTGAAACGTCACAGAAAAAAATTTATAGCGAAAATTCCACGATGACCTGTTTGGAGCAGCGAAACCCTAGAATCCAAAGCTCTGATACCAAATGTTATGAAACCAGCTCACAAAAAGATAGAAAAGAGAGATCCACGCCTTAGAATTCAGCCTCTTCGAGGGGGCAACCTCCTTTACATTACATAAATGAACAATTCTTGGATGATACAAATGACAAAACCTCCTTTCTATATATAGGAGTCTAAGGAGTCACAATATAATCCAGCCGACCTAACAATAATAATATAAAGCCACAAAAATAACAACAGAGGGATTCTATGGGGCACAGAAATAACAATATGGGGGTAATAGGGGCACAACAATATAAATAGGGGGTATAACTACAATAGTAATGGGGTAATCACTAGTATTATAGGGACCCAACAAGATGTCTAAGTTATGGCGAAAAGGAGCAAGCGGTGGGAAATTAAGAGGTGAGGTACGAGCCAGATCTAGAACGATTTGCTGCAGTCTTAACGTTACAGTGCCAGAAATGGAGGGAACCGCGGAATTTCAATTTCAAAATGCTTATAAATCACCAGGGCATCCACTGAATGATCTGTGGTTTTGAGAGAAGAAAGCTATTGTTCCTTTCCACTAGTATGGAACTTTTCATCATTGACACTAAAGGAGTAAGCCTGAGGGTTGTAATATGGCCAATAGAGGTGCAAGACTTTCTATATTGTATGGTGTTGACGACCGCTGGAGTTGCACAGAGTTCAGCACCGACGGTAGGGGATGTACCGGAAATTCTTAGACATGAAGTAGAACTGGTCCGGATGCTGTTGCCTAACCCATGAGCTGGCCAGCCACCCATAAAAGATAAGGGAAAGGCTGTAAATATGGAGACAAATGATGGAATTTCTGTCAATAGTTCGTGTCTGATGCACCTTGAAGATTGGGATCTCATGGACAACAAAAATTTTCTTGCAAAATTGCAACACAAGCTACATCAGATAGTGTGCATAGTAGACTAGAAATTGGTAACTTGTTGTGTTGGCACGAAGAGTTCTCGTATGCGGCACGCCAGCTTGAGCTAAAATCCTATGAGGGGCTGCTCTTTTTTAACCGAGCAAAGCAGAATGAGCATCATCTGTTGCACAAATTAGTAGAGGCAAAGGAGCAGAAGCTTGAAGAAGAGTTGTAGGAGACAAAGAGGGAGTAGCAGAATGAAGTGCGTCACTCACAGGGATGGTGGACCGCGAAGCCTTGGAAGTACGTATCACTGTACCAACGAGTGACTTAGGACTAGTCACGATGATTGTGTTGGGGGCCTGTTGGGCAGTGGAGGCCTCATGTAACGGTTTTGGGGCTTAGAGCTCATAATTTAGGATAATGATATTGTAAAAGTTCCACGAAGTGCACGGAGCGTGAAATGTAATAGATCGAGTCGAAGGGTTGTCTGCCCAAAAATAATATAAAATAATAGGAAATGAGTCGGCCTACCCATGGTTCGCAGACCATGGGAATTTATAAATAGAGCGAGGTTATAAGGGTAGAAGTAGCTTTTTGGAAGATCTGATGGGGTATGGGTTTGTGAAAGTAATATATGCTCTGAGTCTGTAAGTACGGGTTGTGAAGGTTAGGAGTTAGATAGTGGCCCTGAAACTGTGTGTGTGGAGGCTTGATAGAGTTCGCAATTATGTGTGTAGACCCCTGCAGCTGTGCGTGCAGGGCAAAAAGTGCATTGTACTGGAACGAAGTTATTAATAAAGATAAGTTGGTTCTGAGACACCGTCTTGATTCTGAATTATTGTGGGTCTGTTTTTATTCTAGTTTATACATCTGTTATATGAGTTTAAGCCTATCTTTATGAATGATGATGATGTGCATTGGGTATTATTATTAAATGTTTGCTTAAATACCGTAAGAAGTAGAGTAGATATATAATAAACTCATAATAACAAGAGTGCATCAGTGTGGATCTACATGGAAGCTCGACAGCAATACAGAGTGGCACGAGGCCACAAAATAGTTCGCAACCCCTCCAGACCACATCAAGACATCCCAAGGGTGTGGAAACCTGGTTCCAGTACCCTCCCATACTACCTCGGGTGAGAATTCAGTCCACGCTCCATAGATTGTTTCCGAAAGGGCTGGTAGTGTGGGATTTGTTCGGTTAAAACACGTCTAAACCTGGGTCAGGCCCCAACAAGCGAACAATGATTCATTAAGATTGTGAAATTATAAAAATGACCTCACACTAATTCACCCCCCCCCATATTAGTGTGACCTTTTGGCCAATTTGTGGTATTATATCAAGTGCCTTGAGGAACAATTAACCACTGGAATATCTAAGATCAAGTAGAAATGGCCACTACTAGAGCAGTGGGGAAGACCCCAATGTTGTTGGAACCAATTATGAATTCTTGAATATAAGGATGGAGACATATCTCATCTCCTTGGTAGAAAAATTTTGGGAAAGTTTGAATACCAAATATCAAGTTTTGAATGCCATTCTAATGGATGCAACAAAGATGGAAATTTACACATATAATGCACAAGATAAGCATGCTAGCTTGAGTGGCTTAACAAAGTTAGAATTCATAAAAGTGATTTAGTGCAAGTCAGATCATGAGGTATGGAATAAAATTCAAACTTATCATGAAGGTGATAAGAAAGTTAAATAATTCTAATTCCGAGCATTTAGGGGATAATTGGAAAGTTTGAAGATGGAACAAGATGATGACATTGCTTCATATTTTCTTCAAGTAAAAAACATATTCAACTCCATTGTAGGTAGTGGTACAAAAATATTTGATATTTATGTTGTTTGAAAAGTTTTGAGATCAATTCCTTCAAGATTCAATCCTAAAGTCTCAACCCTTGAGGAACTAGGAGAAGTTGACAAGAAGACAATAGATCAGCTTTGTGGAACTCTTTTTGCATATGAGTTAAGAATCAAAGATGAAAATCTATGAGTCAAGGAGGTATCTTTCAAGGTAGCAAAGATTATCAAGAAGACTCTAATTTTGATGAAGAAGAAGCAAAGTTTCTTCGAGAAGTCAAGAGAGGAACAAACAAGTTCAACGATAAGCTTCCTTTGAAATGTTTTGAATGTAGAAGAATTGACCATTATGCATCTAAATGTTCTTATGAAAAGATGAATGAAAGTGACGATGAATAAAAATTCAAACCCAAGTATCAAAAGGAAAAGAAAACAAGAAATAAAAAGAAACTTTACTCAAAGCAAAAAAGTGACAGCGAGAACAACACAAGCATGACTAATGAAGAAATGAATGAAATACTATTCATTGCTGAGTTTGAAGAACCTGAAGCAAAAGTGGATCTCGATGGAGAAATTAAAAGTGCATTAAAGGAAATCATCATTCTCAGGAAAAGAGAAAGTCAATTGATGGATCAGCTTCAAGACAAGAATCTAAATGAAGACACTATTGTTACCCTGAAAGTTGAACTAGAAGAATAGAAAAGGATAAAGGTATTGGAGAGTTGGCATTGTTTGGATGGCTACTAGCTTAGTAAAGATATTTGTAAGTGTTTTGGAATTGATGTCAACAATCATTCTAGGAGATGTGTTGGGTAGTTGGCATTGTCTAACTGTTGGTAGGAGTGTTGGCATTGATGTCAACTAGACTAACATGGATGCTTGTCACAACAAATGTTGGCTTTGATGTTCCCTAGCATAGATGTGATGGCAATTAAGCTATAATTGATATGATTGATGTGTTGAGATCGGGGGATGGGGGGGAGGGGCGTCCCATGGTTGCCAAAATGCTCTATAGAGAATCATCATAGTAGAAGGCTTACTGCAAAAGCCATAAAATAACGACTATGGTGGTTGGGAGTTCAAGAATCCACAAGAAAATAATGACAGAGAGTTTGGAGCCATTTTACATATAGTAGATTGGCTCAAAGTCTACATCATACCCTCTTCATTGGAATTTCACTAAAAGAGATTTCCAACTATGTGTGGAAGTTTAAAATGACCTCTTGGATCAAAATTTATGGTCTTAGAAAGTCAGTGCCTTGAAGTCCTAAGCATGGTGATATATCAGAGCAAGCCATATTGGAGCATCGAAGAAGGCTAGAACAGAGCATCAGAGTAGGCTATATTGGAGGTATGAGCACATCGAGACTTGATATTGAAACCCAGAGCATGTGATATCAAAACATCGAAGCAAGTGATATCGAAGGCTAGAGGTCATCAAAATATCAGAGGCCATCAAAATATCAGAGGTCATCAGAATATCAGAGGTCAGAGCATATCAAAATATTGTAAATTCTTAACATCAGTATTTTAAGAAGTTACGATATCTAGTACTGCTGATATTTTTAAAAATTTGAGGTATTCCTAGGGGAGTTAACAAAGTATTTGTTGCAAGACTAAGGCTAATCAGGACACTTTCTCTCTCCTTTGTTATGACACATAGGGGCCTGTCATTGGCTCTGAGAAGATAAAGTGGAAATTGACATCAACATGTCGTGACAGTACGATGGACATGTGGCATCCTATTTTGGCATTTTTAGTGGCCCAATGGGGACAAATTAGAGTGACATGTGTCACCTCTCAGGAGTCACCATGTGTAGAAGTGATGTCAGCATATTGGAGGTCGGTATATCAGTGGGTCAGGATATCGTAACTCCAGTTTGAATGGTCTTTGAAAATTTACAATAAATGGGACTATGATATTATTTGGCATACGATCATATGGAGCGCAAAGGAGCTAAGGGCTAAAAAAGGGGAGCTAAGATGCGATCAAGACTCCACAGAAGTTAGGATACAAAGGGGCTCTAATGGTGTTTTTGATGCTCAGTCATGTTGAGTCCGAGGAATAAAGGGAGTATAGGAATTAACAAAGGAAGATAGGCCTTGGGTAGGAACATAAGACCTTAGCACCTAAACGCTAAGTGTCTAGTTACAATGCCTAGTCCCATGGAGGAAAAATAGGAAAGTGTTAAGTGAAAGGAGCTCAGAACTTTGCAACCTCGTAACATCATTTGAATGAAAGTTATGAGATATGGTTGCTCTGATATTGTAGCACCCAAGGGCTATACCGCTAGTCACAGCTCTCGGTTCCATGGAGGAAAAACAATAAGGGGCTAAGAAAAGGGGTTAAAGGCGAATCAATAGAAAAAAATTTCGGAAGGTCATTTTAATAGAAGTTACAATGAAGTGAGTTGTGATACAATACAATTGTATTTGAAGTTCTTGGTCATAAGCATC
Organism: Pinus tabuliformis; assembly: GCA_031772625.1. Classification (NCBI taxonomy): domain Eukaryota; kingdom Viridiplantae; phylum Streptophyta; class Pinopsida; order Pinales; family Pinaceae; genus Pinus; species Pinus tabuliformis. The sequence continues at coordinate 342,057,808 of CM062812.1, forward strand.
GGTCTCGTGGTAAGAAATGTGATAAGGAGCTATGCTTGGAGGAGATAAAGGTCAATCGGGACCTTGTGATTTTGTAATCCTATATTAATAAAAGGTTCTGAGGTGCAAGATCTCTGATATATCAGTAAAAAGGTGTATGGAATATGGATGAGTTGGTAGCAAGGACCACAATCGCGTAGAGGAGTTGGTCTGAGGGGTAATGACGATTGTCAAAGATCACTGGGTCAAGGCACTAAGGACCACGATTTACAGAAAAGAGTGTTGGGTCTCCCTTGAGGTGAGATAAGAAATCTCTATGCTTTGATGCATGCCTTAGTGAATTAAATGAAGATCAAAAAAGCCATGCTCAAGTATAATCAAGATGTGTGGAACCATGAATAAGCATGTAGAGCCTCAGTGATAGGAGATTTGTTCATAGAGAGGACACTCCCTGGTTGAAGTGTGCATGTGGACTGAGAATTAATTCTCAGCATGGAGAAATAGTTAGGTGCCCATCATTATGTTTAATGCAGTGACATAGACCAAGTTAGACGCAACAACATAATGGTAGCGCCATGTCGAGGTACACTCAAGCAGTATGGATATAGGATAATAGAGGAAGCATTGTGTAGTAAGTAGCATGGGAACAAAATAACAGAGACCAGTTGAGAAATTTGGGGGGAAAATAAACATTATTGTTAGCGAGGTGTGTGGAGAGCTTCATGGTATGTGTGTGCTGTTGTGTATGAGGCTAAGTGAGTCGATTCTACTATGAAAAGTTGAGAGTGCCTAAGCAGAGGAAAGGAACATTTAGATACTGGGATGTTGTGTGAGAAAGGACGAAGGTCCCTATGTAGTTGGAGAAGGCTGAGTGAGCCTGTGCTAAGAGAGAGGTCACGAGATCCTATGGATAGAAGCAGCCGAGCGCTATTGGAATTCTATTGAAACTAGAAGCCCAAGAGATGAAGTATATGCTATTGTTGAAGAGAAAAGAACATTAGAGTGTTGTGTTGGCTTTTGAGTAGAAAAGTGAGCTACTGTAGAAAAAGCAGAGTGCAAAGAGATCTGTGTGGGCTGAGGGATGTGAAGAACAAATTTGATATCAGGCAGAGTGGCTACCAATTACAGAGAATATTGAGTTCCTTATTAAGTGTGGGTTGGAGCCTACATATAGGGAGTTGGTGCTTCCATATCTAGTGGGTGCTTGAGAATGCTTGGGGGTTGGTGCCTCCTTCAAGTTGGTTCTTGCATAATTCCAAGGAGATGAAAGTTGGTTCTTGCAAAAAATCTATGAAGTTGGTGTTTCACATGGTTCTTCTAGTAAGCTAAATAGGCAGTTACAAAAAAAAGGAGTTGGTGCTTTCTGCTAGTAGGTACTAGCAAATAATCAAAGGGAATTGGTGTTTCCTATGAGTGGTGGCTTACAAAAAAAATTGATCTAATAGAGTATATGCTATTATTTTACATCAATAACAACAACAAGCTTAGGTGGTTTTTTCCGAAAAGGGTTTCCACGTAAAACCTTGTGTCTCATGTGTATCATTATCATGGTGTGTGCTTGTATGTTGATTTCATATTGTTGCCATACTATATGTTGTTGTTGATTATATGGATGGTTTCCAAGTTTGAATAAGAAAATAAAATTGACAAAAAGAATTGAAAATTATACTTAATGTTGATTCACCCCTTCTCAGTATTAACATTGTTTCGAACAATTGGTATCAGATCTAGGCTCCTTCAGGAATAACATAACCACTAGAAGGGAGATTAAAGGGAAACAATGGCTAGTCAATGTTGGATTACATATGAAGGAGTTCCATTCTTAAATGGATCAAAGTATGTATTCTAGAAAGTCAGAATGGAAGCATACTTAGTGGCCTTGGATGTTGATGTATGACACTTTGTATTGAATGGAGAAAAGAGTGAGTAGAATAAGAAAGCCAAGGAGGTCATCATGAAAGGGTTGTCTAAGCCAGATGCTGGTAAAGTAAGGAATTGTGAGACATCAAGGGAAATTTTGGACATACTACAATGTATGTTTGGAGAAAATATCTATGTGGCTCAAGAAGAGACTGAGAAGCCTTGTTGCTCTAGCAATGAATCATAACATGTAGAATTTTCTCCTCATCACACTCGTGTTGATGATGAAGAATTCTTAGAAGGGAGGTCATGTTGCTAAGAAGGTAAGCTATTGTTGTGTGATGCATGCAAAGATATAAATCGTTCATTATCTATATGTTCATGTGAATCACTTGAAGATAGAGATAGCTATGCATGTAGTAGTTGTAATGAAGATAAACCCACTTTAGCAGTAATAGTAAATGAGGTATCCTTAGAGGAATAAGAGAGATTTCTGGTGTGCTCATCCATAGGAGAAAATGATAATACCCCAGGTGGTTATGAAGAAGGGATAACCCTTAGACCTATGGAAGACTACATGGACACAAGGATGATTCTAGATCTCTGTGGTGACTCAACTAGCACATCTAATAGTGAAGAAAATGATCTGGATGAAAGGATTTTTTCTAGAAATAAGTTGATCTCTTCTCTAAATGATATCAAGAACCTATCAGAGGAAAATCTCAAGTAAGAGGAGAAACTAAAAATTTATGAGCTTCAGAATGAAAGGTTGAGTAAAACATTAGTTGATCTAAATTCTCAATAAGAAGAGGCTAGCAGATTGAATGGGAAGTTAACGAATTCGCTGAGTGAGAAGGAAGCTTACTATGGGAGACTACAAAATTAAGTAGCCTCATTGAGACATGGCCTAGAAAAGTCAAATAAAGAGTTGTCTCAAAAGCTTGAAGGGAGCACAAAGGCATTGAATGAGATGCTTATTAAGGAAATATATTCTCTCATCAAGGTTGGTATGGGTTTCAAAGAAAAAAATAGCTCCAATAAGGCAAAGGTTGAAGGGTCAACTTCCCACATAAAGGGAGTTTTAGGTTCTGAAAACAACAATCAAAAAGGGTTTTTGGGCAGTAGCAGTAGCAAGAAAATCTGCAACAAAAAGAGAAGAAAAGGTGGTAGCAGAAGGATAAGAAGTAAAAACAAGTAGTGCAACAGAAGAGATTTAGGTAGCTACAAGAAAGAGTGTAAGGTAGTAATGAAAGCTATCATGAAAGGCACATGAAGAACCAACAAAGATCATTTCCTCCAGGAACAAAGCCTTCAAAGAAAAGGTAAGATCTGTCATCAGAAGCCTTTTTATGGGCATTATTTTTCTTGAAATAAATTTGGACATAAAGGCATAGAATGTAGATGGCATGCAAGAAAACAAGATTTGTTGGGTAGAAACAACCCAAGGTTGCATAAATAGGCTAGGAGAAATCATGTTGGTTGTGATAGGAGTTTTGACAAAATACACATTAGGAAGAGTATGTCTTCTACCCCATTCTTAGAACAAATAAAATGCTACAGTTGTGGAAATTTTTGGCACAAGAGAGAAAGATGCAAATATGAGATGAAATGGAATGCTTCTTATCGTATGCATGAAAATTTATTAGCTTAGGATTTTAAGACAAGAAGAAACAATGGTGTTGACAAATAAAAGTTTGTCTTCAGTGCTATATGTCAAAGGAGAAAGTTGAGAAGATGAGGAAGAAATCAAAATAATGATCCTCCTACTCCTATGGTAGACCCAATAGTAAGGTGAAATGGTAGTAAGAAGACATGGGTGAAGAAAGAGGAGTTGAAGGGAAAAATCCCTCTAGCCTTGCGTAGTAAAGAGAAGGCCCAAACATGGGTAAAGGAGAAGCAATATGGTAATGATTTTGTCAAGAGTCGACCATTAAAGATATGGAAGAAGGAGGATGATCTGCTTAGGGGGAGAAAATCCTTTGTTTCTCTTCAATGAAGGAAGAGAATGGCCTCAAGGGAGGTTGAATAAGTCATATGTAGGAAGCTAAAAGGAATGAACAAAAAGGTGTATATGATTGATGAATTTATGGTCATGATTTCTTGTTGATTACAAGAATAAATTGGTTTATTTTGAATGTATCAACATTGAAAAATAAAGGAGGATTGTAGCCAACATGAAGAGTACACAAAAATATATTATGTTGTGGGAAGAAGAAGATGGGCTCCAACAGAAGTGTGGAATGATAGGTAGCTCACAGTCAATTCAGGTCCATAGGATTAGTCCCCACATAGAGGGAAGAAAATAGTCGCACGAGATTAGGGAGAATTGACTCAGGGGGAGCTTCTTTGATAGCAGTAGAAGGCAACAATTGTGAATCTCAGAAAGGAAGATTGATGAGAAAATGAAGTTTTGCATCTTGGGTGAAATACCTTTACTTCATTTAAGTTGTGATTTTTATTATGCCTAGCCATCTTGTGACTTTATGAAACACAATTGGTGTAAGCGTTTAATGTCCCTTATTATTTCAATTGATATCGCTGTGGGAGTTGATAGTTTGGGCTCATGTGGAGTAACCTTATGTGCAAATGGGCATCTCTTACTGAGAGGAAGTGTAAGTGTTTGTTTGGTACATTGTCCAAATTGTATCAAATGTTTGGTGCAATTGGTATTATTTAAGCAACAAGCCCTATTGTAGAAGTATGATCTCAAATGGAGAAGTGGGCATAGAGGACAAAGTAGCAAGAGAAGTGAATAGCAAGCTGAGATGCATCATTGATGATTTTTATTTGCAACAATAGCAATACCATGAGCTAACAGATAAAAAGTATGCAATGGCTATAGAGTTTTCAACAAACAAACATAAGGTGTTCAAAAACTAGAGGCATTCAAATCAGAAGAAATATATGTTCAGTGGGAGGATATCACATATGTCTAGTTTATAGAGTAGTACTAATCATTAGTCCTTGAATAGATGTCTGCAAAGCATAATGCACATCTCAACAGCTACACCTTGTTCTTCACATCAAGTGATTACATGGGGATAAAAAGGTAGCTTATAGCCCCTTTCTGTTGATGTCAAAGGGGGAGATAATCTATGGAGAAACTGTGATGGCCTATGTAGAAGAAATAAACTCATTGATGGCTCATTCTAGGAGAAGTTTAGAAGCAGCATGTGGAGTGGCCATGAAAGTGAAGATAAGGTTGATGTGTTTCCATCAATGCCAAAGCAAGAGATTATTGGATAGTTGGAATTATCTAGATGGCTACTAACTTAGTAAATATATTTGCAAGTGTGTTGGAATTGATGACAATAGTCATGCTGGGAGATGTGTTTTGTAGTTGACATTGTCTAACTATTGGCATGAGAGTTGGCATTGATGTAAACTAGACAAGCATGGATGCTTGTCGTAGCAGATGTTGGATTTTATGTTCTCTAGCCTAATTGTGACAGTAATTAAGCTAGCATTGATATGATTGATTTGTACAGCTCAGGGGGAGTCCCATGATTACTACAGTGGTCTGTAGATAATAATAATAGTAGCAGTCTTACTAGAGAATCCATAAAATAATGAATATGGTGGTCGGAAGTTTAGGAATCCATGAGAAAATAATTACAGAGAGTTTGCAGCCATTTTATAGATATGATATGGGCTACAAGTCTACATTGGACCCTCTTCATTTGAAAGTGCTCTAAAATATCTTTCCAATGGTGTGTGGAAGTCTAAAAATGACCTCCTAGATCAAAAGTTATGGTATTTCGAAGTTAGGGTCTTGAAGTCTTATGCAGGCTAATATATCGAAGCAAGCCATATCAGAGCATTAGAGCAAGCTAGATTAGAGAATCGGAGTGGGATATATCAAAGGTCATATCACATCAAGACTTGATATCGAAACCCTGTAACAGGAAATATTAGAACATCAGAGCAGGTGATATTGTAGGCTGGAGGTCATTGGAATATCATAGGCTATTGGGATATCAGAAGTCATCGGAACATTGGAGGTCAGAGCATATCGAAATATTGGAACTTCTTAACATCCATATTTTAAGAAGTTATGATATCTAGTGCTACCGATATTGTTAACAATTTGAGGGATGCCTAACAGACTTAACAAAGGATTTGTTGCAAAACCAAGACTAATCGAGACTCTTTCTCTCTCCTCCAGTAGGACACATGGTGACATGTCATTGGCTCCAAGAAGCTGAAGTGGAAATTGACATCAGCATGTCATGATAGTATGATGGACACGTGGCATCTTGTTTTGGCATTTTTAGTGGCCCAATGGGGACAAATTAGAGTGACACATGTCACGTCTCGAGAGTCACCACATGTAGAAGTGATGTTAGCATATTATAGATCAGTATATCAGAGGATGAGGAAATAATAACTCTAATGCAAATGGCATTTGAAAAGTTACGATAAAGGGGAATTTCATATTATCTGGCACATGGTCATATGGTGTAGAAAGGAAGCAAGGGCTAAACAAAGGGAACTAAGATGTGATTGAGACTCTACAAAAGCTAAGATACAAAGGGGTTCCGATGGTGTTTTTGACACTCAGTCATGTGGAGTCCGAGGAATCAAGGGTGGAGAGGAATTAACAACGGAATATAGGCCCTAGACATGAACATAAGGCCTTAGCACCTAAAATCTAAGCTGTTGGTTACAACACCTAGTCCCATGGAGGAAAAGTAGGAAAGTGCCAAACAAAAGGAGCTCAAAACCTCGCGACGTTGTAACATCATTTGAATGAAAGTTATGAGATATGATGGCTATGATATTTCTGCATCCAAGGGCTATACCTTTGGTCACAACTCTCGATCCCATGGACGAGACAAGAGAAGGGGCTAAGAAAAAGGGGCTAAAGGGAAATTGAAAGCTCATAATTTCGGAAGGTCATTTTAATAAAAGTTGAAATGAAGTGGAGCTTCGATACAACACAATTGTATTTGAAGTGCTCGGTCACATGCATCAGTTCCATGGTAAGAAGTGTGATAAGGAGCTAGGTTTGGAGGAGTTAAAGGCCAATAATGACCTTGCGATTTTGTAATCCTATATTAATAAAAGGTTCTGATGTGTAGGAGCTATGGTATATGAGTATAAAGGTGTATGGAAGATGAATGATTTAGAAGTAAGGACCTTGTTCTTGCAGAGGATTTGGTATAAGGAGTAATGGTGACTATCAAAGATCATTGGGTCAAGGTAGTAAGGACCACGATTTACATAAAAGAGTGTTGGGTCTACCTTGAGGTGAGACAAGCCATCTATGTTCTCCGATGAACACCTCAGTGAATCAAATGAAGATCAGAAAAGCCATGCAGAATTACAGTCAAGCTATGTGAAACCACGAATAAGCATGTAGAGCCTCAATGATAGGAGATTTGTTCATAGAGAGGACAGTGCCTGGTTGAAGTGTGCAGGAGGACAGAGAATTAATTCTCAACATGGAGAAATAGTCTAGTGCCCATTCGCATGTTTAATGCTATGACAGAGACCATGTCAGACACAAAAATATAATGAAAGAGCCATGCTCAGGTACAATTGAGCAGTGTGGATACAGGACACTAGAGGCAACATTGTGTAGTGAGCAGCAAAGGAACAAAACAATAGAGCCTAGCTGAGAAATTTTGGGGGAAAGGTAGCATTATTGTTAGCAAGTTATGTGGAGATATTCGTGCTATGTGTGTGCTACAACATATGAAGCTAAGTGAGATAGTTCTACTGTGAAAGGTTGAGAATGCCTAATTAGAGGAAAGGGACCTTGAGAGAGTAGGTTTTTATGTGAGAAAGGCCAAAGGTTCGTATGCAGCTAGGGAAGGTTGAGTGATCCAGTGCTAAGTGAGAGGTCACAAGAGCCTATGTATAGAAGGATCTGAGTTCTATTGGAATGTTGTTGAGAGTAGAAGGCAAAGAGTTGAAGTATATGGTGTTGTTGAAGAGCAACGAATATTAGAGTGTTGTGGTGGCTGTTGAGAAAAACGAGCTGATGCAGGGCAAGAAGAGTGCAGAGAGTGCTACATGGGCCAAGGGCTGTGAAGAACAAAGTTGATATCAGGTAGAGTGGATGCCAATTATAGAGAACATTGAGTTCCTTGTTGAGTGTGGGTTGGAACCTACATATAGGGAGTTACTGCTTCCACCACTAGTGGGTAATTGAGATGGCTTGGGGGTGGGTGCCTCCTCTAATTTGGTTCTTGCTTAATTCCAAGGAGCTGCAAGTTTGTGCTTACAACAAATCCTCTAATTTGGTGCTTCACATGGTGCTTCTTGTAAGCTGGACAGATGGCTACGAAAAGAGGGCATTGGTGCTTCCTTCTAGTGGGTGCTAGCAAACGATCAAAGGGAGTTGGTGCTTCATGTGAGTGGTGGCTCACAAAATAGATTGATGTAATAGAGTAGGTGCTCTTATTTTACATCAATAACAACAACAGTCTTTGGTGGTTTTTTTTCGAAAGGGTTTACATGTAAAACCTTGTGCCTCATGTGTATGATGCTCATGGTGTGTTCTTCTATGTTGATTTCCTATTGCTGTCATATTATATGTTTCTACTGATTATATGCATGGTTTCCAAGTTTGAATAAGAAAATTAAATTGGCATAAAGAATTGAAAATTAGCCTTAATATTGATTCACCCCCCTCTTAGTATTAACATTGTTTCCAACAAAAGGAGTTTTTGTTAGAACACTTAAATGAGAAGGAACAAATATGTGAAAGACCGAAAGAAGAAGTTATCCTCTTGAGAGAAGAATTAGAGCAATATAATTCAAAGTTTAATAAGGGGATTGAATCCCTAAATCATATTCTTAGCATATGGAGGTCTCTTCTTAGCAAGACAATTATTGGCTATCAAGAATGTGAGGCATCTTGAGATCAATGGTACCCCAAGCTCATTAACTAGAATTTCTCCCAAGAAGATTTATCAGGCATTTATAGCATCTAGTAGTAGCTCACTTGAAAAGTTGGAAAAGAAAGAAATACACCAAGCCAATCACGTTCACTTTAATGATACTCAAGAAAATTTTGGAAAGGAGTAGAATGTAATGAAACAAAATGAGGAAAAGGGATCCACAAGTAGGAATAAGGCATGAAAAAATATGTATATGGATCATCATAAATAATCATCAAGAACCATTTGAATAGATGTTGAAAAGAAAAAAATAGGTATGGCTTATGCAAGGGTTGAACAACAAGGAAAAATGAATCCTCCAAGAAACATCTTTAGAAGTTTGATATCTCATTCTATGCCTAGGTGTAAAAATAAGTTCTTGGTTATTATTTATCATGAACAAAGTTTGGAAACAAAGCTTAGGATTGATACTCCAATGATATGGTCAGGTATAGGGGATACGAATAGGTAGCTATATGGAGACATATGGACCAAGATAGAAGAAAGAATCAACCTCTTTCAAAAGTATTGAATCTTGATGTTGTTTGTAACATATGTCACAATGAAGGTCATATAGCTCGATATTACAGACTCAACTTTAAATGGGTCAATAGAGAAATATTTCCTGTCAATGATGATAGATGGATAAGAAGTCAAGGAGGACCTCGATTATATCTAATTCATAAATTCTATTCCTTTGGATAAATCTTCTTCAAGATCACTATTTTTCAAATAAAAACTTTAAGAAGTTATTACTATATAAATGTAGTATGTGGAATATGATTTGATGACGATATCTCAGATGCAAAAGTAAATGTAGGCATATAATAGGTACTGTTACGTAGTAATTTGTCACTGTCTCCCTGTCAGTCTCCCTATTGTGTCAAGAAAACAAATACACCATGTTCATGCTCTCTAAACTGGCCAAATGACCCACTTTGCCTAAGTTTATTGCATCAGCACGTCTGTTATTAAAATAACCGCGCTGACAGGCAGCTAATAGTGTAACTAATGCGCTGCCAGCGCGGAAGCACACGGGTTTCCCGCGCTGGACGAATTTTATGCGCCAGCACATCCTATTAAAATATCAAGACGCGCTGACACAGCCTGCTCTGTTATTGTGATGCGCTGTCAGCGCTCCAGTTCAGTGTTACACCCGCGCTGATCCAGTTTGGGCGAATTTGTTCCAACAGCCAGCCTTCCAGATGGTTCCAGGCCTGGTTGTTAGCCTTGTGAGTGTCGCCCTCCCTTCTATGGCATGACTGTTTGTCATTTGGAACCACCTTCCTTGAAGATAAGCTTGTCCTTCCACCATTCAAGGAGACTCCTTCTCCTATTTAAACCTCCACCATTACCATGAGCAGCTAGTTTGGATAGTGTGGAATTCATAGTGCTTAGACTGCTGCTGTTAGTAGGTAGTTGGTGTGACAAGTGTGGTTTTGCTAGAGGAAGCTTAAGGAAGGTTGTGAGTATTTCTTGTGTGAGGGAGAGCTTTTTTTGGGAGATTCTACCTCCAAGGGTGAATGTTTAAGAGACTTGCTGGCTGGACCCTCAAGAGAAGGACTCAGCATCAGAACATTGGTTGTACCTTTCTCTATTATTGATTTAATAATAGATGACTACTGTTATGGTTCCATTCTCATTTGTCTTTGTAACGGTTAATGTGAATTACATCCTTTCTGACTGATGTATAATTTCTTTTATTAGATTTCACGCTTGTGTTTGTCTTTCTCTTCGTGTGTGCAGGTATCTATTCACGGAGATCGTGGAAGGATCGTGACCGGCCAGAGCGAAGGAGCGAGAGCGGCATCTCTTCATCAAACAACAGCGTTGGAATCCAAGTAGGTGTTCTTACCTCTCTTGTATTTGCAATTAGGAACTTGCACAGTAGCATTGATTGATTGTTGCTAGACCCATTCTGGGCTAGTAGGGATCGCCTCTATCCGTAGAGGGGATTTACCTCTCCAACAGGTACCTATAGATAAAGAAAATAACATGATCTCAAAGGGAGTACAACAACACTACATGCATGGTTTTAGTGGGAAAACATGAACAATCCTAAGTAGGCATAAAAAACATGAATTCAAGGGGAGATTATATGTTAGCAAGAAAGAAGCATGATTTAGTGAGGTCCACAAAATCATCTAGGAATAGGTATCCATATAGTATCATCAACATGACAACATTCTACAAATATTTGTGACCCTTTGTTGTTGATGTCAAATGGGGTGAAATTAAAATCAGTTATGTAACAATAAGAAATAATTCGAATTGGGAGAGATTTCATGAATCACCTTACACTTGAGCAGGGAAATATTGCAACACTTCACTTGTATAGGAGGAGATATTAATTTGTTTGACATCCTATTACCATCAATGTCTAAAGGTGTTCCACTAATGACAAAGGTGGGGAGCGTTTCACATCATGTTGTCATTAATGAGAACAAGATGTCATTGATTTCATTGGGGATGTATGGGATAGTAGTAATAGGGTCATCCTTTATGGCCAAAGAAATAGCATGATTATTTGTGAAGAAATATGATATTTGGACCTTTCACAAGGTCTCATTACATGAATATATGGGTGCTTGAATTTATTTGATTTTCTAATGAAGTTTATATGTGCAAAAGATCTTGTAAACAATATGTTTGTGTAGTGCTTGTTGATAGATTTCTAACAATCTATCGTGCTTAGAAAAAAATCGTCCTTGTTGAGAAGTTGGGACTAATTGAAAATCTACATTAGTTGGGTTGAATTTAAAATGGAAAAGTATAGGGCCAAATCCAAATTATTATAGGGCTAAATAGTGGGAAAGTTTCAGATGGATCGACCATAGAATGAAAAAAACAATGGAACTGATTGTGAAAATATTTGCACTTTTTAATGTTGTAAAATGATGAACATATCAACAATATCCCCAACAAATCAACATTCAGATGAAAACAAAGTAGCACAATGTTTAATGAATTTGCTAGGACCAACTTGCTATCGATACGTACAAATTTTTTATTGCATGATGGCATTGAGCCTATTAACGCCAGCGTTAGGTTGTCGTGCCACCAGGGGATGCCATGTGGTAGTGATAAATAACACTTTTGGATTGGAAATAAGTCTAAAGGAGGGTGACACATGACACCTCTTACAACATTCCATGTGGATCACTGATTCTCATGATGAGATCATTTGGGAAATGACCACTGACCTTTGGTGCCTAGTTGTATGAATATGGTCACATGGATATTAAGTTATGCATAGGTAATGACCTTTCTCATATGGCATGGACACATAGACCGATGGTGAAAATTTTAACAAAATATTTTGTTGGTCAATTAAATTTGGAGGCAAGATTTACGGGTGCGCATTGTTGGCCCCATAAGGTCTATGACAACTAGACAAATATATATGTGTGATCCATACTCTATTTCAAATGTGTGATTTTCATTCCAACTTGAAGTAGTAAACAAACTTGGTGAAGAAGACTTGTATCATTAGCAAAAATTGTGTTTTGGTTGCAAAGAGGAGTTGTGTATTCATTTCATCATAGAGGTTATCATCTTGATCTCCTATAGAAGTATGGTTATTGTTTTGGTTTTGTTATAAGAGCTCATTGGGTGACTATGTTTCAACCATGTACATATATGGTCATGGCATGACTAAACCTGGAGTCTTGGTTTGAATTGGAAATGTGAGTAACACCTCACTTATCTTGATTGGTGGTTTAAAATATTGCATGGCCACAACAATTGTTTGTGGGAAAATTATGGTTTAGCCATAAAATTGTATGGCCATCGAAATACTGCCCCAGAGTCTCAGTCTGAAGTGGCCAAAACTGCGAGAACGATACCTCTTCCTTTTGATTCATGGTTTAAATATTGCATGGGCACAAGAATAGCCTATTAAAAGGAGATGATTGTGTTGGTGCCAAAATGAAATACCCCTAAGAAAATTTATCCTCATGGTTTCAAACTTATAAAAGTCGCTAAAGGCCACGAAATTCTAAAGAAAAAAAAAATTCAGCAAAGGGCTCCAAGAGGGTGCCCACAAGGTGTGGGAAGAATGCATGACACAAAAGTAGGTGAAATTGAACATCACACTAGGAAGAAATTTCCTGTGGAAACTCACCCGACAAAGCCAACAGGTGTGCATGCGGGTGCAGAAGAAAGTTGTGGGCATGCCTAGATTCAACGATGGGCACAAAAGCCAATTATATGACTTTCAACGCTCCACACCGCCAAGTCACAGGAAACATAATGCATTGTGGGGTTGCAGAGGAGGAAACATGTTGCCTTTCCCTCCACACCCTAGCAAGAATTTAAATGGAAAGTTGGGAGGCCATGTAATGGGCACTAAATCGACCCACCATGCTATCCCACCACACCAATGAACCGATCACACACACCCATCAAGCCACCTCAAGTGCCACCTCACCACCATGCCCTAGCCCTCACCCATTCAACATATACCATGTGGGGTCAACACTATCATGCTGACATCATCATGATGTAAGCATGATATCAACCCTAAAATTATCTAATGGCATCCCACCATGTGTTAAGGCAAATTTGTTTATAAAAATTCACTATGGCCATTTTCATTGTCATTTCGTATGCTTGGACTCCATCTCATAGCCCTGGTACACCTATCGACTTGAAGAAACTAAATTTTCCTTTTCTAAGCTCAAATTTCCAAATTAAAACCAGTAATTATTTTCCCTATGATGAATTCAGCCTTTTAAACCTTCACTAAGATGAAATTTCGATGAATTCATGCTTAGGAAGAAACCCTATCCAATTGCATGAAAAGCACTCATCTTCCCCATAAAGCTTCATTCTTTACATCAATTAGCTTGACATTTCCCAAGATTACATTGTCCACACTCCACGAGACCTTGCAAGTTTCCATTCCTAGCATGAATTTCTCAAAAAACATCCTAAGTCAACATTCATCCACACAAAATCCAGCTAAAGCCTGACAATATTGAATAAAATTCCCTCCATAGCATTGGCCAATCCCCTTTAGTCACATGGTAGTTGCACATTGGCTAGTTAGTCCCACTTATAAACCCTGACATCCTGACACCTCCTTTACCCCACTAAGCCAACTAAGTTCTACTATACAATCACACATCCTAAAATGGATATGTCACATACACCAAGTACTTTTGATGTCCAAATTTCTAAAATGGTTAAAGAGCTTGATTTATATGACTGGAATTTTGATGTACGAGATCCCATTCTGTCCGCTTATGATATGAGGAAATATATCTAAATAATATGTGGTACTTCTGATTCAACTGGTGATTTCAATAACTTATTTGAATCAATTATGGTCTTAGTAGTGGTCCCATAGGTTACCACTCCCCATACATGGTTGTATGGTGTACCAACAAATATCTATTAGATCAATGTTATCATTTCTTCTTAAGAAGACAAGCCAGGCTTCAAGGTCAAACTGCAGCCCATTATACATATGTTACAATTCTTGGACAAAACAGACCTGCAAAATCTAGATATATAAATATTAGAAGATTAGTGAAAGAGCCTTTCACTAGAGGTCAAGCACTAGATGATCCATGAAAGTGTCAAATAAGGGGTAGTTTCCCCTTCCAGTCTTAATTCACAACATTTTGTCACTGCCCCTATACTCCCGGTTCCTTAATCCTAGAGGACCTCTACAATGAACCCTACAAGCTTTCCCTTCATGAAGAAACTCCCATTGTGTCCCTCTTCATGAGAAGAACAATTCCCTTTTGCACCATTTCCTCAAAAACTTCTATTTTTCCGAGTTTACAAGATCATTGCTAGTGGCCTTTGTCCTCCTCGCACCAATATGCAGGGATTAACACTGTCCCTAGCACCGACTGGAGTGATTGAGCTTTGTTCCAGTCGTTCCAGTCCTCTTATGGAAATTTTTTAGATAAAGAGCCAAATTTTCCAAATTTGGAAGCTTCATAACGAAAGTCTAGTAAATGGTTTGGCCAGATGGGGTTGAGGATGTTAATTTGGGCTCCTTTCCCCTATAATGATGGAACTATGTCAAGAGATAAGACCTTCTCCCATGAGAAGAGGATCCATCTCCCATCCATTCATCCTACATAAACCTCCATTTTTCCCAAGCACAAGCTAGTGTTAGGGTTAGTGTTAATATTGGTGTGCTAGTGCAAATTAAGTTTGGAGTAAACAAAAAGCTATTCATAGTTGTAGCTCTGTGGTTGTGGGAGGGAGAAGTGTGAATTTGGTTTAGTGTGAAGCCTAAAGGGAAGAGCCTTAAAACTATTATTGTTGAGGTCATCATGGAATGCTAGCAGATGTGTGTGGGAACCTATTTTTTTAAAGGAGAACGACAACGTCAAGACAATGGTTGTAATCTCTTCTTGATTCAATATATATGCAACTATCGATTGATTTCCTACAGGATGTGTCATCTTACATGTTCATGACTTAATGTTTCTTGACTTGTTAAGTAGGTTGAATTACAATTTGCTATTATCATAGTTGTTGTTTGCTGTTGTTTACTTGTTTCAGGTGTTTGAATAAGGAAGCGAGAGATAGCTGAAGCGAGCAAGCAAGGACATCATCAAACGGGATAAGTGTACTAAGAGGTAGGCCCTCTTAATTGGTTTTAACCTAAGGAAATATTCCTTAGAATGTATCAGTTGTGGCTAGACCCATTATCGGTCTAGAGGAATTGTTTGTGTCTGCACTGATAATTTTACTTCACCACAAATTGGAAACTCCGCTCGGGAACCAATCCTTCTGTTTGTCTTGTTTGATATTTCATTATTTCGTGTGAACTTTTCTAGTTCCATTTTTCGCTTTGGTTCTATTTCCTTCCTTCTGCTTACTGGTCTGAGTTTGAAATTCATAGTAGAAGATTTGGTCCCTGTTTTTTTTTCTTGGCTCCCTCGCTCAACGCAATTAATCCACCGACAGTCGCGCCAATCAGCATGCTATGCTAAGAAACAGTTGCGCCGACCGATCTCTGGTGCTTGTTGTTAGTTAGGCAGTCACGCCGATGCCTGTAAGTAAAGATTAGGGTTTGTCCCCAATCTTGGCCAGTGTGGTTTGCTCTTATGATTTTGACCCCAGAAGCCTTTTAGACGATTTTCTCCCTGACTAGAAAGCTGCTTTTCATTTGGTTTTGTTTGATTTTTGGTTTATCATCTTTCTGGTTGATTTCTTGAGTCATTGGATAGTCAGTGACACTGGGGCATCTAGATCGTCATCCATTTAGCTGATTGTGAACTCAGTGAGTCAAGTTGTAGGTGTACTTACTCCTTGCATTTCATTTGTGGTCCTTTTACGACTCTGACCTTCATTACACAAGCTTGAAAAGTTTTCGTTTGCTTGTCTAAACATTTCTTTCCTGGCATGGATTATATTGCTTGTCTTGTTTTTGGTAAAGTCAGTGTTTCGTTAGTCTGAATGAGTCTCTTTTTTTCATGTTTTCATTTGCTTGAAGAATTGATTGTCTTGAAAACTTTTTCATTGAAGTGTTGTATGTGAAAAATTCATTTCATTGTTTCATTGAAAAAGTATGAAATTCTGTTTTGTTGCATCATTATGCTACGATAGCCAGCATCATAAAAACTAGGATTGCATTGACATTTAAAAAGGAAAAGAACTCTTTTTCTTTTGACAGGACTGTTAGAAATGTGCTTGTTAGGAAAATAGGAATTGGAATACATTTTTCATTAGTTTATTTTTTTGAAAAGTGAAGCAGTGAAAGAGCATTTTTCTTTTAGTTGCTTGGTTGTTTGCATTTGATTTTGTATTTTCTACCCTCTCTAGTGTAGGCGATTAATCGAATTGAAAGGGTCCTGTCTCATTTAGTCACATTTAAGGTTTTTCGAGTTGCATCGCTAAGGCATGAAAACTGAGACATACCTCAAGATGAACTTTAAAAAGAACTCAATTAACCTAAGGCACATTTGACATCTAACGGTCATATCTAGAAGGTCTAGGCTAGAGATGTGTTCCAACATCTTTAAACCTAGCAGCTGCCGTTAGCTTCGTCATTAGACAATGCTAGTACGGATTTGTGCTCCCCATACCGTCGAGTCTATAATGGGAGACCCCTCTAGGATGCAATCCGTTATCCTTAGGAAGCCTAGTTGGCTGCCTTGCAAACGTGATAAACCAATCACTGCATTCGGGGAGATTGTTTGCTCGTACTTCTCGGTTTGCCGAGAGGTATTTTGTAGTTCATGGTCGCCTGGAAATCTTGTTTACCTAGATCATCCAGAGCAATGATTTGATCTTTTTGACTCATTAAACTTAAAATATCATTCGATCACTTGTCATTTCGAGCTCATTTCCAATTGAAAGCGATAGATTCATATTTATTTATTTCTTGACTCTTAAGAAAATAAGGAGCACTAGTCTTTTTATGTGTCTTAATAATTGATTGCCCACGATCTGATAACATCCTGTTAGTCTTTTTTGAGACCAAATCGTGAGTTTCCCTTAAAGAACATTTTAAAACCTTGAATTTTATTTGTCTCTTTTCTGTTAGCTAAGACAAGGTCATCGTCCTTGAACCATCTAGTTCACCTAGTTCCTCTTTTTCCTCTCCTCTGTCTGAAAGATTGCAAGAGGAGCCATTTCTAGAGTTACTAGAGTCACTCGAGGACCAAGGTGTTGAACTCGAAATTGTTCTGAGCATTCAACCTTTGCCATCTTTTCCTCCGCCTATAGTAGATACTGGGTCATCTGTTGATCTTGGCCTGGAATCTTTGGACAATCCCACTCGAACTCTTGAGAGTTTTCCGACCACTGATGGTTAGCTTGGACTAGTTATCTATCCTATGAATCCTCTGTTTGACCCTGTTGTGATATCACCGCAACATCCTTATAGTCTGTATGATCAATTAGGTGTTCCTTTGAAATTATCCCCTCGTACTTCTTTGGATGTTCTTCGTTGTTTATTCCCATATACGGAACTTGAAGGCGATGCTCTAGTCACCTCTCTGGAGGATTTAGAAGTTTCTACTCCACACATTGTTGAGGAGGAAGAACATCCTTTTCCTCTTGAGGGTTTCCCCTATACAGGGAGAATTCCTGCCAGTGTGCCACCTAATTATGTGTCTTTGGCACAATTGGTTTCAGGTACACCTATTGCCTCATCACTTTACCATAACCCTGTTTGGGCATCAAGCGCCATGCCTACCTCAGGTCTGTTCATTACGAACTCAACCTCCCAACAGGTTGTTACCTTATTCTCGGTTCAACCCACAGTTATGAGCCCTCTTGTATCGTTAGTCCCAGTCACCCGTTTGATTCAACCAGCGATCTCGAGGAATGTCACTGTCAGTTTCTCCATCCCTCTGGTCAGTGTCCAAGCTATGCCACCGCCTCAGGGGAAAAATATAAATGTTTTTATGGTTTTAGGTGCCACCAATGTGAGTGGCTCACAAGCTCACATGCTTAGGATAAGCTAGCCTTCTACTGGCATTATTCACAACCCTGTTGATCCTACTAGATCAAGCAATGTCCAGCACCAACAGGTTTAGAATCCCGTTGGTTTGTTTGGGTCAAGCAATGTCCAATATTAGGAGCCCTATGATGCTTAGGTCTAATACCAAACTCCTTACGTTCCATATGGTTCTTAAGGAATGGTTAATCAAGCTTACACCCTTCAGTCTGGGCAATACATTCAGCCTGGCTCATCCACTTTCCAGGGTGGCTATGGCAAAATTTAGTTCGGAAATTTTTTGGGCTCTGCTCAAGCATCCTTGCAACAACAAGGACAACCTCTACAACAATAAGGGAAACATTTTGGTACTGCAAGGGCAACCTTAATTGCAGAAAGGGCTATCCGTGCAATAGTAAGGGAAAATGATCCCGCAGCAAGGTCAACTGCAACAACTACAGGGTCAGCCCTTGCTACAGTTACAACAAACTATGCAGGAGCAGATGCAATATGCTTCGCAAACCTCCCAGCACATGTCCTCACATGGCCAATCTCTGCAACCCCAGGGCCAAATTTTGCAGCCACAAGGCCAACTCTTGTAGCAACAAAACCAACTCGAGCAGCAGCAACCCTTGTATACATATCCGTAGGGTCAACCCTTGCAAGGGCAATGCCAGGGTCAAGTCCTGTAATAGGACGTCTAAAATCCTAATGTCCTAGGTCAATAAGTGTAGAATCCTTTTGGTCAAGGGAAGCAAGTACATAATCCTTATGTCCAAGGGCAACAAGTGTATCAACTTTATGCCCAAGGACACCAGATCCAAAATCCTCTTGTTAAGGGACAATAGGTTAACCACCCATATGTTCAAGGACAACATGTATAATATCCATATGTCTAAGGTCAATAGGCTCAACAACCTTTTAACCCATACGTTTCTTATCAGCAACCTATGACTGGACAGTTCCAAGGTATTCAAGGTCAGAATCCTCCCTATGGTCAAGGTAACTTGCAATGGGGGCAACATCAGATGCCATATGGCCAAAATTCCCCACTGTGGGGCCAAAATCGTTACTAGCAGGGATGGGGTCCTTTGCTCGGACCCACTTACCCACCTCCTATGTCATTTAATACTCAATTTCCATTCTTGGCCACACTCGAGTTGCCATATGTATGTCACCTTACGAATGATTCAATCCTTCATTCACCATACTAGCCTTCGGTGCCGTCTAGGATACCAAGCGATTATCTAAAGTTTGATGGGAAAGCAAAAGAAGATCCTCAAGCTCACGTGATGACATATCACCTCTGGTGCTCTTCGAACTCTTACGTTGACGATTCCATTCATCTCCGTCTTTTCCAACGAACCCTCATAAGTGCTGCAGCCAAGTGGTACATCGAGCTTCCTCAAAGTACTTACCATGAATTTAACTCTTTAGCCATGGCTTTCCTCACACATTTTCAGCTGCCGGTTCGCTATGAAACTGGCACCTATTTGCTCACATCGCAAGATATTGCGATACACATCTCCAATCACATCCATGAATGGAGATGTAGACGTTGAATGATCAAATTTGATATTGCTGATCAGTTGCTCACTGAATGGTTCACTAATTCATTCATGGCCCCAATTGCTCACGATAGAGCTATGGGTGGATGCGTTACTAAAGAGAAAGCCATTTCTCACGCTTAGTACTTAGATCTAGTTTACTCTTAGTCTAGCACTTTGTAATAGTTATTACCTGATGCTCTATGGCCATCATCTGATCCCACGACATCAAACTTGCAAGCTAAACCTCCTATCGATGGAGTTATTGGTTCAATATCCTAGACCCCTGCTAAATCTTCTTCCAAACAGAAGTTGGTCTCGAATGTTGTTCGAATAGTTCCTCCCAGAATCCACCTAGCCCTGGTAAAACCTCAGAGTTCCATGCTTTCTAGTCTACCACAGCAGACAAATCCTCGAAAGTTATGAAGAAAGGCAAAGGAAAGGGTAAAGCTGATGCCCCAAAATAGGGTCCTCCCAAATCGTCTTCTGGTGAATATTCACAACAGAAACCTAGGTATCCCTGCCTCATTTGTGAGGAAGATCACTACACTAAGGATTGTCCCCGATGATCCAAAGTTAGTCATTTTCTCAAAGGGAACCTCGTTGTCCTCAAAGATCCATTTTCGTCTTAGTAGACCCAAATAGTAGACCAACCTCAATCATCTACTTCCTCAGTATCTCACGTTTTCATGATGAATACGCCTATTAATGTGGCTACTAGATCAAAAGATTACCAAACTCCTACTCTGACAGCTGGGAAAGAGAAAGAAGCCACCCCTTCTTCTTCTGCCCCGAGTTCTGGCCCTCTTCATATCGAGTGCCCTAACCTTGATTCCACTATACGGCCACCCTCTCGAGGTGTGCTATGGAAATCCTCGTACAATTCTAACGCCTGAGCTGCTCAACACTATAATATTGTTGAGGATATGGCTTAGGCGCCGTCAGCTATGTAGCTCTCGAGGTGCTACAAAGCTTCCCATCGTAGCTAAAATCTTTGCTGTCAGTTATCAGGGATATCGATCCCACCGATTCCAATTTCATATTTTTTGATCTAGAGAACAATGTTCCGCGTCTCCCTCATCATATTGCCTTTCTTATTAAGGTAATCATCAATGAGAATACCATCCACATGACTGTCATTGATGAAGATGCTTCCACCTGCATCCTGTCAATTGTATTCTGGAAGGCCATTGGTTTCCTTGCATTGAACCCATCCCTGAACACTTTGGAAGATTTTGATGGGCATGATTCGCGATCCTTTGGTGTCTTACCTAACCTTTCCATTACTCTGGAAGGCAAAACAGTGCAAGTCGAGGTAGAGATTGTTGATGCCAATCTCAATTACAATCTTCTACTTGGCCAGACCTGGACCCATGCTATGCATACTGTAGCCTTGTCCCTATTTTGTGTGATTTGTTTTCCCCATCAAGGGAAGATTGTCACTATCAACGAGCTATCTTTCTTTTCCTTTTCTTCCTCGGATGGCAATGTTATGTATGTCAAGCACACTGGTTCTCCCTATGAGAGTGTGGGGGAAGGTATTTTCAAAGCTTCTGCCTTAATGGGAATTTTTCCACTCCCACCTCCTCATGTTTCCTCTGTCAACATGGTCTCGGTAAAATATGATCCTTGGGTCATACTTTCACCAGATCTTTTTGATACCTGGGGCGAGGTTATGCCGCTTAGTCCCACCGAAATCAGTTACATGGAAATTGTTTCGACTTCGAATTCCGTATCCTCTAATTCTTCTGTTTCGAAGACCTCTCTCAATACATACCCTCAATCCCCATGGCTTGGGGCTTTGGAATCACTTGATCCTTTAGTCAAGAACTTCCTTGTTGATGAAGGTACCATGGAAGTCATGTGTCTCGAGGAACGACCTTGGACTGATACTCAGCATCATTCCTCATTCCTGCCTCGCCTGACGGTCATGTCTACCAGTCTCGAAGAGTTCTCTTCTTAGCTCTCTATTGATGTGTCAATTTATCCTTACATAGTCAAGCTCTTTCAACTGAGGGAATGTTTATCTCTTAATGGATTCAGGATTTTTCTCCCTCCCCAATTTTTTACCGATTACCCATTATTGCAATGGGGTTTTCATCTAACTCGTAACCCTCCCTCGCCTAGGGACATGGGGGCAAAACCTTATATGAGTTCTACTCTATTATTTGGCTAAGTTGATGCTTATTAGTCATGTCAATGGTAAAAATCTGACGTTCATTTGTGTTGATCGATTACCTGAGTCCCAGCATGGACTCCCTTAAGAAGTGTTATGCTTAGGTCATCTTACATATTTACTTGTGTACATTAGTGTGTCATTCATTTTTGTGCAGTGTGGTTTGGTGTGTTAGTTTTCAAACAACTTTCCTGTTTACTATGCTTTCCTTTCTTTGCAGATGTCTGCGACTCCTCACATTGGTTTCACTGATGGTGCTTGCCGTAGTACCAAGAACCTATCATCCGTGGCATGGGCTATTTACGACCCTAACAGTGAGTTGATTGAACTTCAAGATATTTTTTTAGGTTGCATAACTAACAACATTATTGAATACATTGCAGTCATCGAACTGTTGTCAGAAGCCATTTCTCTTGGCGTTCGAGAGTTGGTTGTCAACGTAGATTCACAGCTTGTCATCCTTCAACTCAACGGGAAATATTCTGTCAGAAACCCTCAAATATTGAGAATGTATCTCCATATTCATCTACTGGAAAGGAATTTTGATTGCCTTACATATCATCATATTCCTAGACGCATTAATACATTGACAGATGCATTAGCTAATTATGTGTTGGATAGACATTTACGAAACATGTGAAAAGATAAAACAAACCATCTGTACCATAGTAAGCAGGAACATACAACATATATATATATATATATATATGTATATATATATATATATATATATATATATATATATATATATATATATATATATATGTGATAATGTTTGATACATAAAAACCCCAAAAAATAATATGTGTGTCTCAAAATAACATCTGCGGCTCACAGGCCTCATATATCTGTGGCACGCAGGTCTTAAAAAATGTAAGTGTTGGACCTAGGAACTAATCAGCATGGTGATCATGGTAGCATGATACAGCGCATGCAACACAATTCAGCAATCGACGGATCCAATCTGATACTCCCACCATGTGTCTCTGGTATTGGCAAGGAATGTCTCCCACCCGAGCATACTTTGGGATACCACGAATCAACCCCTCAAGGTTCCTTGCGATATCCTCCTCATTGTCACTCCGCTTCTGATAAGGAGTGACAACATCAATGGAGTGGGCGATGCACCTAACTGTTGGGGACATCCTGGCAGGGCGCTCTGGTCCAACGTCTACATTAACAAAAAGAAATGTTTTAGGAACATATATGCCCAAAATAGTTCAAAAAATCACAAAATTAAAAAATTGATTTTTTGACCCTCATTGTTAAAATCGTCTCCATCTGGTAGTGCCATGTCCAGATCTCTACAGAAATCGGTGCCACTATATGTCCATTCCTCCGCCGCGATCTTCGGTCATTGTAGCCATGAAAAGAAGGCAGGTCTGTACGACATGTTCTGGCCCCCAGTGATCTTGGGCATCAAACGACTCCAGTAGGCCATCCGCAGGTCACGTGGCATAGGAGGATCTATCTCAATCAATTGGTACTGGAATAGTGGCACCCTTTCCAAGAAAAAGGTCACTAGTATAGATCCAAAGAAAAATTGCTTTCGATTCCCCACCTTAGCTTTGGTCAGCTAGCGCTTTATGTTGATCTTCATGGCCTTTGCCCAGTTGAATATCGTATGCACTGTGCAGTCGATAGCATACAGGAACTTCAAATTGTTGGTCTCATGTACTGCTTAGGACCCTACCAATCTGTTGATAGTCAGTAATAGCATTCTCAGTGTTAGATCCTGAACAGTGGAAATCTCAATCTTCCCACTCTTGGATTTGAGGGCCTCAAGGCAATGTTTAGCCAGCAACGTGGATATGCTTGCCCCAATCGATCGTGGCCCATACAAGTTGACTGGTTCCCCTCTTCGAGACAGTCCTGTAATGAAATATATGTATGAAGTTTCTAATTCTAGCTCTTGTTCACCAATGATGAATATTTCCTAATTTATGTCCCAGAGACTAATCAAGTACCGAAGCAACTCAGGTTGGGCCCACATCCCTGGTGCGAGAAAGTTTTTGAGGAGCCTGCAAGCCCTCAAATCTTCCAGGAAATTTGGATCATTCAGTGCCTCGGTGTCCACATATTCATGTTCCTATTCTTTCAAGACTACCATTTTCAGTGGTTCTTTCCTGCAAAAGCCATAGATTTGAGTCAACATCATGCTTGGCCCATAAATTTTAAGTTTCAACAATGGTTTTGTGAGGAAATATGGTTTTTCTCTATTCATGCCGCTGACGCTTATGTTTTAAAAACAATTGTGCTGACGACACTATTAATGTCAGTATCTCCATTCCCCATCATTGATCAAATTCTCCTTTTGCATGCATTTTAGGTGTCCCATCCAATCAGTTGCATTCCATTAGGTCATGTATCAACTGATGGAAGTGGTTCATAATCAAACTTTCCCTCATGGTCTTTACCTGCTGGCCAATTTTCACAGGTTCAGGTCATTTACAGTCATTTTTTGTCATTACATTTGCAAAAGCCATTTTTATGGTTTTAGGTCTCATTAGGTCTAGGGTTTGTCACCATAGTCATGCAAGAGCTCAATAAGAGTCAGCAGGCACATGAGGAGGTCAAATAAGGTCTCAAGATCAAAATTTCAATGATATTATGCTCAATAAGTGATTTTTTCCTCAAAACCCTATTTTGAGGAAAAACATAGTTTTTCTATTTCATGTAAATTTTTATGTAATGTTATTGGTTTCATATGTAATAAAGCACCATCTGCAGCCCTTGGTCACCTTTATAAACTCCAGCACCCCAGCTCTGTAAAAGAAACAAAAACATCAAAGCATCAGTCCATCAAATGACAAAAAAGAGCCAAACTGCAAAAACATGGTTTTTAAAAGCAAAGTGAAAGGGAATTTTAGAAATTGGGTATTTTCTAAATGAAAAATTAGAGTCCAAATGTGTATAAAGGGATTCTTTGTGTTAGAAGACATCATTTTTTGCTAAAGTGAGAGAGAACAAGAAGAAAAATTGCGCTTTGAGGATAGAGAGGGAAAGTTGCAGCAAATTTCAAGATTTTTCCTGGCGCGATGCCCCTGGGCACTGGCACGACACACTTGCCTGGTGCTATGCACAGAGCGCAGGTTTTCCAAAGGGTTTTCAATGGGCCCTATGCACCTGCCAGGTGCTACGCACCTAGGCATTGGTGCGGCGCACCTATCAAATGAGCTAAAAAATTCATGCCATCAATTTTCTAAACGTCTAAATTTGCAAATATCATCTCTTCAAGTAAGTACACCCTCCCATTTTCCATAGCAGGAGAATTTGTCATCCATCATAATGATTTGAATGGTAAAAAATCAAACCCTAGTTGCTTCAAAGTTTCCTTGACAAACCAGTCTAGGGTTTTGTAGTTTTTGTCATTCTTGCTGTTTCTACTCCCTTCTATGATTTTCCCACATCCCATCCCCCTGCACTAAATTTCCCTAATTCCCTTCCCCTTTCCCTCTCCCATTGACACTCACCTTAACCCCCATCATCAAACCCTAAGCCCTATACCTAATTCCCACTATTCCCCAAAAAACCTAATTCCCCTTTTCCTAAACCCTATCATTCCCTAAAAACCCTACAACCATCATCAAAACCATCCTTTTCATTTTTATTATCAGTCAACCCATCAAATCCCAAAAAGAAAACAACAGTCACCTATACTTAAAAAAATTTCTTCACACTCATCACACTACATTCTACATTTGCCAATATAGAAACAGATTCAGCTTATGAAAGGGATGAGGAAACTGTGAGTGATCCCTCCCAAGAGATTCATGCACCAAGAAAACCACATAAGGGATGAAAACACATCCGGGAGGAGCCCACCACACTCACGGAGTTACTAGCTTGTCCTCTTGTAGTAACATGTTTTAAACATCAGTCTTGCTACCAGTTTTGTGAGATGGTGGAGAGGGTGAAATACCACCATGAACTTTCCAAGCTATTTGTCCTTCATCTTCACAATGGCCAGGTGAACTTAGCAAGGGTTTCCTTCACTTTGACACCTGAAACCATAGCTGCAGCAATAGGTATTCCAAATGTGGGTGAACAGTGGAACAAAAGACAACTTGTGGGCAAAGCGAATTATGAGCGTTATGTCAAGGCTAGTTATCTAAAGCAAATTAGTAGGGTCTTTCCTTTCAGATACCTACAGTACACTTATGCTCTGCTCATGAAGCTCATTATCAAATATTTCACCTTCGAAGGGAGGTTTTCTTGCTTGTACACTTACCATGTTAGATTATTGATGCATTTCAATAGAGTGAGGATGATGAACCTCCCCAATTTCATATATAGAAATATTTAGAAGATGGCTACATTGGTGCAAAGGAAACCTCTTCCTCAATAGTTCAGTAGCCTTTATCATTTTTCATTGATCAAGATTGTTGCTTTGCATCAGCTGAGCTTGTTGAGTATTTCATGGGATACTTTCATTTCACATGAGGTTTTCAAAAGCCCTCAGGTGACCCCATCAGTGTTTCAAGAGGAAGAAGGGCTTTCAAATCAGCCAGAGGTTCATGAGACTCAAACTACAGGTGTGCCAGTATTTGTTACTTATGAAAAGGGCACAAGGAGACTATTTGCAGTTGCCAAACGAGTATTATCTCCACCTGGGGTGGAAGGGGTCTCGTTTCCTTCATCAGACCAGAGAAAAATGTTATCTTCACCTTGGGTGAAAGGGGCTTTTCCTTCTTCTTCAGCAGAGCAGGTACAGGACAAAGGAAAACAACCATTGCATGATGAAGGGCCTTCTAAAGGCAAAGATAGAGATTTCATTTTGGTTGAGGAAGAGGACACTGATTTGAGCTCCCAAAGCTCAAGACTCAAGGAGGTCATCAAAGAGAAAGAAACTAAGATCTGAAGCCTATCACTTGACCTTGAGAGGGCCAAATGGGTCATTAATTACCTTGAGCAATAGAACAAGCAATTGGAGGATAAACAAACAATCATGGAGCTGCAAAACATAAGGGAAAATCGGCAATTGGCAAAGAGAAGGAAAATCAAGCTAACTTCACTAGAGCAAGAGATAGAGGCTGACCGAGAATCATGGTTGGAAAGAGTGAATATCCATCTTGAGAAGCTGCTGGACAAGGCTAATAAGGAGAAGAGAATGTTGCAACACATAGCTTACCACTATTTGGCCCAGAACACAATTTGTAAGACAAGAATAAGAAGCCTAAAATCCAAGCTAGGGAGAGCCTTAAAGGCCAAAAAAGAGCAAGATAAGCTTAAGATCTTGGCTGAAGCTTCATTGGCCCAACATAGCACTTAACATAGATCAATCATGCAAAATTTCAAGAAATTTGGTGAACTTTTTGGCATTTTTGAATTTTTCAGGGAAAAAATAGGTTATTTCGGCAGGTGCGTAGCACCACCGGTGCTCGCTTTCGATAGGGACATCCATTTGAAGAAAACTTGGCATTTTTGGATTTCTTATGAAAAGTTATGCATGCTCAGAAATTACTAGGAAACTTTGACACGTTTTGGACCTCCAAAATGGCCAAAAACACCCAAAAAATGCCCTCCCTACAACGTTTTGGCCACACAGGAAGCAGTCTTGGGAGATTACAATTTTGGAGGGGAAAATGGACTCCAAATCAAAAAAATTCAAGTTGTTCCAAAAAGTAGACTCACAGGGATTTCCAACGAGCTATCCTACACTTGATTTGGACCTTGAGAAGCCCTCCAAAAGCAGCTTGGAAAAAGCACTACACACAGAAAAAATGGCGCTATGCACAGGATGAAAAAGTGTCAATTTTTCTCAAAAACTCTGTTTTTCACCTAGTTTTCTTCTAGTTTGACTTTTTCTCTCTTATGGTCAAATTCATGATGTGACATGATGTAAATTGATGTACTATGATGTAAAAATGATAAAAATTGACTTGATAAGGTAGATACATCAGTTGTAGGTGGTTTAGAGTTGAATGAATCAGTTTCCTAGGTTTTAGAGGCAAGCTGTTCCACTGCCTATTTTTGTGTTCCTAGTTTAGATATGGTTGAAACCACCCCTATTCTCATGGATTCGACCCTTGATGGATAGCACAGGTGGTTTGGAGGTCTATATCATGTGTTTTTTTAGTCATTTGTAAGGGTTGGACTCTTGTGGATGCAGTGAGCTACTTTGTACAACACTTCTACAGTTTGGTAAGGAAATAAACTAGGGTTTTGCAGCATTTTGTGGACTTCTTGTGGTAATGTGATTTAGCATTGTGTTATTATTTTTAATTTCAATTGATCTTATGTTTATGTGTGCCATCATCTCTCTCTCTTTCTGCATAGCTAAATGAATCAAGTTTGAAAGGTGGAATTCATTGGTGTTTCAGTGCTCTACCTTGGGGTTTATTTAGCTTTACATGTTTTCTACTATTTGAAGAGGACTCATGACACTTGCATGCCCTCTCCAGCTCCTCACCAGTCTTTAGATTCACCATTACACTCATTTCAAAGTGATAAAACACTTGCCTACCTCGCTCCACAGAAACCTCTACAAATCTATGTTTATTTCCCGGACCCAAAGCTGCCTTCCCCATCTGATCCAACAACCAACCATTAAATTCAAAAAAAATCCTCTGAGCAAGCATACCTAGCCTAAAATTAGTTTTTATATCAGTCATATCAAGCCTTCCTTGATAAATTTTCATTGAGATTGATAAGGAGAGAGCCCTCTCCCGACGTGGTTTGATGTTACCATAGACCTGCCTTTCTCACCCTGAGGTAGATTTAGGCCCTAACATAGTGGCGACTCCGCTAGGGGACGTAGTTTTGTGTTCCTCAACAAAATGAAATCAAGTTCAGATCTGATTGTTGATGGTGAACAACGATCAGACATCGGAAGGCTGAAATCATTCACTTGGCGACTCCAAATCAGTTTCGAGATCAGATCCAAGGACTCCATTGGAGGATGAACCCGACGAGTAGAAACATGAAAGGACAATATGGATAGATCAGGTATTCAAGTTGGAATTTCATCCAAGATATTATTTTCTTTGTTATAAATTATTTCTTCTCTTTTCCCAAGAATGTCAAGAAGGCTTTCCAAAGTATATTGTATTTGAGAAAAGATCCTCGGCCTGCATTTGATTCCTTCCCTTTGAAGATTGTGAATACCAAAGATTTGCATGCCTTTGAGCTTGATCAAGATCCTTTTTCTGAAGCTTGTGATGACCATCTTGAAAATGATAAGCCTCAAGAGACCAAGACTGTTTGTATAGCTTCTGTACATACCCCTATACCTTGTAAAATTCCAGATCGATACAAGCCTCTGATTTTACCTCCTATATCCCATGCTTTCCCTAAAAATAATTACCTATATCTACCAAGATTTTATGGTGAATGCAACAACATCAGTGCTGAGAGACATGTATTGAATTTTGAGTCTTTTCTTAACCTTTTTGAAGTAGATGAAGAGGACATCAGTATTAGGCTTTTTGCTCTTTCTTTGCAAGGCAAAGTCAAGAGTTGGTTCAAAACCCCGCCTAATGCGAGCATCTTAGATTTCCAGTAGTTCCTCAAAATTTTCCTCGACAGGTGGGTGGTCAAACAGAACCCTTTCTTAATTATAGAAGAGTATAACCAGTTGAAAAGATAGCTAGGGGAGATAGTAGAACAATTTTCTGCCAGATTTAACCAAGTCTATTTTTCGATGCCGGTTAATATAAGACCTCCTCCTAGATCTGCTCTCTTGCACTACCCGGAATCCTTTGATTCGGAAATTGAGTTTTAGCTGAGGGAAATGAACCTTGCAACACTTGAAGAGATGCAGAACAATGCAGTAGATGTAGAGGCTAATTTGTTGATCAAAAGGGCAAAGTTGAAGGAAGAAGAGATGAAGAACATAGATCTAGAGGAATCGACATCTTTAGAGGTAAAGCTCGACATTTTGGTAAGTGTAGTGGAAGAGAAGATGCAAAAGATCACTACAAGGAATGAGTATGATGTTCAAGATCATGGCTCACTGATTGAAGAAGAACAAGTTGCTGATCCAAAACATCTTTTTTCTTATCCTAGTTGTCATAGATTTGATAATGATTGTTTTGTAGATCATAATGGAGAAGAGAGATCTGTTGATATGAAATGCATGCTTGATGATATATTTTTTACTGACGGTTTGCCTTAGTTTGATCAATATGATGATGATTATGTTCTCCAAACAGAAGCTAATCTTGCAGACAAATCAACAGCTAGTTTGTGGGAGGAGGAAGTTCACTTTCAATAGCTTGAATGCAGTGATCAGCCATTACATATCAGCTATGAAAGTGAAGAGGAAAGCGCAAAAAATTTTGAAGTAAGTGAAGGATCTTTTCCTTTTTGTTTTGTTTCGTTTCAGCTCATCAGAGACAAATTTTGTGCTATCAGAAAACAACTGTCGAAAAGTCTTGATCTAGATCATCTTGAGGGCAATGAAATCCTTGTTCAAGACTTTTCATATCCAAAGTTGCAGCCCCCGAATGCCATTGATTGTCAAGTTGCAAATGAAGACTTGGAAGTTGGACCATATGATCAAATGATGCAAGATGATTCCATACCATTTTTTTTTGAATCATTTCATTTTTTGAAGGGAAAATTGCATAGTATATCTTCAAATGAGTATCTTGTAGGAAATCATGCAATCTCATAGGAACCAATAGAAAATGATTTGCAGCAGTCTTTTCAAGTTTTTCACAATCCAATAGCTGATGTGTTAGATGATGTCTATAGTCAAAGTCCTCCTCCATTAGCTAACTATGAGATTGAAACAAGTATTGATACAAACTTGATCTAGGAGCCGATTTGTTTGTCGTTTTCAGCAGGAGTCTTGTCACAAAGCTCAGATGAAAGTTTGCATTCATGGTACAAGAAGAAGAAAAGTAATCCATTGGATGAGCTAAGTCACAGTGTGCATGAATTTGAAGATCCTTATGCAGTGTTTTTGGAGTCAAATAGAGAATCCATATTATTCAACGGATCTGTTTACAAGTTTTCATGGGAGTTGCCTTTCAGTAGTTCATAAGCAAGCACTTGTGGAGAATGCAAACAACAGCCAAAATGCTTACTTGGTCGCATTGGTTATTTCACTTCACTTGATCAGGCAATGAATGGAACATTTAGATTAGGATTTATTGAATAAGCTCCATTTTGAGCATCTTTTCCAGCTTGTCAGTTGTGTTTTAGTATTGAGTCAGTTTCAAGTCAGTTTGTGTCTTTGAGTCATCAGTATTCAGTCATGTAATTTTAGTTTGAGATTTTTATTCCATTGCCCAATGGAAGAAAGCACTGGTCTGCTTTCCAAAGATCTATGGTTCTTGGCACCTCCCAGGAGCTACCATCCCCATTGGAGCCAATGTTAATGTCGGTATCTTCATTCCTCCATCAGTGATCAAATTCTCTTTTTGCATGCATTTTAGGTGTCCCATCCAATCAGTTGCATTCCATTAGGTCATGGATCAACTAATGGAAGTGGTTCATTATCAAAATTTCCCTCATGGTATTTACCTGCTAGCCAATTTTCACAAGTTCAGGTCATTTACAGTCATTTTTTGTCATTACATTTGCAAAAGCCATTTTTAGGGTTTTAGGTCTCATTAGGTCTAGGGTTTTTCACCATAGTCATGCAAAAGCTCAATAAGAGTCAGCAGGCACATGAGGAGGTCAAATAAGGTCTTAAGATCAAAATTTCAATGATATTATGCTCAATAAGTGATATTTTTCCTCAAAACCCTGTTTTGAGGAAAAAAATAGTTTTTCTATTTCATGTAAAAAAATTATGTAATTTTATTGTTTTCATATGTAATAAAGCATCATCTGCAGCTGTTGGTCACCTTTCCAAACTCCAGCACCCCAGCTCCTATAAAAGAAACAAAAACGTCCAAGCATCAGTCCATCAAATGACAAAAAAAAGCCAAACTACAAAAACAGGGTTTTTAAAAGCAAAGTGAAAGGGAACTTTAGAAAGTGGGTTTTTTCTAAATGAAAAATTAGATTCCAAATGTATATAAAGGAATCCTTTGTGTTAGAAGACATCATTTTGTGCTAAAGTGAGAGAGAACAAGAAGAAAAATCGTGCTTTGAGGATAGAGAGGGAAAGTTGCATCAAATTTCAAGATTTTTCTCGGTGCGACGCACCTGGGCATTGGCGCAACACACCTACCTGGCGCTATGCACCAAGCGCAGGTTTTCCAAAGGGTTTTCAACAGGCGCTACGCCCCTGCTAGGTGCTACACACCTGGGCATTGACGCGATGCACCTGTCAACCGAGCTAAAAAATTCATGCCATCAATTTTCTAAACCTCTAAATTTGCAAATATCATCTCTTCAAGTAAGTACACCCTTCCATTTGCCATAGCATGAGAATTTTTCATCCATCATAATGATTTGAATGGTGAAAAATCAAACCTTAGTTGCTTCAAGGTTGCGTTGAGAAAACTGTCTAAGGTTTTGTAGTTTTTGTCATTCTTATTGTTTTTACTCCCTTCTATGATTTTACCACATCCCATCCCCTTTCACAAAACTTCCCTAATTCCCTTCCCCTTTCCCTCTCCCATTGACATTCACCTTACCCACCATCATCAAACCCTGAGCCCTATACCTAATTCCCGCTATTCCCCAAAAAACTAATTCCACTTTTCCTAAACCCTATCATTCCCTATAAACCCTACAACCATCATCAAAACCCTCCTTTGCATTTTTATTATCAGTCAACCCATCAAATCCCAAAAAGAAAACAACAGTCACCTATACTTATGAAAATCTCTCCATACTCATCATTGTACGTTCTACATTTGTTAATATGGAAACAGATTCAGCTTATGAAAGGGATGAGGAAACTATGAGTGATTCCTCCCAAGAGATTCATGCACCAAGAAAACCACATAAGGGAAGAAAACACATCTGGGAGGAGCCCACCACACTCAAGGAGTTAATAGCTTGTCCTCTTGCAGTAACATCTTTTAAACATCAGTCTTGCTACCAGTTCTGTGAGATGGTGGAGAGGGTGAAATACCACCATGAACTTGCCTAGCTATTTTTCCTTCATCTTCACAATGGCCAGGTGAACTTAGCAGGTGTTTCCTTCACTTTAAATGTGAAACCATAGCTGCAGCAACATGTATTCCAAATGTGGGTGAACAATGGAACAAAGGACAGCTTGTGGACAAGGAGCATTATGAGCCCTATGTCAAGGCTAGTTATCAAAAGTAAATTAGTAGGGTCTTTCCTTTTAGATACCTACATGACACTTATGCTACGTTCATGAAGCTCATTATCAAATATTTCACGTGTGAAGGGAGGTTTTCTCACTTGTACACTTACCATGTTAGATTATTGATGCATTTAACTAGAGTGAGGATGATGAACCTCCCCTATTTCATATGTAGAAATGTTGAGAAGATGGCTACATTGGTGCAAAGGAAACCTCTACCTCAACAGTTCAGTAGCCTTTATCATTTTTCATTGATCAAGATTGTTGCTTTGCATTAGCTGATCTTATTGAGTATTTCATGGGATACTTTTATTTCACATGAGGTTTTCAAAAGCCCTTAGGTGACCCCATCAATGTTTCAAGAGGAAGGAGGGCCTTCAAATCAGCCAGAGGTTCATGAGACTCAAACTATAGGTGTGCCAGTATTTGTCACATATGAAAAGGGCACAAGGAGACTATTTGCAGCTGCCAAATGAGTATTATCTCCACCTCGGGTGGAAAGGGTCTCATTTCCTTCATCAGACCACAGACAAATGCCATATTCACCTGGGGTGAAAGGGGCTTTGCCTTCTTCTTCAGAAGAGTAGGTACAGGACAAAGGAAAACAACCATTGCATGATGAAGGGCCTTCTGAAGGCCAAGATAGATATTTCATTTTGGTTGAGGAAGAGGACACTGATTTGGGCTCCTAAAGCTCAAGACTCAGGGAGTTCATCAAAGAGAAAGAAACTGAGATCCAAAGCCTATCACTTGACCTTGAGAGGGCCAAATGGGTCATTAATTACCTTGAGCAACAGAACAAGTAATTGGAGGATAAACAAACAATCATGGAGCTACAAAACATAAGGGAAAACCGACAATTGGCAAAGAGAAGGAAAATCAAGCTAACTTCACTAGAGCAAGAAATAGAGGCCGATCGAGAATCATGGTTGGAAGGAGTGAATATCCATCTTGAGAAGTTGCTGGACAAGGCTAATAAGGAGAAGAGGACGTTGTGACACATGGCTTACCACTATTTGGCCCGGAACACAATTTGTAAGACAAGAATAAGAAGCCTGAAAGTCAAGCTAGGCAGAGCCTCAAAGGCCAAAAAAGAGTAAGATAAGGTTAAGATCTTGGCTAAAGCTTCATTGGCACAACATAGCACTTAACATAGATTTCTCATGCCAAATTTCAAGAGATTTGGTAAAAATTTTGGCATTTTTGAATTTTTCAGGGAAAAAACAGGTTTTTCCAGCAGGTGCGTAGCGCCACTGGCGCTCACTTTCGATAGGGACCTCCATTTCAAGAAAAATTGGAATTTTTGGATTCCTTATGAAAATTTATGCATGGTGTTGTGGGGAAAAATGCCTATGCAGGACGATCCTATCCACTTAAGGTGTGACAGTGCCTTAGCAACAAACATAGACAACTATTCTGGTATTCTTCCTTTATGAAATGTGACAGAAGAGAGAGATAAATAGACTTACCGATGTCTTCCATTTGTCCCTCGATCCGGTCTCTCTTCTCTTTGGGAGTTCACAGCTACTTGCCTTCTTGCTCGTCCAACTTCAATAGATTCCTGCAAGATCACAAGAGAACAGCTACTTGCGACAAGAGAAAAGCTACTTGCGACAAGAGAAGAACTCTACACAAAGACAGATATTCACATTCATAACTGATTTAGGATTAGAAATAAATCAAATACACTAATGCAATCATACATCAAAGATACACCAATGTATAGGAGAAACCAAGATAGCTTTATTGATGAATAACAAGGTTCAGGAAGAGATACAACCCAGAGAGGCCCAATCCAGCATCTCCTTCCCAGCAAATGGAATTCCTATCTTCACCTCCCTTCAAAGCATTAAGCACCCAATGATTCCAATCTCAAACCAACAACAATTCTTTACAATAACAAAATTCCAGCCTCTAGATCTCATGGAGGAGAGATCCATATATAGATGTTTGGAGAGAGGATGAGTCAGCTTGAGATCTGACTAGTGTCCTCTCCCTCTGTCAGTTCTTGATTCCACTTGGAGGTTCTTGCTTCCACTTGGAGATTTGGAACCTCTTACTCATCACCAGTCGAATTCCCTGAGGCAAGTGTCATTTTGGAAGCTTCCTGGGTTTTGACACCTTGAGGAATGAACTTGCCACATGTCCAATCTCACTCAGCGCAGGTAGCCAGTGTTGGCTTTGACATTCAGCGCAGGTAGCCAGTGGAGCCATTGACATTCAGCGCAGACAGCCAGTGGAGCCATTGACATGATCCTGAATTGACTTGTTTTTGAGCAGTTTCAGGTGGAGAACTTCTATGAATTGCTGTGGTTTGTTAGCCTTGTTCCTCTAGGGGTAGGAACAACATGTTTAGGGACTTTGGATCCCTTAGATTATGGACATTTCATGCTCATTGTTGTAAGGCACAAAAATGTCTATAAAAATTGCCCCCTAAAGTATGAGGCCGTTTATCGGGTGAAATGCTTTATCCAGGAGGGTCTGAAGTTCATCCAATGCTGGGAGGAGACCTGTAATACAATACAATACAATACATTATTTTTCATACTGCTTTCATGATCTAGCTGAGGCGGGCATTCCCATGCTCAGCTTTATAAATTCATTTTTCTGTACATGGAACAGACAATCGTCTGATGGTAGACTGATAATTTTGATGAAATTATCATCCTTTGAGTAGGACGATTATCTGCTGTAATGATGTACATGTCAATGTCTTTATCTTTCCTGAATATATATCGCAGCCTGGATGGATGAAACTAGATCCGGGGTCTTCAAATTCGTTCGATCTTCACTCTAAGTACAAGTCGATCCATGTGAGAATTGTTCTGAAGTCGAACATGGAAAGACATCGCTTGATTACCGGTCAATGAGGTAAACCGTTAACAAGCGCGAGAGGAATCACTGATAATGATAATGACCCTCAAGGTACTGCAGTACAATTCACGTGGTGTGAATAAAGGACTTGGCGTCGAACACCACGCAAAATCTTTCGGTCGAAGGTCATTGATGTATACCTGTCGCCGGAAGTGAGAAACTTGCCATTGAGGCATGCAAGCTTCAAAGTACTGAAGGGGTTGTTCCTAGATCAACTTCTTGGATAATGAGCTGATGTCGACAAGAAGCGATCCGTCAAAGGAGGGCCTTAATGAATCCCACATCAGTGACACGGAACGGAGCTAATGATTTTAATGGAGGTGAAAACGATCTGTGACATATGATTCAGGGTGGCGGTCATGAAAGGATGAAGGATAATGTATGGCAGTGGATGGGACACGGTTGACTTTTCTGAACGACTTCTCTTGAACATGTGGCGACACTGATGCGATGGATCGGTAGCATTACCCCAAATATGGATGGTATGGCGAGACCATGGATGTGACCGGTGAATGAAACGACCCAACCCGATTGTGGTACGGAGGAAAAGTGTCATGTTCAAGAGCGACTTGCTACCATCAAAGTTTTCTCGAGTTTCTCCCAATTTTTTCCCCAGTCATTGCTGACCAGTACCTCTTTATTTTTGTCAAGCTTGAGGAGGATAGCATATGCTTGTTCTATAACCTGCCCTTCGGGCAAGCCCATCGCTATGTTTTAACGAGCCTAGCGATAGTGAAACTCGTTCTCGTCTAAAGACAAGTTTGTCGCTATTTAATGATTTTAACGAGTCTAACGACAAGGATAACTCGGTCCTTTTCATTTTTAGAGAGTCTGAAAAGGTACATAAAGTTAACTCCAAAAGTCCTTTTTCGTCATCTAATCCCTTAGGTCCGAAAAAGTATAAAACAATACAGAAGGGATGAGTTTTCGATAGTTTTAACGAGCTGAATAAAACAAGCGCTCGATCTTTTTGTGCAATAATCCCTCAGGTCCAAAAAGATTAAAATCTAGAGGAGGGATAGCTCTTCCTATCCCTTTAACGAGCTGGAAGGCCAAGGACTCGGCAATCTTTTCATATTTTACGAGTCAGTTGAAAAGAGCTTAAAGAAGACTCGTCTTTTGAGGAACGAGTGATAAAGCAGGTTAGCAGCTGATTCCAGGTACAGGTTGGAATTTTCCAATCACGGCAGTGTCACAAGGATGGCTAGGTGAAATCACTCTTCGCAGCTGTTCCTCAAAATGGGTAAACAATCATATGGAGGTGAACGATCGGCCAAATGAAAAGTGGAGGTGATGGGCAAACACGACCAAGGCTTTAATGGCTGATGATATTACATTCACAGTGGTTATTTACCAGGATAGTTCATTTTTTAACGAGCTTAAACGCGGGTGGAAACATTTGCTCGATCTTATGTTTATTTTTTAACGAGTATGAACTATGCGCTAAAACTGCTCGGATCTTGCATTTATTTTTTAACGAGCATGAACTGTGTGCCAAAACTGCTCGATTAACCCAGTCATATGATAAGAGTGTCTCATCAAGATTCTATTTTTTATGGAGCTTCATCTTACTAAGCTTTGCTCCGCATCCTTTCTTTATGCAAGTTAGGAAACGGCTAACCCAAAAAACAGATAAATAACCGCTCTTTGCTTGCACTCCAAAAGGTTTGCATGCCCCCAGGTATAAAGTACGGTTTCAAGGTTACCTCTACCTCTTTTCTGTCAAAACATTTGTTTTAACGAGAGAGGCTTACCTCTTTCAGGTTACCCAAAGATTGTCTCGTTAATCTTTCAAACAAAACACTTCCTTGGCAATGTCTACCGAAATAGGCAAAGGTGAGCGACGTAGCCCGTCAACTCACATAACTTTGACAAAAGAATCTTATTCTAGAACAACCCTCTTCCTAGACGGACGGGGTACGGACTAGTCATATTCTCCCGCGGAAACCTACTCTATACCCAAAGTTTCTCTGCCGAAGCAGACCAGGATGCATGCCCCCTGGGTTCCAGTCATATCCTCCCAGATTACTCGCGCTCATCAGGAGGACGGACCGTGGGTTGAGACACTTCTTGCGTGAAAAGACCATTTAGGGATGGTATATGACTATTTGCGATGCGTGATCCGGGGAATGAAAGTTGGTCCACGAGCTTGACCATTCTTCCTTCATGCGGAAAACACATTACTCTAAAGAGTGATGAGACGATGGCTCCCATGCAATATATATAGTCTCGTCCAAGGAGTAGGTTATAATCCAAGGGTCCTTGAACGACCATCACGTTCATTTGAACGGTCTTCCCTTTCAATGTTATGGGCACATTGGGGAGGATCCCTAAAGGTCGACTGGTTCCTTTATCAAAGCCTGATAGATTTCTCATTTCAGGCAAAAGCGCTGGCGAACCAAGCGCTTTCCAAGCAATAGAGGAAAGGATACTCACAGATGCCCCCTCATCAATGATAGTGCCAGCCATTACCATTCTGTATATTTGAACGATAATTCGGAATGGTATGCTTGCTGGCAACCGGGGTCTGCCTAGTTGGTTCCAGTCGAACGAGACAACTAGGTTGCTTGGTGGTGGGACCGAATAGACGGCCGGGTATGACTCTGACGAAGTTCCTTCCTGCGATAAAGGAATGGGAAAATTGCCCCCTTGTTCGTCGGAGTCTGTGTTGATGAAGAGAACTTGGACGGTGTCGTCTTTATTCTCCTCTGTGATGGTATCATTCGAAGATAGAGCCTCTGAAGGCAAAACCGGGTCAACTGCCGCCTCAACCTTTTGACTTTCGTCAGGCATGGATCCAGACGGTTCATCTTCGATGATAGGCGCTTCGGCTGACCACCTGAGCGGGCCAGCCGGGTTCTCAACTAGCGAAGGACTTGGCAGGAGTCTTTGATATCCAAGAGGAAGTTGCACTGGTAAAACTGGGCGATCTTCCAAAACTCTTTTAGCCTCGTCTAAGAAGGGACAACGGTGGATGGCATGGTCGCCTTCACACAGTTTGCAGGGAAATCTAGCTTTCCCTCTCTGTCCTGTGACTTCACTTTCACTAGTTGACGGCGAGCAGTCAACATGGCTATCAGAGGTTGATGCTACCGAATTGTGCAAACGGGGAGACCAGTCCCTTAGTATCTGAGGGATGCAGGGACAATCTCTGTGGAAGTGGTCTCCCTTGCATATGACACATGGTGATTTAGGCCTTGTCAGTGCTGTGTGTGGATTTTTGTCAGACGACACTCGTTTGCCCCTAGTCGCTTTTGGCTCCTTCTTCTTCTTCTCTTTCTTTTCTTCTCCTTCTTCTCCTTAGGAACCCGGTTTTTTGTTTTACCAGTTCCGTCAAGCGAAGAGGAAGGAGGAGAGGAAGATGAAGTAGAAGGCTGGTGGGAAAATCTGGTCTGGTCTAACTGTTGACTGGACTGTTCAGGAATAGTGGTTGCCCGAACGACATTGGTTGAAATGAGCCAGACAGGCAGGCCAATCGTCAGTCCTGGAAGCGACAATGTGGCCATGTGGGGCGCACCAACATCTCCCCAAGAGGAGAAGGGACTAGGATTTCCACCAAGGGGAATTCCTTGGTTGGTGTGCTCCATTTTTTCAACCTAAAGATCAACGTAGGAATAAGGGGTGATTGTTCCGTTTTAAAATA
Source organism: Pinus tabuliformis (assembly GCA_031772625.1). NCBI lineage: Eukaryota > Viridiplantae > Streptophyta > Pinopsida > Pinales > Pinaceae > Pinus > Pinus tabuliformis. Next base: position 342,097,362 of record CM062812.1, read on the forward strand.
AATTTTAACGACGCTTTAGACACAACTTGCTTTTTCAATTTTAAAGAGTTGAGAAAAAGCTAAAGATGACTCTAGTCTCCTTCGATGTTTTAACGAGCCCGAAGTGACAAATGCTCGGATGGACTTTTTCTGTTATAGAGTCTGAAAAAGGCCAAAAGAAACTGCTCTGGAGTTCTAGGCAAAGGGTGTGCCAAACTTTTCGCAAAACCGCAGAATACTTTTTAGGGTACGGGCGGTCGATCTTCCTGAATGTTGTGTTCAGTGCATTGCGATCAGTAGGGCGGCCGACACGGCTTCCTAAGGATAAAGGTTTTATGCCTATAGGGGTCTCCCAATATATACGCGACGGTACGTGGGAGCACAATCCGTACTAGCGCTATCGTCCCTCAGGAGGAATCACCCACCTTCCACGAGATCGACAGTCACTAGGCTTAACGACGCCGAAACACGTCTCTAGCCTAGACCTCTATGTTGTGCGTTATGTTGTAAAGCGTTGTTAAGTTCATTCAGTTTATTTTAAGTTGATCTTTTTAGAAGTTTGCCTTTCTGGATCACCACGAGATGTATGGTACAATTCCTAAATGCAGTCTAAGATGATAAGCAAGCTTTATTATCTTTCAACTTTGAAAATCCTAGCTACTAAGGGAAAAGAAAGACACCATCTTTTCTCAAAGAGTAATCAGCACACTCTAATGCACTGTTCCTAAATCAAGCATGCAAACTTATCAAAATGCAAATGCACAATGCAGGTGTTTGTTTTCCTCTTTCTTAGTATTGATGCCTACAAAGAAAGTTTTTTGTACAACTTTGAATTTGCTTTTAAATGACAGATACAAACAAGTTTACTTTTTTGAAATCAACAAGGGTAGAAGAGATTACAACACTTTGCGACTTTCGAAATGAACAACTTGTTTCGACACTTAAAAGAGACAAACTCAAACCAATAAGCAAAAGTAAATGTATAATCAACTGCAAACAGCCAATGAACTCTCTCCTAAGATCACAATCAACAGATCTGAATCAAAGGCTACAGGATGACTATTTCACTCAAGCAAAGGAAAACTGTAAATGACGCCACAAACACATAAAAACACTCACAGTCTTTTTGTACAAAAGGAGGTGGAATCTAAGCAGAGAAAAGGAGTTATCAGACTGGTACCTATGCTGGTTACAGGCTACAAAAATCAGAGATCAAAACAAGGCAAAACAGAGCAGAGAACCCCAGCTGCACAAGGCCAAACTCGTTCAGCGCAACCTCAACACAGGGGTTTTGACATTCAACGCAGGTAGCCTTCACGGGAACTGCGTTGAAATGCAGAATCCCTTCACTGGGTCTGCGCTGAAGGAGAAACTCTCGTTTCCTATAGGTTCTGGGTCACAGATTGCTCAATAATCAATGGTTTCAGGCCAAATCAGAAACACAAGCAAGGTACAATCAAAGGGATGCTTTGAGGGAGTACTAAGATCTATCACAAAGGATCATCAAATCATTTGTGAGCCCATTGTTCAGATCATAGACAAATCCAGTGATTGGATCAAGGCAGCAACTGTCTACTTTGCATCTGGGAATAGCAGATGCAGTTCGATTGTTGTTGTCAAGTCTATGAAACAAACAATGATAGAAACACAAATAAAATGACTAAAACAAATCTTCCCCAGTGGAGTCGCCAATTTGTTGTGGGGAAAAATGCCTATGCAGGATGATCCTATCCACCTAAGGTGTGACAGTTCCTTAGCAACAAACGGAGACAGCTATTCTGGTATTCTTCCTTTATGAAATGTGACAGAAGAGAGAGATAAATAGACTTACTGATGTCTTCCGTTTGTCCCTCGATCCGGTCTCTCTTCTCTTTGGGAGTTCACAGCTACTTGCCTTCTTGCTCGTCCATCTTCAATAGATTCCTGCAAGATCACAAGAGAACAGCTACTTGCGACAAGAGAACAGCTACTTGCGACAAGAGAAGAACTCTACACAAAGACAGATATTCACATTCATAACTGATTTAGGATTAGAAATAAATCAAATACACTAATGCAATCATACATCGAAGATACACCAATGTATAGGAGAAACCAAGATAGCTTTATTGATGAATAACAAGGTTCAGGAAGAGATACAACCCAGAGAGGCCCAATCCAGCATCTCCTTCCCAGCAAATGGAATTCCTATCTTCACCTCCCTTCAAAGCATTAAGCACCCAATGATTCCAATCTCAAACCAACAACAATTCTTTGCAATAACAAAATTCCAGCCTCTAGATCTCATGGAGGAGAGATCCATATATAGATGTTTGGAGAGAGGATGAGTCAGCTTGAGATCTGACTAGTGTCCTCTCCCTTTGTCAGTTCTTGATTCCACTTGGAGGTTCTTGCTTCCACCTGGAGATTTGGAACCTCTTACTCATCACCAGTCAAATTCCCGAGGCAAGTGTCATTTTGGAAGCTTCCTGGGTTTTGACACCTTGAGGAATGAACTTGCCACATGTCCAATCTCGCTTAGTGCAGGTAGCCAGTGTTGGCTTTGACATTCAGCGCAGGTAGCCAGTGGAGCCATTGACATTCAGCGCAGACAGCCAGTGGAGCCATTGACATGATCCTGAATTGACTTGTTTTTGAGCAGTTTCAGGTGGAGAACTTCTGTGAATTGTTGTGGTTTGTTAGCCTTGTTCCTCTAGGGGTAGGAACAACATGTTTAGGGACTTTGGATCCCTTAGATTATGGACATTTCATGCTCAATGCTGTAAGGCACAAAAATGTCTATAACACATGGTCAGAAATTACTACGAAATTTTGACAAGTTTTGGACCTCCAAAATGGCCAGAAACACCCAAAAAATGCCCTCCCTGCCACTTTTTGGCCACACAGGAAGCAGTTTTGCGAGATTGCAATTTTGGAGGGGCAAATGGACTCCAAATCAAAAAAAATCAAGTTGTTCAAAAAATTAGACTCATAGGGATTTCCAACGAGCTATCTTGCACCTGATTTGGACCTCAAGAAGCCCTCCAAAAATAGTTTGGAAAAGGCACTACATACAAAAAAAATCGCGCTACGCACATGATGAAAAAGTGCCAATTTTGCTCAAAAACACTGTTTTTCGCCTAGTGTTCTTCTAGTTTGACTTTTTCTCTCTTATGGTCAAATTCATGATGTGACATGATGTAAATTGATGTAAAAATGATAAAAATTGACTTCATAAGGTAGATACATCAGTTGTAGGTGGTTTAGAGTTGAATGAATCAGTTTCCTAGGTTTTAGAGGCAAACTGTTCCACTACCTATTTTTGTGTTCCTAGTTGAGTATGGTTGAAACCACCCATCTTCTCATGGATTCGACCCCTGATATATCAGTCATTTGTAAGGGTTGGACTCTTGTGGATGCATTGAGCTAGCTTGTACATCACTTCTGCAGTTTGGTAAGGAAATAAACTAGGGTTTTGCATCATTTTGTGGGATTCTTGTGGTAATGTGATTTAGCATTGTGTTCTTCTTTGTAATTTTAGTTGATATTATGTTTATGTGTGCCATCATCTCTCTCTATTTTTGCATAGCTAATTGAATCAAGTTTGAAGGGTGGAATTCATTGGTGTTTTAGTGCTCTACCTTGTGGTTTATTTAGCTTTACACATTTTCTATTGTTTGAAGAGGACTCATGACACTTGCATGCCCTCTCCAGCTCCTCACTAGTCTTTAGACTCACCATTACACTCATTTCAAAGTGCTAAAACACTTGCCTACCTCACCACACAGAAACCTCTGCAAATCTGTGTTCATTTCCTGGACCCAAAGTTGCCTTCCCCATCTAATTCAGCAATCAACCATTAAATTCAAACAAGCATGTCTAGCCTAAAATTAGTTTTTATATCAGTCATCTCAAGCCTTCCTTGATAATTTTTCGTTGAGATTGACAAGGAGAGAGCCCTCTCCCGACTTGGTAGGGCTAGCTACCCGGTTAAGCGTGGTTTGATGTTACCCTAGACCTGCCTTTCTCATCCTGAGGTAGATTTAGGCCCTAACAGGCATGATAGGTCATGTTAATTACCCTCAGCTAACGCAATTCTGTGTCCAGAAGTTGCGCCGACTGAGGGCGAAAACTTTCTAATAAAACCTTTCTCAAAAAGCTAAAAATGTTTAAAAACAGGAACATCAGACATGAAAATGGAGCTCAGGGCTTTGGCTCTTACCTATAAGTAACGACTCAGCAAATGACCTTCCGGATCTCCCGCAATCTGCTCTAGAAAAATTACAGAAAAAGTGAGTAAAAAGAATTCACAACAAGGTAAAATGGAAAATGGTAAATATATATTTACTTTTCTCCTTTTTATTCAGTTCTTCATGAAAATATTAGGTTTTTCTAAATATTTTAACCTATTTTTCCTCAAGAATTGGATAATGCACTTTACCTTTTTGGCAGTGACAGGTGATGGATGTTCGATGATGATGACAAGTCATGTTTCATCTCTTTTCTTGACTCTTTAAACTCATATGAAAAGATTTCCAAGTATTTTTCCCTTTTGACTCGTAAAAGAGAATAAAATGGGGGGTCCATTTTCAAGCACTCTTTCGACCCTTTAAAAGCGAAAATATAGCTGAGCCCTTGTTGTTTTGAACTCGTTAACGGATACAAAATGTTGTGTGCCTAGTATAATTTTACCCCATTTTTGGGCTGGGATGAACTATTTAAGAAAAGGTACTCGTTGACCGAAATGGTCAAGTGGTTCTCTCAAGTATTGTTTTCTACCTTTTCGGGCTCGAAAGACACAAACATACGAAAAGTGACCATGCGGAGTTTTCTTTTACATGTTTTTTCCAAACTCTCTAAATATGAAAAAGATACTGAGTTACACCTTTGTCAGACTCGTTAAAATATCAAACGATATCGGATTCATCATCATGACGAACATGAGCTTCCCCTTCCTAGGGCTCGTTAAACTTACTAGGTTGGATTCGTCCGAAGGATGAACTTACAGTGCAAGAATATGTTATCCCCTTCAAGCTTGCAATTTAAAAAATAATTGGGGTACCTGCCAGAAATGGTGGTGGAAAATTTGGAAATCTAATCAGTTGTGTCAGCAGCTCACTCTTGAACATGAAACTTTAAGCTTTGTGTCAGGTTGGGATATCCTCCTTCGTATTGTTGACCTTCCTGGGTTGGGCCGTTCATTTTTTCCTTCCACTTGATCTCTACCACATCAACATGATCACCGATCCTATGGATCCAATATATTCCAAACTTCCAGTCGTGTCATCGATATGTTCAATATTTGTCCTTCTGCGGTTCCATTTGCCTCTGATTCTCTGTATCACTCAAATTCATTTTTCATCCTTTTGTCTCGCATCGATGATGTGGGATACATTATGGCCCTCCAACACAGTCACTTCCTATCGACTTCAACTCATTATCCAGGAAGTTGACTGAGAGACTCCCTTCTAATACCTTAGAGCTTGCATGCTCTAATGGCAAGTTCTTCGCACTCGAAGACAAGTTCACATCATTGGCTTTTGATCAAGTGATTTCATGGGTGTTCAACTTTAGTTCCTCTATTCACATTCCATGGATTGTGCTAATAATACCTTGAGGACCATTTTCATTATTGGTGGTTTCTCTCGTGCTTGTTAGCAATTTACATCATTGAATGGTAATCAAGCAACTTTCTAGCATGTTCAACGTCAACACATCTGTTCGCATGTTAGAATTTGAACTTTGATCGGGTCGTGTTGGAGCATAAGACCCTAGACTCAGATCACAAAAGTCTAGGTTTCAAAGTGATGTGACATGGTTATTTTGATATACATGTCTCTTTCAGATGGATGGATACGACCATACCATGAGTTATCATATGTGATCATTTTCAATATTGGATGGCTGCGACCATACCTTGGTTTCATTATGATCCTCTTTAATGGATGGCTATGCCCATGCCATGATTCATGTATCGTTTGACACAGTTCTCAGTTACGTATATGTATCTGTACTTGCTTGAAGGTTTTCTGACGGTAGACTACGGTTCCTCGCACTAATTCATAAAGCATTTCATCCCTCACTCTAGTTTGGCCTTCACACTTTAGGGGGCATCTGTTTCATAGAATTTTGTCATTGTCCCTATACTCAATGTTCCTTGATCCTGGAGGACCTATACAGTGAACCCTACATGCTTTCCCTCCATGAAGAAACTCCCATTGTGTCCCTCTTCATGAGCAGAACAATTCCCTTTTGCACCATTTCCCCAAAAACTTTTTTTTTCCCAGTTTACAAGATTGATGCTAATGGCCTTTGTCATCCTCGCATCGATATGCAGGGATTAACACTGTCCCTAGCACTAATTGAAGCAACTGAGATTTTATCCAGTTGCACTAGTACTCATATGGAAAGTTTTTAAATAAATACCCGAAGCTTCCACCGCTAGAAGCTTCGTAACACAACTCTAGTAAATGGTTTGGCCGGATGGGGTTGAGGATGTTAGTTTGGGCTCCTTTCCCCTATAATGATGGAACTAGCTCAAGAGATAAGACCTTCTCCCATGAGAATAGGATCCATCTCCCATCCATTCATCCTATATAAACCTCCATTTTTCCTACGCACAAGCTAGTGTTAGGGTTAGTGTTAATGTTGTTGTGCTAGTGCTAGTGCTAACTAAGTTTGGAGTAAACAACAAGCTATTCATAGTTGCAGCTCTCTAGTTGTGTGAGGGAGAAGTGTGAATTTGGTTTAGTGTGAAGCCTGAGGGGAAGAGCCTTAAAACTATTATTGTTGAGGCCATCATGGAATGCTAGCAGAAGTGTGTGGGAACCTGGTTTTGTTAGAAGAGAACGGAAACATCAAGATAATGGTTGTAATCTCTTCTTGATTCAATATATATGAAACTATCAATTGATTTCCTACATGATGTGTCATCTTACATGTTCATGGCTTAATTTTTCTTGACTTGTTAAGTAGGTTGAATTACAATTTTTCTATTATCACGGTTGTTGTTTGTTGTTGTTTACTCGTTTCAAGTGTTTGAAGAAGGAACCAAGAGATAGCTGGAGCGAGAAAGAAAGGAAATCATTAAAGGGGATAAGCGTACTAAGAGTTAGGCTCTCTTAATTGGTTCTAACCTAAGGAAATCTCCCATAGAATGTATTAGTTGTGGCTAGACCCATTATCGGGCTAGAGGAATTGTTTGTGTCCGCACTCATAATTTTACTTCACCACAAGTCCCCCTCCTTATCCCATCATAGTTTTTTATTCTAAGCCTCAAATATATTTTTCCATGATTGATCAAGTCCTTGCTCGAGATACCAATATCCTAGTCAAACAATTAGTTCTATATTTCCTATTGACTCTATGCCATCTAGTCACCAAGGAATGTACAAAATATGATTTTCCTAAGTTTATGCTCAAACAAATTCATACCCAACTGATATATTTTGAGGAAGACAGGTCTTTCCAATATCAAGCATAACTACTCTATCTCTTTTTTATCATAATTATCTTTATCTTGAGGACTTGTTGTCGTTGCTACAACACCCTCCAAAATTTTGCGATATTCGAATTTTGGAGCCAAACCTCTACCATGTGAAGTGTCACTTTTGTTCATCAATTGTTTTTTTATTTTTATACACATCTTCCTAGTCTACATGCCCCTTATTAAATGTTGTTAGATTTTCAAGATCACCTATATTGCACTCAGATACTATAGTAAACTTTCAAGTCACAAAAAAACACTTATGTGTCACATTCACTCATATTTTTCCTATTGCACTTGGAGATTGTTTGTGAAGTAGCATATTGATGTATATTTATTATGCTTGGGTCCTATCTAAGTTTTATTGATGACTTTAGATGTGTAATGCCTGATCGTACCCTTAAATCATTGTGTTTTTCCATGTTTCACTCTTCCATACTCAGTGATTTTTTTGTCCTTGTAACATTCCTTTTAGTTTAGGAAGAGCATACTTCACACTTCTAGAGCCTAGTAGTGACCCTGCTTATTAGCTGGAGATGCACTCTATGCCACCCTAAGACTTACCGCTCTCTCCTATGTGTTGCGCAATCCTATTTAGCAGGACCCCTCTCCTTGTTTCTTACTCTTCATCCTTGTGCCAACTTTGCCTCTGGCTGTCTAGTGTAGCACATTGAGCACTTCCAATCGGTAGTGGTGCCTCTCCTTGTTCCTTATAATTTTTCCCTATGCCCTCCTTGTGCCTTTGGCCTTCCTCCTTAGCACATGGCATAGTCTCAGTGAACAAACCTTTAAACCTTGCCTCTTGCCACTTCACCATGTGCTCACCCTGCCTCTCTCTCCTGTAGAACTATGCATTGCGCATTTCTTGTCACCACTCCCTACCTCTCTATCTCTTGCAAGTGTTAACTACACTCAAAAAGTCCTACTTACCTCCCCACTATGAATTGATGGTCCTCATATGTCTCATTGCATGAATCGTAGTAGAGTAGGAGATTTTCAAACTCATGTTTTCTTTTCATGAGAAATCTTCAGCCACAGGTACACTTAGTGAACATGGTAGAATAATTTAGAAGATATCTAATACTAGAATCATTTGTCTGAGAAGATATTCTTAAAGGAAAAGGCACAAAGGGACCATGTTGTGACAAGTGAAGGAATGTTGGATTGTAATGATCAAATTGACCCATGAAGACTCCTTAGCATGTATAGACCCTTTAGAGGTTGGAAAGTAATAACAATGCAATTATGTACAAAGTATTGAATACATAGTGGTGATGTTTTCACTTCTCAAATAACTTCATGTTACAAGTCACCAAAATCCAAGTCATCAATTTCAATGACTTGTCTTATTTTTGCCACAGTATGAATTGGAAAATGATTATGTATTTTGGAAAATCTTGTAAATGCAAATATTTGGGAAGTCCAAGAGTCACATGTGGACAAAAGAGTTACTAGGAAAATTCCAAAAAGTATTGTAGACATCCAAAGATCTTGTAAATGCAAATATTTGGGATGTCCAAGAGTCACATGTGGACAAAGGAGTTACTAGGAAAAGTCCAAAAGGTATTGTAGAAGTCCAAAGGTCATATTAGAAGTCCAAGAGTCATGAGAATAGGTCAAGAGTCATGGGTATCTGAAAGGTCATTTCTCTTGTTATAAAATAAGTCTCATTACTCAAGAAAAGTAATTTTCACCTTGGCTTTAAAAACTAGGCATTAGAGAGAAGATTGTTCTTTTGAGGAGTAAGTAGTAGCTCAATGCTCCAATATTGGGGTTAGTGGTGTCTCATTGTAATGATGTATCTTGGAAATTTAGCTTAATAATAGAAGATTTTTGAGCCAACCCACTTTCATGCACATATCATGAATATTGTAAGACTATTCTTTAAATGTTTTCTATATGTGTTTATGTTTTCATGTACTAAATAAACTGAACAACTTCATTAGATTTGGTGCTTGTCTTGTGGAATGTGTGTTGTAATTTATTTAATGATCGTTATGTATATGTGAACCATTTTGCGAGATGGCTAACAATTATTTCATATGTATGTGCACGTGTCTCTATTAGGTTAGTAATATTACTTTTCTTCTAAAGACTCACTTCCTCTTCCCTCATGGTGAAAGAACCTTGATTTGCATTGGAAATGAACATTTGACAAGCCTTACTTACTAGATCATATGAAAGTACATGCATGTTCCTCTCTTATGCTAACCATTATAGTCATGGAAAATATTTAAGATTGTGGTAGTTGGGCCATATATAGATGGAGCTTCTACACCAAACAGTGGGAGGTCTAATTATGACTTCATATCGGGGAGACCCCCTGTATGTTGGTGGTTTCCAGCACTGTCAACATTCTAGCACTAAAATGAGGGAAACCTTTATATGGCTGATAATTCATTACATTCACACAAAGAAGCTTCATTTCAAGGAAGAAGTATCATGAGTCCAAATCCAAATCACATTTATGAGAAAGAATAATATCCACATCAAGGCCTAGAACATGCTTTTGGAGTTACCTACCACAAACTCTAGGATTTTTGGCCTATTAATCATTAGGTTGCAAAATCACTTGGCATATTTCCTATCGCTGCTATTCTTCCTCATAAGAACTCTAAGAAAGAAACAACTCAATGTCTTACTTTGATTTCTACAGTAGAATATTTAGTTACTTCTACTCTTGATTATCTAGCTATATCTGTTCATCAATAGACTGAGCCACCACTCATTGAGGAAAAGCTAGAAGGTGAGAGGGAATATTTTCATTTCACAAATCACAAACAACCAAGTAATAAAGAGCAACCCAATGATAACAAATAACCAAACGAGAAAGAAGATATGAATAGTGAAGAAGAAAATTCTTGAGACTAAGAAAGTGAAGAGGAGATAGAAGGTGAAGACATGGATGATTATCAATTGGATTGGATGGCCCAAGGGCCTCTTGCTCTTCTGGGTGATCTCCATTGCATGCCTAAGAACACATAAGAGTTGTTCTAAAAGTTTGATCATAATAAGCAGATGAAAGTTGAGGATCACAGTGATTACTTCTACACACATTTGTTAATGTTAGAGGTACATTTGGATGATGTTGCTTGTAGGTTTTTTCCACACACTCTAGGGGTAGAGAATCAGTTTGGTACCACAATCTTTCACCTAGTTCAATTCGTAGTTGGAGGGAGTTCAAAAAGTTTTTCTTAGATAAATTTACTAATGATAAAATTCCTACCATGTCACTCATGGAACTCGAAATTATTAAGATGGGGGACAAAGAAATGGTAAAGGATTTTAATCATTGATTTACACAATTATTGAATAGGTTCCCTATTGATGTTCAACCACATGATTCTATTGCCATATGTTATTACGGTGTTGCATTTCCTACTAACATTTTTGTGTTTCTTGAAAGAGTTGCAAAGGAAACATTGGCCCTTAACTTTGCAGAAGCAATCACTGTTGAGAAAGATTTGTGTTCTATTGGAGATATTGATGGTCAGGAATATTCTAAAGACTACAAAGACACTAGTAAAACAATGTAAACTTTGAAACAAGAACTGATATTGTTACCCGTTTCATAGAGATAGCAAAAAAGTGACCTGATTTTGAAAAGGGGTGATGCATAACACACATGTTTTTTTTAGAGCATAGTTTTCGGCAGTTTAATTTTTTTTTATGTTCATTACATTTTAGAATGGTAGTGATTTTCATGCCGATTTTAAAAAGTGGGTATTCTGCATCAGACCCTTTTCTTAAAAGACCTATTTTTTGGCTTTAAATTTTCTAATGTATGAAATGTAAATAGTTATTTTCTAAATTTGATAATTTTTGAAGTGGTCGTTTTCTTCATATTTTCTTGTTGTTTATTTTAATCTTAATTTTTTTGTAGTGAGGATTTTATTGTTTTGCATTTTTAAATTAGAAGGTCGATATTTTGAATTTTCGATATTCTACATATTTATACATCCTTAATTATTTTTTCAATCCACATGAAATAATTGTTTCTAAAAAACAATATTTTTTAACAATGGACATAAAAATAACCACTTTTAACATAAATATAACTAAAAAACTACACATTTTGATAATTTTTTGCTAGAATTAACATGTGAAAATCACAATTTTTATACAATAATTTTAACTAAAAATGGTTAAATAATAGTCTTTTTTATGAATTTCATGTCAAAAAAATGATAATAATCACTTTTTTTTCAAAAAATAATGATTAATTTGAAAATCAATGCGAAAATCACATATTACAAATATTGAACGCATAACAACCTTAATTGAGTGTTTATTCTTCTCATAAAATGTCAAAGTCAAAACATTGCAAAGCTTGATTTCCAAGCATAACTTAAATTTAATCAACAATGTCACGTAATCCAAACTCTTCGTCCTCTAGAGTTTCATCATTGTCTTCTTCCACAATATTTTCTACTTCCTTTTGCTCATTTTCCTCTTCTAATGGATCTTTGAATCGGGCATGAGTGGGTGGGTGCATGGGTGGGCGGGCGAGGAAGCGGAGGGCGGGCGAGCGGGTCGCCGGAGTGTTGCAGCATAGGCTAGCGCCACCCCGACAGCTCGCCCAGCTGGTGGCTGGGCGATTCTGGGAACCACCTAGCTAGCAGTCAGGCGGGCGGGCGGGCCATTGGGGTGGCGCCAGCCTGGGAAACACCGCCCGACGGCCTGCCCATCCACCCAGCTAGTGGCTGGGTGATTTTGGGAATCACACAGCCACTAGCCGGGTGGGCTGGCAGGTAGGCCGTTGAGGTGGCGCCAGCCCTGGTCGCGCCAGTCTGGTTGCCCGCCCGCCCACCCGGCTGGTGGCGGGACGATTCCCGAAATCACCCATCCATTAGCCGGGCGGGCGTGCAGGCTATAGGGGTGGTGCGACATAGGCCGCCACCACCCCGGCGACCTGCTCGCCTGTCCGGCTGGTGGCTGGGCAATTCCGGCCACTGGGGTGGTGCCGGCCTATGCCGCGCCACCCCGGTGGCCCGCCCATCTACGCAGCTGGTGGCTAGGTGATTCCAGGAATGGCCCAGCCATCAGCCGAGTGGACGGGTGGGCTACTGGGGTAGCACGGCCAGAGCTGGCACCACCCCGGTGGCCTGCATGTTCGCCCAGCTTGTGGTTGGGCGATTCTGGGAATCGCCCAGCTGGGCAGGCGTGCGGGCTGTCGGGGTGGCGCGGCCGGGGCTGGCGCCACCCAGTTGGCTCGCTCGCCCGCCCGCCCGGTTGGTGGCTGGGTGATTCTGGGAATCGCCCAGCCACCACCTGGGCGGGACTCGCCCAACCACCAGCAGAGCACGCGTGCGGGACGCCGGGTGGCACCAGCCCTGACCGCGCCACCTGGATGGCCCGCCTACCCGCCCGGCTGGTGGCTGGACGATTCCCAGAATTGCCCAGTCACCAAACGGGTGGGCGGGAGGGGCGCCACCCTGGCAGCCCGCTCGCTCGCCCGACTGGTAGCTGGGCGATTCTGGGAATTGCCCAGCCACCAGCCGGGCGGGCGGGGGGCTGCCGGGGAGGCGTGGGCAGGCGGGCTGGCACCACCTCGACGGCCCGGCCGCCCACTCGGCTAGTGGCTGGGTGATTCCTAGAATCACCCAGCCACCAGCCGAGCGGGCGTGCGGGCAGCCGCGGTGGCACTAGCTAGCGCCACCTCAGCTACCGGCCCACCTGCCCGACTGGTAGCTGGGCGATTCTGGGAATAGCCCAACCACCAACTGGGTGGGCTTGCGAGCCGCCAGGTTGGCGCCAGCCCTGGTTGCACTAACCCGATGGGCTTGCGGGCCGCCGAGGTTGCCCCAGCCCTGGCTGCACCAACCCGGCGGTGTGCCCACCCACCCGGCTGGTGGCTAGGCGATTCCCGAAATCGCCCAGGAATCGCCCAGCCACTAGCCGGGCAGGCCACCGGGGTGGCGTGGCATAGGTCGGTGCAAGGAATTGCCCAGCCACCAGCCGGGTGGGTGGGCAGGCCGCTGGGGTGGCGTGACATAGGCCGGCGCCACCTTGACGACCAGAATTTCCCTGCTTGTTTGGTGGCTGGGCGATTTCGGGAATCACCCAGCCACCAGGTGGGCGAGCGGGCAGGCCACCGGGGTGGCGCTAGCCTAGGCCGTGCCACCTCGGCTGGCCGCCTGGCTGGTGGTTGGGCAATTCCCAGAATCGCCCAACCACCAGTTGGGTGGGAGGTCGGGCTACCAGGGTGGCGCCAGCCCTAGCCACGCCACCCCAATGGCCCATCTGCCCGTGCGGCTGGTGGCTGTGATAGGGCCACTGGGGTGGCGCTAGCCCAGATCGCGCCACCCCGGTGGCCCGCCCACCTTCGCAGCTGGTGGCTGGGCGATTGTCGGAATCGTCCAACCACCAGCCGGGCAGGTGTGTGGGATGTAGGGGTGGCGCGGCATAGGCCGACGCCACGTTGGCGACGTGCCCTCCCACCCGGCTGGTGGTTGGGCGACTCTGGCCGCTGGGGTGGCACCGGCCTGTGCCGCGCCACCCCGGCAGCCCACCCGCCTTCCCAGCTGGTCACTGGGTGATTCTGGGAATCGCCCAGCCACCAATCGGGTAGGCGTGCGGGCCGCCCGGGTGGCACCAGCCCTGGCCGCGCCACACGGGCGGCCTGCCCACCCGCCTGGATGGTGGCTAGATGATTCTCGAACCGCCCAGCCACCATCCAGGTGGGCAGGCAGGCCGCCGGTGTGGCGTGGCACAGGCCGGTGCCACCTCGATGACCGAAATTGCCCAGCTCGGCTGGTGGCTGGACGATTCCGGGAATCACCCAACCATCAATCGGGCGAGCGGGCGGGCCGCCGGGGTAGTGACAGCCCTGGCCGCAGGGGTGGGGCTAGCCCTGGCTGCGCCACACTAGCGGCCGACCCGCCCGCCCGGCCGGTGGCTGGGCAATTCTGGGAATCCCCCAACCCCTAGCTGGGCCGGAGGGTGGGCTGTCGGGGTGGCGCCAGCCCTGGTCGTGTCACCCCAGCGGCCTGCTGACCCACCTGGCTGGTGGCTGGGCAATTCCCAGAATCACCCAACCATCAGACAGGTGGGCGGGCAAGGCGCCAGGGTAGCGTGGCCGCCACCGGGAATCGCCCAATCATCTGCCGAGCAGGCCACTGGGGTGGCGCTAGCCCAAGCCATGCCACCCCGGCGGCCCACCCGCCTGCGCGGTTGTGATTCAGGGAATTTCCCAGCCACTAGCATGGCATGCGGGCTGGCCGCGGGGGTGGTGCAACACAAGCTAGCACCACCCCTATGGCCAGAATCACCACCCCGGCTGGTGGCTAAATGATTCTGGGAATCACCCAGCCACTAGCCTGGTGGGTGGGTGGGCCACCGAGGTGGCGTGGCCTGGGCTGGCACCACCTTGGCGGCCCACCAGCCCGCCCGGAATCGCCCAGCCACCAACCCGCCCAGAATCGCCCAGCCACTAGCCTGGTGGGCGGGCAGGCCGCTGGGGTGGCACGGCACAGGCTAGTGCCACCCCGACGGCCGGGATCGCCCAGCCTGGCTTGTGGCTGGGCGATTCCGGGAATCGCCCAGCCACAAGCTTGGTTGGTGGGCGGGCCGCCGAGGTGGCGCGGCCTGGGCTGGCGTCACTTCAGCAGCCCGCCGGCCCACCTGGCTGGTGGCTGGGTGATTCCCAAAATCACCCAGCCAGCAGGCGGGCGGGCGGGCGAGCTGCCATGGTGGCATGGCTAGGGCTGGCGCCACCCCCGCGGGCGGGCGGGCTGCCATGGTGGCTAGGCCAGGGCTGGCGCCACCCCGGCGGCCTACCCACTCGCCCGGCTGGTGGTTGGGCGATTCTCAGAATCGCCCAAACAGTAGCCGGGCGGGCAGGCCGCTTGGGGGGTGTGGCCACGGCTGGTGCCACCCTGGTGGCCTGCTCGCTCACTCGGCTGGTGGTTGGCCGATTCCCAGAAACACCCAGCCAGTAGCCGGGCGAGTGGGTCACTGGGGTGGCACGCCCTAGGCATGGGCGTAGGCGGGTGAGGGGTTGGGGCGGGCATGGGCGTGGGTGAGGACGGGTGAGGGGGAGGGGCGGGTGAGGGTGTGGGTGGGTGTGTGAGGGGGTGGGCAATAGGGGTGGTGGGTGTGTGAGGGGGTGGGCGAGAAGGGGGTGGAGGGTGTGTGTGAGGAGGGGGGGGACGACGAGTGCGTGTGAGGGGGGTGGAGGGCGAGGGCGGGTGAGGGGGTGGGTGGGTGTGTGAGGGGGGGGGGGCGAGAGGGAAGGGTGGGTGTGTGAAGGGGTGGGCGGGAGGGGAGGGTGTGTGTGAAGGGGTGGGCGGGAGGGGAGGGTGTGTGTGAAGGTGGGGGGGGGGGAGGGTGTGTGTGAGGGGTGGGCGGTGAGGGGGGGTGGGTGCGTGTGAGGGGAGGGGAGGGTACGTGAGAGGGGGGGGAGGGTGCGTGTGAGGGGAGGGGAGGGTGGGTGGGGGGGTGGGAGGGTGCGTGTGAGGGGGGTTTTGGGGGGGGGGTGGGTAAGGGTTGGTGTGAGGGGGTGGGCGAGAGCCGGGGGGGGGGGGGGGCAGGGTGGTTGTGAGTGGGGGTCGGAGGTGCGTGTGGGTGTGTGGGAGGCGGGTGGGGGCGGTTGCATGTGAGGGGGGAGTGTGTGCGGGGGAGGTGAGTGTGAGGGGGGACGGTGCGTGTGGGGGGGGAGGTGGATGTAAGGGGGGAGGGGGCCTGGGTGAGCGTGTGGTGGTGGGGCGGGTGGGCTGAGCCCCCCCCCCCCCGCTGTGGGGGTTGGGCAATTTTGAGAACTGCCCAAGCCTGTTCACCCACCCAGAAAACATGTTGAATTTATACTTATGAAAGAAAAATGATATTCTACCAAAAACATTAATGTGTTTTTTTCCTCATAAACAACTTTGTTTGGCACATAAAAATTTGGTTTTACTAGCATTTTTTAAAAAGTTTGAAAATTGACCCTAAAAAAAAAATCATTGTTCCAGTATCATCACTTTTGTTTTGAAGCTATATTTTGCACGAAAATTTCGTAGTAAATTTCATAGTCATTTCCATTTTTAAAACATGTTCAAAATTGACCCCTAAAAAATAAAATCATCATTCCAGTATACACACTTTTCGTTTTTAGCACTGTTTTTGATGTTTTTTCAGGGTTTTTTGGCCAGAGTTCCCGTTTTGAGTTTATAGTTCTCGTTTCAAAGTTTACATTGTTGTAAGAAATATCAAGCCTCCCCCACTAAAACTAAAGAGAAATATTCTCTTGATATGGAAAGCTCGGCTAAGTCTTTGAAGTTGCTTACTAGTGAAGTATTTGAACTAAAGAGAAGGTCAAGTGAGGCATCTACCAGCAGTAAATCTTTCAAGCCACCATTCATTAAGAAAAATAATAATCAAGCGACCAAGTCTACACAAACCTCCAATGTTGTGTTAAATGTTGAAATATTGGGCATGGATAGCTTTTGTAATTTCCATCAAGAGATGCATTTAGAGAAAAAATTTCCATAATGGAACCACAACATGAATGGTATGGTGGCCAGTTTTGTAGACACTCTATTAATAGAAAAGAAAACTTAGCAAACCAAAGAAGTAAGTGAACCAACCATGATAGAGGAAAATTTAGGTGCTAGTGACTTAGTTTTTATGTTTGATATTATAATTAACACTAATGAAATTTTTTTTGATAAACCCCTAGGTAGTGAATCTACTCCACAACATGCAACTAAGCAATACAATTTGAGTGTAAAGAATCAGGTTCTAGGTAAGATCTTAGAAGGAAATTGTTGAGAATGATCTTAACACCTAGTAATCCTACTCAGAATCCACATAACAAGTTTTTAATTTCTCCTCCTTCTAAGAACACTTCCATGAGTAACAAGAACAAGTCAGTCACTTGAGAGGCATTGAATAAAGATACATCACCAAATACTTCAACACAAACTGCTAAGGAGGAAGAAATTGATTTTTATGAGAGATTTTTCAGCGAAAATCACAAGAAATTTCATTTTTCGATGTGTTTCAAACCAACCAATGTGGTTCATCGTCAGGACAAGTTGAAGAATCAGATCTAGCTTAGCATCTTAAATAGTTAGATTAGAACATCCAACGGCTATAATTCTTAACCAGATAACGGCTATATTGTCTAATGGCTAAATTTGACCGGGAAATGGTTAGAAGGACCAGATTAGGGGCAAAAACCTATATTTAAATAAATAAATAAATTAAAATAAAAGTAAAGGGACCATTTATAGTTATAAATATATATTAAACTTAATTAATTATAAAGTAAATTAATATTTAATTATAAAAGTTATTATAAATATTAGAGTAATTAACCATTAGTTATAAAAGTTCTTAAATATATAAATAGTAGGGTAATATAGTTCGTTTTATTCTTATTAAAATACGAGTTAAATGGACTATGTTAACAAAAAAAATAAATAATAATAATAATAATTAATTTAATAGTTATTTATAAAAGTTATAAATATGAAAGTATTATATTATATATATATATATATATATATATATATATATATATATATATATATAAATAAATAAATAAATAAATAAATAAAAAATAAATAATAATAATAATAATAATAATAATTTGATAAAACTTAATTTAATAGTTATTTATAAAAGTTATAAATATGAAAGAATTAGAGTAACCTAAGGGTCATTAAAAAAACAAAAAATGAAAATAATTATTTTAATATTTAAAATTAGCTAATAACTTAATTAAGGGTTAAAATTAGCATCCTATCAAATATTAAATTAAGATTAATCTTATTGTTAATTAAAATGAACATAATAGAATAAATTAAGCGCTACCAAAATACCTCAAATAATAACAACCACACCTTAAAGGATAAAGGCCACAGGATACCTAGGAAGAGAGGGCTGGGACCCAGCAACTACTGATCTTCCAGCCATCCTCTCTACTGAGATTGATAGGCCTTTTTTCGATCTAAAGGGCTTCCCTAAATTTTCGATGATGGAACTGCAAAACTTTAGCAATAACACTAGCCTCCTCAATGCAGACGTGATGATTGGTTTTCTTCACATGCTCTGCTAAAGCAGAAGACTAGGTTCTCCTATGCTTAAGGTCGGCTACGTGCTCATTAATCCTTTGATTAATGGAGCGACCCATCTCACCAATATAGGGGGTCCCACAGGAACAAGGAATAATTTATACCCCTTTCATGTCCTTAGGGTTGATAGGATCCTTCACAGATCTGAGGGACTTCCGAATGGTGTTAAGGGGTCTAAAGGATGAGGGGACATTATGTTTTCTAAGAATCCTTGCAATTCTATCAGTGGTCCCCTGAACGAATAGAAGATGGGCACCTGGAATTCGTTCCTTCGGTTCTTTTTTAGTTAACAAATTCTTAGTTGCTTTGAGGAACGCTTTCTGTCCCAATTATCTACTATAACCGTTCTCAACAAAGACATTAAGGAGATGGGATTTCTCTTCCTCGAAACTCTTTTCATTAGAGATCCTTAAGGCACAAGTAGCAAGGGTGTTGAGAACTCCCAATTTCTAAGCTGAGAAATTGATTATAATATTATTGAGGACATGAAAAGCGCTTGTGCTAATATTTCATTCTTCGATCTCGCAAAATTGCAAGACGGTGTTTACTTATCATCCAAGCATTTTCATCACAACCTTCATCAGGTAAAGAAGTTTATACATTGGAGCCCTTGTCGAGTAAGTCTCGTGACATTCTCGAGTCTGTGGTTAACACTGCTAATATGAATTCTCATACCACCTACCCTCCATTTCTTTTAACATTTTAAATGGTTAACTATAATGTCCATAATTTCTTTGTTGATTGTGCTGCATCTGCAAATGTCATGCCTCTATCTATTCTCAAGAAGAGTAACACAAAATGGGAAAATAGTGATGCCAAAATCATACAACTAGATAGATCATTATTCCAAGAGATTGGTGAACTCATTAATGTTATTTTTCGTTTGTTATCAAACAATAGAGTTCACCAATGCATAGATATTGGTATTGTGTACATTCCTGAAACCTATGGTTTGCTTCTAACTAGAGATTGGTCCAACAAAATACAAGGATACTTTTCTATAATTTTGACACATTTATGGCTTCCTTATAAGGGAAAAATATTCAAGTGGAGAGTGGCCCTTACATGAAACATATCGTGATAGTGTTGAGGGACACAATGAGTTGATCAAATTTGTACAAGCCATTTTAAGAAATTATTTTCTAGAGGTCAACCATGGATGTTATCAAGCACAACCATCCCTTGTACCATTTGATACATAGTTGGAGCTCCTTCCTTGTAGTTCAACTAGTGCTAGTCAAATTTGTACCATAGATGTACATAGTACTAGTGTAGGAACTAACCCAGTAGCTTATGATAGCTTGAATTTATATTTTGATGGTTCTAAAGCTCAAGAAGGTTATGGAGTTGGTTGTATCCTTATTAATGCTCAAAACAAAAGGTATGTCATATCATGCCAATTGGAGTTCGAGTGAAAAAATAACACTTTTTAATATGAAGTAGTCATTATGGGACTAAAAAAGGCCACAAATCTCAAAGTATAAGTGCTCAAGGTAATTGGTGATTCAAAGATTTTTACCTGTTAGGTAAAGAATACTATTCACTATGTTTCACCTAATATGAAAAACTACCAACCAAAGGTATGGTGTCTTATTTCATTTTTCAATACATTTAACATTAGTTCCATTCCTAGAGTTCATAACAATGTCACATATACATTAGCCAATGAAGCTGGTAGGTTGTCAACATTAAAACATGGATTTTCTATAGAAATAATTTATAAGCCATCTATGCTTGACAATGTAACTAACTTTCATGTATTTAACGATGACCAATAGATACTGCACTTGATGGCCAATGCATATGTTTTCAAAGATGTAGCTATTGAAGAACATGAGCATGAAAAGGCTTTGTAGAAAGTAGATTAAGCATCTAAAGGGAACACTATGCCGAAAGGTGTGGTAACTCTTGAGAAATTATATGACCTAAAAAATCATTTCAGAGGACTAGTGAATACAAAAACCTAGAGCTCAACAATGTCACATGAACAAGTTGATTTGGGAACCAAATAAGCTACGAAATACGTGAACCTTAGTACATGTTCTCCTAAAGAAATACAAGCTTTCATTCATCTTTTAAAACAATATCAAGATATATTTGCATGGAAGTTATTGGTGTTCAAATATGAATCATAAAATTCACCCAATTCCACATTAATTGTCAACCTGGGGCTCGACTAGTTATTTCAAGGCTACCATGCAAGGTATATGCAGGCCACAAGTTCCCTAACCAGCATTGAACATTCAATCATAACATAACAATGTGTAACAACAACTTATAAATGTAACAATAATTAAGAGTAATAGCAAGTTAAGATTCACAACAACACATTGAAATCATTATGTGGCAAAGAGATAACAAAATAGAAAATAAAATTACATGCACATGCATCTAATCCAACAACACCTAGTTAGGAGAGTGGGTCGAACTCCCTAATCAGGGCTATGGAGAGATTGAGATCTTTATAATACTCAAGGGATAAAAAATTGTATTAATAAAAATATATCATTACAAAAGTCTATTGTTACAGCTCAAAAATATCATATATCTCCTAGTGGTGGATTTCCCAACCCTGTAATCAATACTTATACATTTCATAAATAAAATGAAAGTGCCTAAGATTATGACAGCTGTTTGCCTACAAATACACAACAGTTTCTTGAGATACAACAAAATTCAAGGATAACACTTATGCTAGCCGAGAGGTTGATCCATCAGTTGCAGCTAATATCCACAGATAGTGCTGCCAACTCAATAGCCATCATATGTTGAATCATTCCTTTGATCATCATTCCTCCAAATCTACATGAAAACTTAAGTTAGCAAGTCACTTTAGGAAATAATCCCCTATGACCATGTTTCAATGATTCACCATTCATAAAGACATGACAATAGGTGTACCTTCGTTGGTTAGAATACAAATCGATCAATAAGGACATGAAATGAGTTCAAGAAAGGAATAAAAAGGTGGGTAAAAAAGGCAAAATTAGCAACCAACATCTCCCCCCAACTAGCCTTTCTGCATGTCCTCATGCAGCTCGTCTCCTGCGCAGATCTATGTTAGAGCCACTATGTTAAATTTGGTAACTAGGGCCAAACATCACTTTGGACAGATCTTATGAGGTAGATGAAATTTTTCTTGGATTCCTCTTTCCAAGAGGTGTAGGATTTATCTCAAGATCATCCCATTCTGACATGTACAAATGAAGTTATGAATTTATTTTGATTATGGACAAATTGCCAAGGTTGGCCAACCATTAAATTAGCCTCCTCTAGCCTTCAACGTTACATATAAATACAAGGTGCCTCCTCATTTTGGCATCTCATCTCATTCATATTTCTCTTTCTCATCTTGATTGGGTATGGATTTCTGGGCGTCTCTCTCTCCACATGTGTGAAATTTTAGGAGGTCGAAAATTCAAGAGACTGAAATTTTAGGAGTCCGAAATTTCAGGAGATCAAAATTTCATGAGGCAGAATTTAACTAATGTTGACCCTGTTTGACTTTGGTTTTATGAGAGAGACTTCCATTTTGGCAGGCCAATACTTTGGGAACAAAAATCGAGGCAATTTAACTCCTATGTTGATCAGCATTTAGTGCCCTAATTCAGGTTGCTACGTTGACGTTTGTTGACCAGATTTGACTCGTTATTTTTGGACTGTTTTGGGTGGGATTATCCTGCCATTGGAGGCCAAGTTGACCAAGGTTGACTGAGCTATTTTAGAGGTCAATTTCATCCCTATTGACCATTGTTGACTTTTTGGTTAGGGCTTTCTATTTATGCTGTTTTGACTGATCAATTTGGGCAAGTGAATATTGTAAATTGTACTCTCTTTCTCTGCTATACTTTTGAAGAATTATAAGAAGAGTTGATCAAGGGTTTCCCCACATTACAGTTTTTCCCTAGTTGGTTCTAGATATTGTGTCCTCATGTGTTGGATTCTCTTCTAATGTTATTTTTTATGTTCTATCTATGTTTTACTATCATGTTGATGTGATTTCTCTATTGGATATGATATTGGGTTAATAAAGAAAATTGATGTAAAATTTCTCTAAGCATAGAACATACCATTGTTATCCTAAAATTAACATGGTATCAGAGGTGCGGTGAAGAGAAAGCCTAAGAAAGAGTGAAGAGGAATCACTAAGAGGATAAATCACTGATCAAGAACAAGTCTCAATGGCATCCAAATCCTACTTCAAGTTTGATGATAAACTTCATGATAAGTCTGATTATCATTCATGGAAGATGTCTCTTGATTAGACTTTAGAAAAGCAAGATGTCATGGATTATGTGCAGCAAAAGATTCCGGAACCTCCTTCAAATGCATCGACTACTGGTAAGGCAAAGTATAAGAAGGGTGAAGTCAAAGCCAAGAACATCATTAGGGATTCTATTAATAAGCACTTAGTTTCTTACATCTCTGATTTGAATACATCAAAGGAGATATATGACAGGTTGGTTGGAATGTTCAAATCTAGCAATCCAAATCAAATTCTTTTCCTCAAGAACAAGCTAAAGGATATAAAGAAGGGAAAATGTGAGGATATTCAATCCTACTTCATGAGGATTACCAATATAAAAATGATCTTCTTTCTATTAGGGAAGATATTGCTGATAGGGGGCTCACCCTCATTGCCCTTGGAGGTCTTCCTTCCGAATGACATGTGTTCAACACTACTATTCTCAATAATGATTGAATTCCAGGTTTTGAAGAATTGCTGACTAGATGTTCTCAAGAAGAAACAAGGATGATGGAATTGGAGATGCCTTCGAATAGGAATAATCCTACCACATTCTATCCTCATGCCAAGAGGAAGAACAATGCAGGTTCAAAGAAGAAAAGTCAAGGAAGACTGAGATTCAAAAATGGAAGGAAGGGAAGATGCTTCGTTTGCAACAAGTTTGGTCACTATGCCAGGGAGTGTCCAAATAGAAGGGAAACATTTCATGATGATGATCAGAATCATTCCACGGGCAACAATAACAATCAAAGGAATGACATGTTCAACAACAAAGGGAAAAGGAATCTTCCACTACTCAACTTGGAAATGATCGAGCTTCTAAAGGAACAAGAAACTCCAAGTATGATGAGTCTAATGTTGTAAATTCTAAGCAAAAGGAATTTTATCTTATGTCTGCCCTCTCTACTACATCTCTTCCGGATACTTTGGGAAATTGGTTGATTAATAGTGGTGCCTTATGGAACTTCACCGGGTACAAGGAAGCTCTTTCAAATCTGATAGAGAAGGATAAAAATTTGGAAATTATCCTTGGAGACAATTCCACCTACCTCGTGAAGGGAGTTGGGAATGTTACCCTTCAATTGAAACAAGGTAAAACCATTCATCTTCAAGAAGTACTATATGTACCTAATCTAAAGAAGATTCTAGCGTCTATCTCAGCGATGGAAGATAAAGGATTCAAGGTGGCCTTCATCAATGGAATTGTATGTGTGTGGAAAATAAATTTCAAAGAAGAATTTACTCTTGTATTTATTGTTGACAGTTTATATCAAGTTGGAGGAAGTCCACTGGGATCCATGTCATGTAACAAATCTCTTCAATCCCAACTATGGCACTAGAGGTTTTCTCATCCTCATTATAAGGCTCTACCCGATGCAAGGAAGATGGTTACAACTATTCACAAATTCAAAATAGAGCATGAGGGTGTATGTTAGTGATGTTCTGAATGAAAGCATACAAGGGGACCATTCCCCTCAAGTGATAGAAAGACCACATACATTTTGCAATTGGTTCATTCTGATCTATCTGGTATGTTGCCCATGACATCATTAGGCAGATATTTATATTATGCTTTCCTTGTGGATGACTTCTCTCACAAAACTTGGATATATTTCTTGAAGAATAAGGACAGAATATTCTCATGGTTCTATGCCTTTAAAGCCTTGGTGGAAAGTCAAACATGGAAGAAGATCAAGGTATTGAGGACCGATAATGGAACCGAGTATGAGTCAAATGAATTCAATGACTATTGCAGGGAAGCTTCCATTAGGAAGGAGACTACTACTGCATATACTCCTAATAAAAATGGTGTTGTTAAAAGAAAGAATCGTTCCATTATAGAAACCACTTGTGCCATGGTTCATGATCAAGGACTTCCAAAGTTGCTATGGGGAGAAGCTGCCAACAATGTTGTGTGCGGTCAAAATCGATGCCCTCATTAAGAATTGGACTCCAAAACTCCCGAAGAAGTTTTCTGTAGTAAGAAGCCTAATGTTTCTCATTTTAGAATTTTCGTTAGTCCTGTATACTTTCATGTGCCAAAAGAAAATAGAAGTAAATTGGAGGCTTCTAGGAAGAAAGGTAATTTTGTGGGCTATAGTGAAACTTCTAAGGCATAGAGAATCTATGTGCCTAGTCAAAGAGAAGTAGAGTTGAGTCATGATGTTACTTTCAATGAGGATGTTTCCCTAAGGAATATTAGCAACCTTACTATTCCAAGATAGGAGAAAGAAGTAGATGCGGGAAATCTAGGAGATTCGTAGGATGAGTCGATGCCCAATTTTGAAGAACTGATGGATCCTTCCTCCTCCAAAAGGAGACTCTCATGGTTGAGGGAAACTATCAAAGATGTCAAGAGACATGCTTCACCGAGGAGGATATTTCATGAAAGCAAGAAGCCTAATATGTACCAAGGGTACTTAATTGCTATGAGCACCATTATTTAGTTTGAATGTTTCTCATTCAAAGAAGCTATGAAGCAACAAGTATGGAAGGATTCTATGAATGAAGAGTATGAGTCAATTATGAAGAATGATGTCTAAGATGTGGTCCTTATACCCTAGGACAAATATGTTGTCACCTCTAAATGGATCTATAAGATCGAGCATGTTACTGATGGAAGTGTTGATAAGTTCAAGGCCATATTTGTTGCTCCAGGCTTCTCTCAAAAGGAAGGTGTAGATTATGATGAGATATTTGCACCCGTTGCTCACTACACCACCATCCATTCAATTATAGCCCTTGTTTCCTTGCAAGGATGGAATCTACAGTAGATGGATGTCAAGACTACCTTCTTGCATGGTTCACTTAGGGAGGAAGTCTATGTGGAACAACCTAAGGGTTTTGAAGTTCAATATCATCAGACACATGTATGTAGGTTGAAGAAATCCCTCTATCAGTTGAAGCAACCTCCTCGGGCTTGGTATGATAGGATCAATAACTATCTAATGAAGCTGGGATTTACAAGAAGTGAAGCTGATTCAAACCTTTTATTTAAGGTTGAGAATGATAGACCTCTCATCTTGGTACTCTATGTGGAAAATCTCTTTTTGATAGGTGTAGACCCTCTTATTCATCAATGTAAGAGAGAGTTGGCTTCTGAATTTGATATGAAGGATCTAGGATTGATGCATTACTTCCTAGGGTCAGAGGTTTGGAAAAAGGTAGGGGAGATTTTCCTTTCGCAAGGAAAATATTTTGTGAAGCTACTTGAAAGATTTGGGATGGTGGACTACAAGTCAATTACTACTCCGATGGAACTTAACTTCAAGAAGTTATGCAGAAGTGCTTCCAAGCCTAATTTGGGAAATCCTTTTGAGTATCGTTAACTCATACGGGCCCTGATGTTCTTGGCGAGCTACCTTTTGTAGATATGTTTTGCAGTGAACACATTGAGTCAGTTTATGGTCGAGACTCATCATATACATTGGATTGCTGCCAAGAATCTCTTGAGATATCTCCGAGGCACAACACCTTATGGACTGAGATACACTGTGGAGAATATGAGGCTCCATGGTTACTCTTATGTAGACTGGGTTGGAAGTGTGGTGGATCGCAAAATCACATCAGGATGTTGCTTCTCTCCAGGTTCTGCTTCAATATCATGGATGAGAAAGAAGCAAAATCCATTTGCTTTAGGCACTGCTGAGGCTGAATACATTGCTAGTTTGGCGTCCTGGAAAGTTGTCTAGTTGAGGATGGTCTTTAGTGAGCTAATTGAACATGTGTTGGATACCACAATGATCTCCTGTGACAACCATAGTGGGATTCGTCTTTTTGAGAATCCTGTGTTTCATGATCACTCCAAGCATATTCATATCAGGTATCACTTTATCCGGGACATGGTACAATGTGGAGAAATAATGTTCCATCATTTTGGGACCAATGAGTACGTCGTTGATATTCTTACGAAGCTCCTCAGGAAGGTCAAATTCTTAACCTTGCATGAACGACTTGGAGTCATGGAGAGCCCTCTTATGAGGGTCCTGTATGAGATGGATAGTGAGCTCTGGGTGCTCTGGGGGGCTTGGGGTACTTCTTGGAGAGATGAACAACCATAGGGTGACTCACCCTCCCCTAGTGGTGTATTGTTTATAGGGTGAATGGTTCACCTTTCCCTGCAATATCCCATGGTGGCATATGCATAGCTTGAGTGGTTCACCCTTCCTTATGGCATATGAGCAGGATGAATAGTTCACCTTCTCCTGTCGGCACATCCTACCCATGCAGTCCAGGAATCGTGGGAAATACCTCTCATCTGGCCAATGAGTAGGGAAATGAGGATGCGGACCATAGTACTACCGATGTACACATCATGCACTACCGTACTCCCTATGCTAGGATGTTGATATTGATCTAGGATCAATGGAAACTAACTACAGGTCAGTTAGGAGTGGTATGACACACTCTCTATTATTGGGGTTTGACTTTGGGTCAGTGGAGAA
Source organism: Pinus tabuliformis (assembly GCA_031772625.1). Classification (NCBI taxonomy): domain Eukaryota; kingdom Viridiplantae; phylum Streptophyta; class Pinopsida; order Pinales; family Pinaceae; genus Pinus; species Pinus tabuliformis. The sequence continues at coordinate 342,124,554 of CM062812.1, forward strand.
TTGTATGATACATTATTGATCATTTACTATTTCTTCATGATCTAGCATAGGAGAGCAGTGCACTGACAGGGATGGTATAGATTGTCAAACAATTTGGGAGGTGATGTTCTCCCTAGTTGAGAGGGAGTGTTAAGTTTGGAAACTAGGGCCAAACAACACTTTGGACAACTCTTATGAGGTAACTAATATTTTTCTTATATCCCTCTTTTTGAGAGGTGTAGGATTGATCTAAAGATCATCCCATTATGTATTTATTTTGATTAGGGACAAATAGCCAGGGTCGACCATCCCTGAAATTGGCTTCCTCCAGTCCTCAATGTTTCATATCAATACAAGGCACCTCCTCATTTTGGCATCTCATCTCATTCATCTTTCTCTCTCTCATCTTGATTCGGTATGGATTTTTGGGTCTCTCTCTCTCCACACATGGGAAATTTCAGGAGGCCAAAATTTTAGGAGACCAAAATTTTAGGAGACTGAAATTACAGGAGATTGAAATTTCAGGAAGTAGACTTTGACCACCGTTGACTCTATTTGACTTTGGTTTTGTCAGAGAGAATTTTGTTTGGTTAGGCCATTGTTTTGGATAGAAAAGATGAGGTAGTTTGACTCTTGTGTTGACTCCCCTAATTCAGGTTGCTGCATTGACTTTTGTTGACTAGATTTGACTAGTTATTTTCAGACAGTTTTGGGTTGCATTATATTGATGTTGGAGGCTGAGTTGATCAAGGTTGACCAGACTATTTTTTTGGTCAATTTCAGCCTTATTGACCAAGATTGACTTTTTGGTTAGGGATTTCTGTTTCTATTGTTTTGACTGATCAATTTGGGCAAGTGAATATTATAAATTGTGCTCTCTCTCTCTGCTGAACTTTTAAAGAATTAAAAGAAGAATTGATCAATGGTTTCCACACATTGGGGATTTTCCTTGGCTAGTGACATATCTTGTGACCTCTTGTGTTGGATTGTCTTCTATTATTATTATTTATGCCCTATCTTCATTTTACTATCATGTTGATGTGATTTCTCTACTGGATATGATATTGGGCTAATAAAGAAAATTAAAGTAAAATATCTCTAAGCATAGAACATACCATTTTTATCCTAAAATTAACACACTATGGTCAACATGGAGCTATGTAAGGTCATACTTGGCAACCATTTCTATTCTAGGAACCTTGTATCCATCTGTGTGAAGGACTTCCTTCCACCAATCCTTGTGTACCACATCAGACTCTTCAGCTGGAAACCAAACAATGGGAAAATGAAATATCAAACCCATCCATTTGGTCCCATAGGTTTGAATGTATGCAATATACCATCATACTCTATCCAAATGACAAACAAAATTAGGGGCCCAAAAAGGTTCGCGTATTCTTAGTGCAGTTGATGAAAACACTCATTGTTTTTGACAGTTGGCCCAAGTCTCCTCCTGACAAGTAGAACTTTGATTTGTACACATGTTAGCACACCACTTCTGCATTTCCAATGTTTGACCCCCCCATACTTCTATTCCCAAGAAGGTACAGTGTTTGTTAAAAATATTCATAGCTTGACAATGCCATGCTCAAACTACAAGTGGCTTGTTCGCTTTGTTCTCTTTGAATGTGTTGAAAGCTTTCTTCCACTTAACGTAGTTAAGCATGAAGGAGGTGAAGGCTCACATCTGAATATCCCCCACATATGACACTGGGTTGAACGAATGATCAGTCCCCAGAAAATAGTCATGCATGTAGAGTACGCACATCAAGTGTTGGTTCATAATATTGTGTCCCTTCAGGATCCATAGGAACTGTATCATATCTTCAATTTCATGACTTATCTCTTGATGGATGCTCTCCAAATAGAATAACAGGTACTATTCATGGAGGAACAGAGCATAAATATGAGTAGGAGGTTGGCATTCAATTACCTACTCTACTAGAGAGAACATTTCTATTAGGTCCCTATACTACTAGTGTAACCCCTTATTATTATTAATACAACCCCCTTATTATATTGTTGTGCCCATTTAGTCCCCATATTGTTATTATTGTGCCCTTACATTATTATTGTTATGTCGGCTCTAATTATATTATGACCCTTTAGACTCCTATATATAGAAAGGAGGTCTTGTCATTTGTATCATCCAAGAATTGTTCATTTGTGTATTGTAAAGGAGGTTGCCCCCTCGAAGAGGGTTATTTCTAAGGCATTGATCTATCTTTTCTATCTTTTTGTGAGCTAGTTTCCTAACATTTGGTATCAAAGTTGTGGATTCTAGGGTTTCGGTGCTCAAAACAGGTCATCGTGGTATTTTCGCTATAATGTTTTTGCTACGAAGTTTCAGAAGCTAAAAAAAAAAAAAACCATTTGAGAAGAAATCGGTCTGAACCGTGCATCTGAATTTGAGATTTTGTGTCGCTATATTTTCGGAGATATGATCTGAGGATGTAAGGGTTTTTTAAAGCTCCAGAATTTCATCTCAAACAGGTCATCATGAAATTTTTGCTATAATATTTGTTCTGCGAAGGTTTAGACTTTGAAATTAAAACCCATTTGAGTCGAAATCCCAGAGAAGCTCGGGTCCAAATTTCAGATCTTGTCTCACTATATTTTCGGAGATATTATCTAAGACAGTTAGAGTTTCTGCAGGCTCCTGAATCACATCCTAAACAGGTGACCTTGGGAAAATAGTCATAACTTTATCTCTGAGCATCAAATTGAAATTTCATAAGAATTTAAAGAAAGAGGACGGATTGTAGTGTTTTGTGTATCGGTTTCAGGTCCTAAGGTTGAAACAGTGATCCGCAGCACATCGTACAAGTTTGCTCTATTGAACTAGTCTATAATTAGGTCATCGTGGGAGAGTTGGCATAACTCTTTATTGGAGAATCCAATATTGATCAGAATTGTGGCATTGGAAAGAGGACACCGAGAGCTACTGCATGAAGAAATTTCAGAAGTTGGAGATATGAAATTATAGAGTTACATTCATTTCAAGATCGAGCTCCTAAAATCAAGAAAAGGCGATATGAGGAAGCTTGATGGCAAGGATCCGGTAAATTGGATACTACAGATGGAGAAATATTTTGATCTACATGGTGTACCACTATTACAAAAGGTATGTATTGCATCTAATTATTTAGAACTGAATCAGTTTTTATGGTATAAATGGCTTTGTTCTCATAAACCACTTGTCACGTGGTCAATTTTCACAGAGGAAATGATAGCACATTATGAGGATACAAAGAGAAACACCTTCTTTATCCAATTGATAAATCTCAAACAAAAGTGTTCAATGGAAGAGCACATTTAGGACATTCAAAATTGAATACAAGGGAAAATGATATTCCAGAGAGGCAAAGGATTGATGTCTCCATAGGGACTTTAAAGGATAACATTCAACATGAGGTTCGTCTTTGGGAACCTGATGCATTGGAGAAGGCATTTAGGTTGGCAAGAAAAGTGGAAAGAAAAATTATGGAAATAAGGAATTCTACCCCTCACAACTATAAACATGGAAGTGTTGTTTCTCCTAGCCTTCCACAACCTACAAGGGTGACACCACAACAATTTGAATAAGAAAGAGAAAAAGGGCTTTGTTACAATTTTGATAGAAAATGCACTAAAGGTCATAAGTGTGTTGAGAAGAAATTATTTTACGTATATTATGAAGAGGAGGAAGAAAAGGATCAAGAAACATCAAAAGAAGATGATATACACCAAGAACCAACCCCAGAGAAAGAAGAAATGAATCCGACCATATCTTGTAAAGAATTGGCAAGAATTACCACTCCACAAACTCTCAAGATAGAAGTACATATCAAGAAGAAAAAGGTTCAAGAAGTGAAAGATCACATCGAGAAAGAAGAAATGAATCCAACCATATCTTGTAATGCATTGGCTGGAATTACCACTACTCAAACTATCATAATAGAAGGACATATCAAGAAGAAAAATGTTGAAGAAGTGAAAGATCACATCGAGCATCAAGAAATGAATCTGACCATATCTTGTAAAGCATTGGAAGAAATTACCACTCCTCAAACTCTAAAGATAGAAGGACATATCAAGAAGAAAAGGGTTCAAGCAGTGAAAGATCACATCGAGCATCAACAACAAGTTCTCCAACTTTTAAAGGATAATGCCACTTTGGTGCAGAATTGAATGAAACAACAGGTAGATCAACATCGCAGTGAAAAATGTTTTGATGTAGGTGATTGGGTATTTTTACAGCTACATCTCAAGCAAGCTATTTATGAGAAGGAAATGTTGGCAATACTACATGCACTTAAGAAAGGGTGACCTTACCCAATGGGAAGACACTTTGGGGTAAAAATGGATCATGATAGTCTTAAATACTTTTTAGAACAAATATTATCTTTAGAAGAACAAAAAAAATGGGTCACAAATATGTTGGGTTATGACTTTGACATTATCTATATAAAAGGGAAGCACAATTTTGTTGCAGATGCACTCTCAAGAAAGGATGAGGATGTGGAAGCATTATTTTGTGCTATTTTTATTATCCAACTAGATTGGATAAATGAAGCAAGGGATGAATGGAAGAAGTATGAAGAAGTGTGGCCACTCATTCAAAAGTTACAGAAGATCCCAAATCAAACAATATTGCTAGAACTTGAAGATGAAGGAAAAATCATATTGGAACCTGGAGTATTCACAGAAACAAGAACTTGACAGCTACAAAATCGATCAATTTCAGAGTATCTCATCAAGTGGAAGAACTTACCCACTAAAGATTCCACATGGGAGGACAAGATTTTATACAGAAGTGTCAAGAACTACTCAAGCATTGAGAACAACACTTTTTGAAGGAGAGGGGCATGTTAGGTCCCTATACTACTAGTGTAACCCCTTATTGGTATTATTACAGCCCCCTTATTATATTGTTGTGCCCATTTAGTCCCCATATTGTTATTATTGTGCCCCATAGAAGTCCACTATTGTTATTATTTTTCCCTTACATTATTATTGTTATGTCAGCTTTGATTATATTATGACCCTTTATACTCCTATATATAGAAAGGAGGTCTTGTCATTTGTATCATCCAAGAATTGTTCATTTGTGTAATGTAAAGGAGGTTTCCCCCTCAAAGAGGCTTATTTCTAAGGCCTTGATCTATCTTTTCCATCTTTTTGTGAGCTGGTTTCATAAGTTTCCTAACAATTTCACCTTTGTCAGCCTTTAGTAGTTGCACCTATTCTTCTAGTTCCTCAATTATTTTCTTCTCCTTTTCTTGTTGTTGCTTGGATTTATCCATCTGAGTCACGTAATTGGTCACTACTCTCACAGATATTTCTTAAATCCCTTGCACTCCTTCCCAGTGGGCTTTCGAATAGATAGACCCTCGTTGAAGATGAGATGCGGTAGCCTACCATTTTTGGATTTTAGCGGTGAACAATAATTCCCGTGACTTAAAAAGATGCAACAATGGTTTGTTTTGTATTTCTACTGAAGTGTTTTAGCTCCAGGATTCATAGAAGCTCGACCAAAATTCTTCTTGTGCTTCTTCACCTATCTCCATAAGTGTAACCCCTACTTCCTTAACTTAATAATCTCCAATTTGTATTACATATTTTCTTTGAATTGTGACCAATACCTTTCTTGGATGGGGGCCTTTCTTTTTACACACTATTCAAAATATTCTTTCTTGATAATGACCTCCTCCACTGGTCTCATGGCAGGTGTTGGATTTGGTGGGTTGATGTTAGGAAATTCGTCCACCAGTTCCTGCTTCACCCTTATTTCCTTTCTCTGCTCCTCAACTCGTGGGGTGGCCCCAACATTTTCCTCCACATGTCTTGAAACTTGTATGTTTTCTCTAAGTGACTCTAGAGCCTCTGCAGACCCTTACAGAGTATAATTATCAACACTTTTTCCCATGGACTCTCTGACTTCTTTATTTTCCAGTTATCCTCCTATGTCTTCTCAAAAATCGGTTATGGCCCTTGCACGCTGATACGAACAACAAAATTCTCTTCGAAAAGCTCTGTATGAATAACACCAGCCACAATTTCTTCATATTTCCTCAAAATTTGGTTCTGACCCTTACAGGTTGATACTAATAGCAATGTTTTCTTTTAATGGATTTGTGGGAACAACACTAGGCATGGTTTCTTCACCTTTCCCCTAGATTGACACTGGTTCTTGTGTAACAGTGTCGACCACCAATCAACACTAGTTCTTGTGTGACAATGTTGATAATGGTGCCTCTAGCTATCCCTACAAATTTCAGCATCTAGGGAGAGATCTCTCCTCTCACCAAGAATCTAGGGGTGCGAAATTTCCTTGCCTCTCTTGGTAGGGAGGCAGAAAGTGGAGAACAAGGGATGTCTTCCTCGATTTCCATCCTTTCTTGTTAGGTACCTATACTACTAGTGTAATCCCTTATTGTTATTAGTACAACCTCCTTATTATATTTTTGTGCCCATGTAGTCCCCATATTGTTATTATTGTGCCCCATAGAAGCCCATTATTGTTATTATTGTGCCCTTGCATTATTATTGTTATGTCGGCTCTGATTAGAATATGACCCCTTAGAATCCTCTATATAGAAAGGAGGTCTTGTCATTTGTATCATCCAATAATTGTTCATTTATGTAGTGTAAAGGAGGTTTCCCCATCGAGGAGGCTTATTTCTAAGGCATTTATCTATATTTTCTATCTTTTCGTGAGTTGGTTTCATAACATTTGGTATCAGAGCTTTCGATTCTAGGGTTTCGCTGCTCTAAAAAGGTCATTGTGGCATTGTCACTATAACTATTTTGTGTGACATTTCAGAAGCTATAAAAATAACCCATTTGAGATGAAATCGTACTGAACCTCGCGTCTAAATTTCATATCTTTCTCGTTATCTTGTTGGAAATATTATCAAAGGAAATTAGGGTTTTTGCAAACTCCAAAATTCCATCTCAAACACGTCATCAAGGACTTTTCGCTATAGTTTTGTTTCTACAAAGTTTCAGACTCTGAAATTAAAACCCATTTCAGCAAAAATCGTGGTGAAGCTCGGGCCCGAATTTCAGACCTTGTTTCGCTATATTTTCGGATATACAGTCCAAGATATTTAGGGTTTCTGTAGGCCCCAGAATTAAATCCCAAATAGGTGACCTAGGGAAGAGCGTCATAACTATCTCTCTGAGCATCAGATTGAAATTTCGTAAGAAGTTACAGAAAGAATATGGACTATATTTTTCTGTGTATCTTTTTCAGATCTAAAGGTCGAAATAGTGACACATGGAATTTCGTACAATTTCTCTCTTCTGAAAATTAATATAATCATGTCACCTTGGGAGATTGTGCATAACTCTTTCATAGAGAATCCAATTTTGATCAGACTAGTGGCATTGGGAAGAGGACACAGAGGGCTACTGTAGTTCACGATTTCAGAACTGGGAGATCCGAAATTACATAGTTACAGTCGTTTCAAGATCGAACTCCTAAAATCAAGAAAAGGTAATATGAGGAAGTTGGATGGCAAGGATCTAGTAAATTGGATACTACAGATGGAGCAATATTTGACCTACATGAGGTGCAACTGTTACAAAAGGTACATATTGCATCTTCATATTTAGAACCAGATCAATTTTTATGGTATAAAGGACTTTGATTTTGTAAAGCACTTGTCACTTGGTCAACTTTCACGGAAGAAATGATAACACATTATGAAGATACAAAGAGTAACACCTTCTTTAGCCAATTGATAAATCTTGAACAAAAGGGTTCAATGGTAGAGCATGTTGAGGACTTTCAAAAATTGAATATAAGGGTAAATGATACTCCAGAGAAGCAAAGGATTGATGTCTTTATATGGACTTTAAAGGATAACATTCAACAAGAGGTTTGTCTTTGGGAACCTGATTCATTGGAGAAGGCATTCAGGTTGGCAAGAAAAATTGAAAGTGAAATTATGGAAACAAGGAATCCCACCACTCACGACTATAATTATGTAAATCTTTTTTCTCCTAGCCTTCCACAACCTACAAGGTTTACATGACAACAATTCGAAGAAAAAAGAGAAAAGGGCTTTGTTACAATTATGATAGAAAATACAGTAAAGGTCATAATTGTGCTGAGAAGAAATTATTTTACATAGATTATGAAGAGGAGGAAGAAAAGGATCAAGAAATGTCAAAAGAGGAGGATATACACGAGGAACCAACCCCAGAGAAAGAAGAAATGAATCCGACCATATATTGTAAATCATTGGAAGGAATTACCACTCCTCAAACTTGCAAGATAGAAGGACATATCAAGAAGAAAAAGGTTCAAGAAGTGAAAGATCGCATCGAGAAAGAAGAAATGAATCTGACCATATCTTGTAATGCATTGGCCACAATTACCACTCCTCGAACTATCAATATTGAAGGACATATCAAGAGGAAAAATGTTCAAGAAGCAGAATATCACATTGAGCATCGAGAAATGAATCCAACCATATCTTGTAATGCATTGGAAGAAATTACGACTCCTCAAACTCTCAATATAAAAGGACATATCAAGAAGAAAAAGATTCAAGTAGTGAAATATCACATCGAGCATCAACAACAAGTTCTCCAACTTTTAAAGGATAACACCACTTTGGTGTAGAATCGAGTGAAATAATGGGAAGATCAACATCATAGTGAAAGAAGCTTTGATGTAGGAGATTGGGCATTTTTACTACTACAACTCAAGCAAGCTATTTATGAGAAGGAAATGTTGGCAATACTACATGCACTTAAGAAATGGTGACCTTACCTAACGGGAAGACACTTCAAGGTAAAAATGGATCATGATAGTCTTAAATAATTTTTATAACAAAGATTATCTTTAGAAGAATATAAAAAATGGGTCACAAATATGTTGGGTTATGACTTTGAAATCATCTACAAAAAAGGGAAGAAAAATGTTGTTGCAAATGCACGCTCAAGAAAGGATGAGGATGTGGAAGCATTGTTTTGTGCTATTTCTATTATCCAACCAGATTGGATAAACGAAGCAAGGTATGAATGGAAGAAGGGTGAAGAAGTGTGGTGACTCATTCAAAAGTTGCAGAAGATCCCATTTCAAACACTATTGCTGGAACTTGATGAAGAAGGAAAAATCATATTGGAGTTTGGAGAAATCACATAAACAAGAACCCGACAACTACGAAATTGATCAATTTCAGAGTATCTCATCAAGTGGAAGTACTTACCCGCTGAGGATTCCACATGGGAGGATAAGAATTTTATATAGAAGCATCAAGAACTACTCAAGCATTGAGGACAACACTTTTTGAAGGAGAGGGGCATGTTAGGTCCATATGCTACTAGTATAACCCCCTATTGTTATTAGTACAACCCCCTTATTATATTTTTGTGCCCATGTAGTCCCGATATTGTTATTATTGTGCCCCATAGAAGCCCACTATTGTTATTATTATGCCCTTACATTATTATTGTTATGTCGACTCTGATTATATTATGACCCCTTAGACTCCTATATATAGAAAGGAGGTATTGTCATTTGTATCATCCAATAATTGTTCATTTGTGTAGTGTAAAGGAGGTTGTCCCCTCGAAGAGCCTTATTTCTAAGGTGCTTATCTATATTTTCTATCTTTTTGTGAGCTGGTTTCATAACATTTTTGCACCTATTACTTTAATTCCTTCTCCTTACCCTGGCTTTTCTGCACTTTATTTCTCCTTTTCCTATGCCATCTACTTTTTCGGTTTGTCTCCTTGTTTGACAGTCAACTTTGGTTCTTGTGTAACAATCTTGACCATGAATTCCACTTCTTCCACTTGTTTCTCCATGACTTTGGCAAATGATGCTCGTTCTTGTGTAACAATACCAGCTGTAATTTATTCTACTACTAGCAAATATTCCATCAACTTAGTGGTCGACACTGGTTCTTGTACAACAATTTCGATTGCACTTCCTTCCACTTCCATCGCTCCTATTTCTAGGTCGGCATTCGATGCTGGTTCTTGTGTAGCAGCGCCGTCTGCACCCCCTTCTACCTCCATTTCTTCTTCTTCCAAGTCAACAGTCGATGCTGGTTCTTGTGTAGCAACATCATCTGGGGCCCCTTTCTCAATTTGTGATTCTCCTGCAGCCTGTTCCATCTCCAATACTTCAACTTGTTTCGTACTTGATGCTGGTTCTTGTGTAACAACATCATCTGCAACTTCTTCTTCTGACACTAATTCATCTTCCTCTCTTGTTGGCATCATGGCCGCAAGTTCTTCTTCTACCAATTCAGTGAATTGTGGCAAAGCTACAAAAGTTTGTGATAGGGCATGCACCATCAGTAGCTTGACAAGCCCGTGGTTTGTGAGGACTGCCAACAGTTTCTGGGACCAACGAGTAGATCGTGCCATTAATTGTAGATTATTCCATCAGAAATGTGGCATGTCTATAGAATGCACACGATGGAACCGAAGGCATGCAAGAAATTTGAAATGGTATTTGAACATTTTAATAAGATGCCATATGCAAGTGATGTATCACACCACAAAATACGTGACCTTGACCCATGGATGTGACAAAGACTTCCGATCACATCTGCTTCACTTTTGAACCTCGGTCTCCCCTACCTGTAGGAATGATTCCAAATTTTTTTGTAGAGATGATTTCCAAGTGAACCATTTCTACCCACCATAGGGCAATCTACTAATAGTCGAAATAACTTCCTCTGTGACAAGAATGTCCAACCCACAAACTCTAGAATAATTTCCATCCAAGTTCAACACAAATATGATTGTAATGGCTTCATCAAATCCTTGCAACCTCTTAAAATAGGTATGCCACCCTGCATTCTGAAAAACGTGCCATACATCCAAATGGCGTCGGACCTGCGTTGTGTCTTCGTGTTCATGCCTAACAACTTTCCCACCCATTCTACAAATCACTCTATAGTAGCATTTAGAGTAGCAGCACTCGGAGTAGTAGTAAAACCATTAAGGATAGCCTTAGATGGTAAGGTTGCGATGACAAGGATTGAGATTACAAGGGATGCAATGAAAGAGAAATCTAGGCGAATATGTTATGGAAAAATCCATAGTGGATAATGGTAAATAATGGAAATTGTTACGGTGTGTTGGAAAGAATCATAATTCAATTCAATCATACATAGTTCAAGTTCCTATGTGTATAGATAATTGTGTGAGGTATGGTGAAGATTGAAATCTTAATGTGGAGTGTACGAGTTGGAGCGAGGTTCAACAACAATGATGATTAATCATTATTACTGTTAAATACAACATGTTTAAAATTAACATAGTACCTCCCCCCAACTAAGGGATGACTATTCGCGGTCATGTTTAGTCATGTCATATGTGAAATGTCAGTAAAATCCACGAAGTCAGTTGGGGACGTACCTGGTGACTTACCTTGATGGAGTAACAACACCGGAGAAGTAACAGCACCGTAGGGGTAACAACACCAACATACTTGGACAAAATCACGATGAACAAAGTAACAACACCGGAGGAGTAACAACACTAATGGAGTAACAACACCAGTGAAGTACTTAGACGAAATCAACATTCGCAGAGTATCAACACTAGAGGAGTAACAACACCAACAAAGTACCTACAAGAAAAATAATAATAGAGTAGTAACAAAATTTTATTATATATATATATATATATTTAAAGCAAGAGGTGTAGAGGAAGAATTCTCTGCACTAACAATTTCAAAACTAGAATTATCATAGAGATGTTTAATAAAGGAGTCTTTGGAAATTGGACAATGATAGAATCTTAGGCGATTTCCATTTACAATCAGGGGAGTATGAGCCTCGTCGATTGTTACGAGTCTAACAGACTCGTTATCAAACACCGTGTCAACTTCATATGGTCCCATCTATCTAGAGCAAAGTTCTCCTTTAAAATATTTGAATGGAGAGTCATATAGAAACATCAATCTCCTCTTTGAAACACCATTTTCTTGATAAATTTATGATGCCATTTAGTTCATTGTTTCTTAATTGCAGCAGTGTTTTGGACAACGACCAAACAAATTTCATCCAACTCATTTAACTATTCTAGTTAGTGTTTCTAGTCTTCTGAAAGATCAAAACCTACTTCAATGGTTGTCCTGAGTGTCTTAATTTCAAATTCCACTAGAAACAAAGGGGATTTCCCATAGACAAGCTCATATGGTTAAAATCCTATTTTGTTTCACCATGTTCTTATATACACCCAAAGTTCCTCAGGAATATTTTTAGCCCAGTTCCAGTGATGGTTTACTACAGTATTCGTAAGGATATTCTCCAAAATTGTATTTGTACTCTCGACTTGACCATTCACCTGAGGATGATATGGAGATGTCACCCTGTGCTTGATTCGATACTTCTTCATAAGTCCTGCTCTCATATGTGATGTGGATTGTACCCCTCCATTTGAAATGATCTCTCTAGGAGCTCCATACCGAGTGCAAATTTCTTTGAATAAGAAATCTAAGACAAACTATTATGTTGCTTTCACAACAGCCTTGGCCTCTACCCACTTTGTCACATAATTCATGCATACAAGAATGTGGACTTTCTGATGTGAGGATGGATTGAATGGCCTAATGAAATCAAGAACTAGTTGATGCTGTAAGAACATCTCATCAGACCAACTAGGTTGTCCCATCCACTAGCAGCTATTGCATCCTTAGACATAATTCCTTGCATCAAGAAAAATAGAGGGCCAATAGTACCTCATCCATAACACCTTATGACATGTACTCTTATATGCAAAATTCCCTCCACAGAGGCCATCGTGAGAAGATTTTAGGGCATCATTGATGTCATCTTTGCCTATGCAGTGATGAATTTTCTAATTGAGTCATGTATAAAAGAGGTATCCCTCTATCTACGAATAATGAGAACATTGGTGGATAATCCTTTGTTGCTCTCTCTATGGTAAGTGTTGAGGTACTTTTCCTGTAGTGAGATAGTTAGCAATATCTTCATACCATAGAGTGTGAGTAGAAATTGCAAAAAGATGTTCATCTATAAAATTATCCTCTACAGGTGCACCTTCATCACCAGTATCCATCCTATACAAGAAATCTACAACTACATTATCTTTCCCTGTCTTGTCTACAATGGCAATATAATATTACTGAATTAATAATAACCATCTCGTAATATGACCAATAGTTATCAGTTTATTCATCCGATATCTGATGGTTGTATGATTAGTGTGCATGAAAGTGGGATACCTTGTAATGTAATGCCGAAACTCATTAATAGCATAAATAACATCCAAAAACTCTTTTTCAGTTATCATATAGTTTAGTTTAGCAGGAGTCAAATTCTTGCTAACGTAATACGTCACATAAAACTTCTTGTCCTGTAGTTGTCCCAAGACTGCCTCTACTACTGTGTGAGAAGCATCTGTATAGATATGAAATGGGAGCTTCAAGTCAGGACCACGTAATATCAGAACTTTGCAAACTAGTTCTTTGATTTTCACAAAGGTTGTTTCACATTCATCTATCCACACAAATTTTGCATCCTTAGGTAACAATTGAAAAAGTGGGAATACTATTTTAGAAAATTTTCTATAAAAGATCTATAATAGCCAACATAATTGATGAAACTATGTACCTATTTTAGTGTCTTAGGTGTAGGAAAATTTAATATTACCTCTACCTTGGCAGAAATAACCTGAATTCATACAACTGAAAGTAGATGCCCCAACAATATTCCTTCCTTCATCATCATATGGCATTTTATTGTACTAAGAGAAACATGTGTTTACTTACATCTTTTAAGGAATTTCTCTAAGTTTTCTAGACCTTCTTCAAAGGAATCCCCATATAGGGTGATGTCATCCATGTAGATTTCAACACTATAATTGACTAGATCTGAAAAAATCCCCAATATTGCCCGTTGGAAGGTCGTAGGTGCATTAGAGAGACCAAATGGAAGAAATCAATATGAAAAGGTTCCCTAGGGGCATGTAAAGGTAGTTTTGTCTCGATCCTCGGGGGCTATTTGGACCTAGTTGTACCCACTAAATCCGTCTAGAAAGGATAAGAACTTATTTCCAGCTAATGTATCAAGGACCTAGTAAAAAAAAAGTAAGGGAAAATGATCCTTCTGAGTTGCTTTATTTAACTCCCTATAATCAACACAAATCCTCCACTTTTCATTCTTTTTCAAAACAATGACTAGTGGGGATACGCATTGACTGTCCTAGATTTGGTAATAAATCCCATATCCAATAGTTTCTGCAATTCGTCTTTGACAATGTTCTTTAAAGTAGGATTCATCCTTCTATGTGGTTGCGTAATAGGTCGACATTCTTCTTTAATGTATATGTGATGAGTGCATAAATTAGTATATCCCTTTGATATTTATATATTCACAAGCAGAGGCTTCTTTTTGTTCCTGAAGGACTTTTAGTAACCGTTTAGTCTGGGAAGGTGGAGGGTCAAGATTAATGTTCAATGTCTTCCCTGGTTGAATTTCTATAGGAATACTCTTATAAGGTACAATTATATGAACATTTTCAACTTCAGTCTTTGGTTCAATAGCTTCCTGAACATTGCAACTCATAATCTAAGCATCTACGGTCGCAAGCCAAGTTCTTCCTAAAATCAAAGAATGCCCATTGGCTAGGGATTGGGTATGTAACACTAAAAGTTCTATAGAGTACTGCCATGAATATACTTAAATGGTTATATCTTCTAACTTCCCTATTGGTCTTATAGTAAATCGATCTGCCAATTTTGGGATGGTCGAGTTTGTTTAAGGCTTCGTAGACCCAAGGTAATCACAGTTTCGAAAGTTATAACATTACTTTCTACCCCCAAGCCTACCAACACATTTGGGATATCAACCCCATTAATTTGTACTGTAAGAATCAGGATCCCTGGATCTCTGTACTTAACAGGTATAGACTTTCCCAACATTATATCTGATAATTTTCCTATAACATGAATAGTAAGTGGATCCTTTGGTTTTCTTCCAGGTTTCTTAGAGCAGTATTCTTTAATTGTTTTGACATAAATCGATACATCCTTCATAGCCTAAAGTAAGGCGATTTTGACAAATAAGTTTTGTAATTCCCCTAAAAATTCAAATTTAGGACGAGGACTTTGTTTTCTCAAGGATAGTCTCTCAGGATAAGGTGGACATGTCTGACATCCTTTAGTAACAATTTTTTGAGAAGCGGGTTGTTATTCTGTAGGAATTTTTGTTGACTCATGCCTAGTTGTTCCAACATAATTCCTAGGTTCTGGTTCTGAGACATCTTCATCAACATGTTCAATGATTATTGGTGAAGTCTGGGTATTTATCACCCGACCAAACAAAAGATTTAATTCATTACACTCCACGGTGGCAATACTATATGCGGGAAGGTTGAGCATCTCAACCTGTTGAGCCCCCGTATTGTTTGTATTTGGGTTGGTGGTGGGATCCAGTATTGCACCAATGATGTTGCAACTCCTGGGACTCCCTTCTTTAATTTTTATCAACCCGGTAGTTCGTAACAAACTTGGAAGCGATAGTGCTATATGCACAAGTACTAGCTCTTATTGCAGGCTATCACTTGATCAACTGGAACAAGTTAACTAGGAGCTTAAGCCAACTTTTATGAGTTCTTAGAAGAAGCTTTTAACTGTGATGGATGAAAGCTAACTCAAAAGAGACTAGTCTACTTGCAGAAAGAAGCTGAAAGCTAAAAGGAAATGTAAACCCTAATAAACCCTAGTTTTACCGACTAACCCTACTGGTGCAAGAAAAGAGATGAAAGCTACTGAGATGGATGCCACTGACTCTTGAAAAGGTAAAATGCATGTGGTTAAGCTACTTCTGAAGGAAAATATGGAAAAATCATCTTTTTGTATTTTTGAGTAATTTTGCAGAATTATTATGCATGTGCTTTAACTATTTTTTACTGTGCAGAGGTTTATTGGTGAAAGGAAATGGAGTGGGAATTTGCAGGAGGTTGGGAAGGTGAGAGGAGGACCTAAGGGGTCCCTAGCACCCTTCTGGAGAATTCCACAACGATTAGATCTCGAAAAACTGCTCGCGTGAACTTCTACAAGAAGTCTGCAGGGGATCTATAGGAAGTTCTACAGGAACAGGCCGAAAATGGATTTCAGAGGGTTGATGGTGGAAAAACGGTGGGAAAGTGGGAATGAAGGATGGATAAGGATGTTAAGAGGTCTAGGACCTGGTATATAAAGCTAAGGAGTGATGAAGATGGTTGGATTTGTTCAAGGATGGAGAGAGCAATGTTGCACAAAAATATATAAATTACGGCAAGTTGGGAAAAGTGTGGCAAATGAAGGGAAGAAATATTGAATTAGGGGCTAGAACAGGTTGTATGATGGAGGAAGGGTAGGAAGGAATGTATTACAGGTGCTCTGCACACTATTTTCCAAAACTGATTGAACAAAGACTGAAAAAACCAGAGATATATCTATTTTGACCTAATCTAACCTAAAAACCAGAAACATGATGAAAAGATGTTTATAGATAGAAAATCATGCAAGAGAGCTATGGAAACTGAGCAAGAATAGATCTAAACATGAAAACACAACTAATATCAACTTTTTCCAACTTAAAATCAAACACTAGCAATTGCATTGGAAGGCAAAAACAGTGTTTTTGTGGCAGCAAGTATGCCTTGGTCTCAGTTCATGGTCCCAAGGACTTCTTGATGGCCTTTTTGCAGATCTTTTCTGTTACCAAACTATCAAATCAACCTGAAGCATGAAAAACTATCTTAATCATCAAAAACAACCTAAGTAACAAAGCAAGATTTTAACCTAAATAACACAAATTATTCTATGAATGCAAGAAAACACATAAAAGTACACAAAGGAGGTACTAGCACTTGGGTTGGGCCCAACCCCAAGAGCTAAAGCCTACTAAGAAAGCTTAGAGCTGGTACAAAGTGAGATTCATCTTCATTAATAAAAAATAATAGTCATGTCACAAAACTGTTTATAGAAAGAGCTCGAAAAATGAGCTGAATGTAGAGCTGCACTAAAGTGTGAAAATAAATTGTTCAATAGCTAAACTACCAAGGCTTGAAGCCTTTCTACTTATGCAAACGAAGACTCCCAATAGTCCTCCTTGACTTTAAGAGTTTCGTTGCCCAAAACTACAGTTAATCAGCCACTTCACTAGACCTGCTCGGCTGACCCTTGAAATCATCTTTGGTGGGCTGTTGAACTTTGAGCTGATGGTGGAGAACTCGAGGAAGGAGTCATTTAGTGTAGGAGACACCACTCCTATAAATCCTCTGCCTTGTTCGTTCGTATTTGGCTTCCAATTTTCTCATAAATGGCTGACCTTGGTCCAAAAAATGTCCAAAAATCTTCAATAAGCACGTATTAGACTTTGTGGTCAAGTGACTATTCCCATTCATTCAATTAACATAAATATATTCAAAAGCATGCATAAAACTATGAAGAATGTCGGATTAAACAAGAATAATAAGAAAAATGAGCCCATAAAGTTACCCATTTTTGGGGCTCATCATCACCCACCTACTGAATGTGTTGCTCATCCTCTGAGCAACTAATCCAGTTCATCATCCTTGATTGCTTTGAATGCCTCTTTGACATCCCAAGCCTCTGAGGTGATTTTCTCTTCTCTGTCATGAAAACCGACCTTTCTGTCTATTTCGTCCCATTGCCTGTGTTCTTCTTCTTCCTTGACCCCTTCCAGTAGTCCTAAGAGTAGTGGAGGACTGAAATTTAGGCCAATCCAGTTGGCCTTTAGGTTTTGCATTGTTTGTTTATAAAGTGGCACTCTTGCCAATGCCTCCCTCATTCTAGTTGGGGAGTGGTACTCTCTTATTTTCAGACTATGGGAAAATGTGTTCCATCTCCTTGTGCAAGTATGAATGTAATTATCACCAAACAGTCTTTCCATGTCTTCAGAGTGAGTAATGGCCTGAGCTTGCCTTTCAACGTAATATGGGAGGACTTGAGGGTTGTTGGCAAGGTGTTGATGAGCATATACTAAGGCTAAGGGATCTTCTGGTTCTGCCCTGATCATGAGTGGCTCCCTTAGCTCCCTGTCCATAACTTTCTGAATTTCCACTGCCCTCTTTTCCTCATGGCTTAACCAAGAAGCCATAGCCATGAGTTGTACATCTACCAATGCAGCATTGGGGTCCCATAAATTCATGTTTGGAGGTGCCAAGTTGTGTAAATAGAATTCTGCTAACTTGGCCTTATCTTCAGCTGAGCTATTGTCACACAAATACATAAACTGATTGTAATTCTAGAATGGAATGGTGCCCCTTTGGGCCAATGTGTTAATTTGAAATTGCAACCATTGGTCTTTAAGATATAATGCATAGGACTTAGTAGGTTACCTACATTGTAAGGCTTCTACTACCCAGCTGGCCATGCAGGCCATTTGGGCTTATTTTTCTTCCAACAGTTGTTTTAATACCTATATTTCTTCTGCTGCCTATGACTCCTTTTCTTGCAGCAATTTTTTCAGCATCTCAACATTAGCTTGTAGCTTTTCCTCTCTCTGTTGTTTCTCGGTTGTTTCCTTGTCTGCTGGAGGTCCTTCTTGCTGCTGCTGCCCTCCCAAAATGGACAGCCTATCTTCCTTATGACCTTCCTATAGCTACAACTGCTTTTTCAGCAGCTCATTCTCCTCCTGTAGCTGGGCTCTTTTACTGCTTTCTATGTGCCTCATCATGGCCAACTCTCTTCTTGATTCTTTTAGCTATTCTTCTAGGTGGCCTATGTCTGCAACTCCCTTGGATTTGGAAATTCTCATCCAAGTGTGAGTGCTAACCCGTTCCTGTTCCAATGCAAAGAAAAGAGGCACAACAAACCTCTGTGGGATGATCTTCCCACTTTATAACAAGTTGTAATATGAGCCCAAACTAGGTTGAGGGCTTGGTTCAAGTATCTCCTCGGGCTTGTCTGCTTCTTGTGATTGTTTCGCTGCCTCCTCTTCCAATTTCTCAGTTTCTTTTAACTTGGCTAGAATTTCTCGTAGAGATGTTTCAACCCCCTGTAGAACTGCCTTTGAATCCTTCAACTTAATTTTCTCTTTCCACGTGGAGGTTTTTGGGTTTCCTCTTTCATAGGTGATGGATATCTTGGAAGGAGACTCTTCCTTCTTTTTAGTGGGTGTGTCCTCAATGACAATTGGTTCCTTTGATGGTGGATGGGGTTTTCCCACTTTGATCCTTATGCTTCTTATGGCTTGAAAGTACTTGGAGGTTTGCCTCTTTATTTTTGCTTTTGTTTTGTAGGTGTGCTTAACGGAGCAAGCACAAGTGCTGCTTCCCTTGCCAATGTTTCAAGGGATTTCTCTTCCTACTATTCTTTCCCTTCGCTTCCTGTAGAAATCTCTATGCCCATTGTTTTTGCCTGTGTTACTGATATCTCACGGTGTGTCCTTTCCTTCTCTTGCTGGGTGTCGGCTTTGGCTGTGGTAGTCTTCTTTTGGCCTTTCTTGGCCTTTTTTTTTCCAATCTATGTCCTTTTCCCCTTCTCTATGCTTGCTATTGTCTCCTTCTCTGTCTTAGGCTCAACAGCCTTGTCAAGTTCCTCTCTTTCCTTCTATTCTTCCTCTATTTTTCCTTCTTCTTGAATGTCCTGTGCTCCCTTATCATTGTTATTCTCAATTTCTTCAGTGTGCTCCCCTTCATCACTACTGGATGGGCTCCTGTTCTCAGCCAAAATTCTGATGTCATCATCTCTGGACATATTTTTGAAGATTTCCCAAGTGATGGGGATAGTATAGGTGTGCAAAGCATCTTCGACCAACAGTTTTATGAGGCCATTGTGGGCCAACTGATCTTGGACCGTTTCATTTAGCTTTGTACCACATTCAATTAAGGACTAAAGGAGGAAATATGGGATGCTCAATTTTCTGGCTGGAGGCAAGTCCATCCCATACCTTAATTCATGTAACAACCTAAAATGATATCCATAAATGATGTTGAACCTCCCTTCACATGTGATATACTTCATTATTTGATAGCTAACTTCACTCCAAAGAGGAGGCAAGCTTGTCCTTCTGACCTTGTTTCTATCTTCTACAGGATGATCCTCGGGCAGAAAAAATGTTTTCTTAGCAACTTGTCCCAATGATCTCTCCTCTTTGCTCCAAGGGAGCCCCAATGGTAGACTGGTAATTCTACTGATGAGATCAGGTGTAAGTTCTAGGGTCAAACCCCTAAAACTTACTATGGCATGTGTCTTCGAATGTGGTCTCAGGGACATCAAAAACTCTTCAGTTATCTCCTCATCATAACCCTAAATTCTGTCAAAGAAGGATATCAAGTTTTCCCTGGTGAAAAGGTCCACCACCTTAGGGTGCTCATGCAATTTGCTAGAGTTTGAGGGTTCTTTCCTTATGAATCCTCCTGGCATGGTGTTGAGTGCTCCTTTTGTGTTTTAACCAAAAACGAAAATGCTCAGGTGGGAAAAAAAAGTCAATCACTGAAATAGAGGGTAGTTGAATTCGGTTTCTTCTGACCCTAAGGAGGAATTTCTCGGGTGCTTCTTTACAATATCAAATGGCAATAATTCTCCCGTTTTAAACTGCTGCCACCCTGAATTTGACTTACTGGTTTTGAAAAGAAATAATTTTTTCTACAGAACAGAGGATAAGGACACGAGTTATTTTCTCGACACATAGATAGATATGCACATTCGTTTTTTCACACACACAGAGGCTGGCCTTTACTGCTGCATGTATATTTCTTATAGGAGAATTTGAAAAAGGATGGGGAGATTTCAGATGCAGAGAGAAAAAGCAACTATGTAGACTCAGGGAAATATGCAGGCATACTTTCACTTTTTCAATGCACAGGCAGACTTCCACTCTCTTTTTCAATCTAATGCCATGTTCAATTTACCACCTTACTCAAACAAATCATGCACAAAGAATTTTTCCCAAGCCTACCTCGTTTTGATCTTGAATTCCGACGAAAATCCCAAGTTTTCTTTCTACAGAGCTGTTCTCTGCCTTTCCTGTAGAAATCTCCCAGCTCCTATAGAATGAAACTGTGCTTCCGGTAGAGCTCGATAGGCGGGAGATTAAAAAAAAAAACGAGGAAAAAAATTGGTGGAGGATGACCGGTTAGCTGCTCTAGAAGTGGTAGAGGCGTACTCCAGTTGTGAATGTCATGAGTGCAGAATGAAAAAACGGTGGTGAGTGTTTCAACTGAGCTGTCTTTTAACTGCGGGCATGATTCGTGGTGAGGAATGAGGTGGCCGGACTGGACCATTGATCCTACGTCACAACCATAATGTTTCTGCATGCCATTTGACCACCATCACCTCCCTTACTCCGCTATCCACTGCCACCACTACCAGTCCCGGATATTTCTTCCTGAATGGACATTCCACACGTGCTGGCTGCTCATCTAATCGGCAGTTTTGAATTTAACGGGGCTCGTTTGGATTCCATGAGGATGTGTAACTCACCGAGGGTGGCCAGTTGACTGGCCACCAATTCCACTCAATCCAAACCATTCCCATAGTCACGCAGCCTTGAAATATGATTTATGCAATTGAAGAATAGGTTTAGGCACTTACCTGCATAGTCATGGCCATGTTATGCATATTTTGGATTTTGGAACCCATTTCTTCATTGTTGTTGTTGCTTGCGCACTGCATGCTTGGCCTCAGGTTGTTGCTGATGTTCACATGTTCAAGTAGAGCTCCATGCATGTTTCATATGCCATACTTTGTTGTCCCTATCTCTGGAGTATGTCTTTCAGAGGGATCAGCTGCTATAGGAATCCTGTAGGAATTCCTGTAGCTGCTTCTCCTCCTGGAATGCAAGCTAGAATGAGCAGGGCTACAACTGCTGATGAGGGTCTTGGCTGATAAGGAGTCTAGATGGAGGGTATCAGGTATGGTGAGTGAAAAACTGCTGCTTTGATTTGTCCTTAGAAATTTTTTTGTTTGCAGCATGAAGGAAACAAGATTTCTATGTGTGACTGTGCAGGGACATAAAAACAAGTGCAATGGAGGTGTACAGAGATGGAAAAAGGGTGACATATGGCGATGGATGGAAGCAGGGAGGTTTATAGGCCTCATAGATAGATTCCCAACCTTCGAGTCCTCTTCTGAGATCGATTCTAGCTTTTCCGTAGATTCTACAGGATCCTCCTGTAGAAGATACAAAATGTCCTATAGAAGGTGAAATCTTAGCCCGAATGAGACCAAATCTTAGGAAAGGGTAATGGTCATGGAGGAATTGATTGTGAGGGATGCCTACAGCCTGGTTATGACCTCTGTCTTTGTCTTGTGTGATCCTCCTAAAACCTGTAATGACCTTCCTGCAACCTACCATTTATTCAACAGAAATTAGGTTTATTTGTCTTTTTTCTTCTTTTTCTTTCTCTCTCCCTTTTTTTTGAGATAGCTGGGGCACCTTCAGGAGGTTTTCACCCTCACTGTCTACCCTGGGTGCCTCCAAGAGGTTTTCACCCAAGGATATTTTATTCCTTTTTTCCCTTTTTTTTTTTCGTGTTCAAAGTGTGGGTGGAGTGGAGACAGGGAACTGCTCCACCACCAGCATTGATTTACCCAGAGTTTCAATGAACTCCTGCTTAGAAAGGGGCTTCCTGTATATTTTCAATTGATGCCCATTGACAAGCATGGAGATGGCTTCTTCATCAATGGTCCTGATAAGGACTGAACCATTGTCATTGCATTTCTCCACTGTATATGGTCCCAGTCATCTTGTCCTCAGTTTTCCCTTGAAATCCTTGTATCTTGAATCATATAACAACGCCCAGTCCCCTAGCTAAAATTTATTTTCTTTGAGGTGCTGGTCATGCCATATTTTTCTTTGAAGTTGGACTACATCTGAGTGGAGAAGGGCCTGCATTCTCTGTTCATCTAGTCCATTCAGCTGAAGTAATATTTCATGTTGTGCATGGCTGGGATCTAGGTCCAGCTGAGCTGCCAACCTCAATGTGTTATATTCAAATTCTATTGACAACAAAGCCTTCTTCCCTTAGACCAGCTCATAGGGTGTGAAACCTGTTGTAGTTTTCCAAGTAGTGTGATAGGCCCAGGTGGCCTCAACCAATCGATCTGCCCAATATTTTCTGTTGCTGCTCACCACTTTAGTCAAAATCGCTTCCAAAGCTTTGTCAGTGACTTCCACCTATCCATTTTCTTGTGGATGATAAGGGGTGGAAGTTCTATGCTTAATCTTGTGATGAGTGAGCAGGGCTTCAATCAGGTTAGAGGTAAACTAACTTCCTTGATCTATGACTAATTATCTTGGGTAGCCAAACTTGTAGAAGGTATTTTCCCTCAAAAAATCAACTACTTTTTCTTCTACTACTGCCTTGATTTCCTTTGTTTCTGCCCATTTCGTCAGGTAGTCCGTGCACACAATGATGTAAGACTTCTGTTTTGAAGGAGGGTTGATAAGACCCACAAATTCCATGCCCCACTTCTCAAATGCCTCGAAAGTCACTTGAGGTTGTAGGGGCATCTCATCCCTTGGAGTCGGTTTCCCCATCCTTTGACATTGGTCACATTGGCTGATGTATCTTCTGACATCTTGATGAAGAGTGGACCAATAGTACCCTGCCTGTAGAATTTTGAAGGCAGTTCTCTTTGCTACAAAGTGGCCTCCACAAGGCCCATCATGACAGGTTAGGAGGATGTCAAAAAATTCCTCCTCCCTGACACAATGCCTCAAAATCTGATCTGGGCCAAGTTTAAAAATATTGCCCCTAATCCAAGTGAATAGGGCACTTTTCCTCACGATCTTGCTCTTCTCTTTTGAGGACAGGTGTGGCGGAAACTGTGCTAAAACCAAGTAATTTGCTTATCAACAAACCATGGAGAGAGTACTAAAATAGAAAACAGGTGTTCATCTGGCATTTGATCATCCACCATCCCTTCTTCACCTGTAGGCAAATCTAGTCTAGACAGAAAATTAGCAACAACATTTTCCTTACCTATCTTATCAACAATGGTCAAATCAAATTGCTGCAACAAAAGTAACCATCTAATGATACGAGCATTTACATCAGGTTTATTCATCAGATACCTAATTGCAGCATGATCAGTATGCACAAATGTTTGATAGCCAGTGATGTAGTGTCTGAACTTTTTTAGGGAATGGACTATAGCCAGGAGCTCTTTCTCGGTTACAGTATAGTCTAACTTTGCCTTAGATAGTTTTTTACCGACAAAATATATGGCATATGGTAGCTTCTCTTCAACTTGTCCTAAGGCTACTCCTATGGCTTTATTCAAGGCATCTGTGTGAATGTGGAAAGGTAAGGCCCAGTTTGGACCTCTCAAGATTGGGGCAGTTACTAGCTTACCTTTCAACACATGCAGAGCCTCTTGACAGTTGTCAGTCCATATACACTCAACATCTTTCCCCAAAATACCAAACAATGGAGAGGCTAGATTACTGAAATCTTTAATGAATCTTCTATAATATCCTGCTAAGCCTAGAAAAAATTGAACATGTCTTACCTTTTGAGGAGGTGGGACCCTTTGGATGATAGCAATCTTATTCAGATCCACCTGTAATCCTTGCTGAGAAATTGTATGACCTAGCATGGTCCCTTCAGTGATTAGGAATTCACATTTTTCAGGACTGAGGGACAGGTTCATTTCAATACACTTGGCTAAAACTTTTCCCAGGTTAGTCAATGCTTCTTAGAATTTGGACCCATAAGGGGTAAAGTCATCCATATAGATTTCCACTGAATCATGAACCAGCTCAGTAAATATGCTCAACACTGCTCTCTGGAAAGTGGTAGGAGCATTGCATAACCCAAAGGGAAGGACCCGGTAGGCAAAGGTACCCCATGGACAAGTGAAAGTGGTCTTATCCTGGTCTTCCGGGCTGATGTGGATCTGATTATACCTGCTAAACCCATCTAGGAAGGAAAAGAACTTCTTCCCTGCCAGACCATATAACACTTGATCTATGAAAGGCAAAGGAAAATGGTCCTTCTTGGTAGCTTTGTTAAGTTCTCGATAATCTACACAGATTCTCCATTTCCCGTTTTTCTTGGGCACAAGCACCAAAAGAAAAACCCACTCACTGTCAAAGATGGGGTAGATGAATCCTGCATCCAGCAAATTTTGCAGTTCTTCTTTGACAATGTCCTTAAGGGCTGGATTCATTCTCCTCTAAGGCAGCCTCACTGGTTTACAATCCTTTTTAATGTAAATGTGATGGGTATAGACTGAAGGGTGGAATCCTTTCATCTCCTTATAGCTCCAAGCAAAAGCATCCAAATGGCTGTTCAATAAGCTATACAACTCTTTCTCCTGAGAGGGGGATAGGGATGAGTTGATCTTCAAGGTTCTTTCAGGGCCAAGTTTCACATTCTTAACTCAGAGAGAGGTCGGATCAACCACACAGAGATCCACTAAAGGACTGGCTTGGGTGTCTTCTACCAACTCTTCTAATGGCAGCGCACTGGGAGGTGGATTTTGAATCAAATTCTCAATAACGTCGTCCTCGGTTTGAGGACCTTCCTTGGTGGCTTCCACTGTGCACAATGGTGCAGAGTAGACTTCATCCTCATCTTCCTCCTCCAACCAGAGAGGTAAGTCATGTTCTAGCAGAGGTTGGGCAGGAGGATATAGGACTAGCTACTTGGACATATGCCCATTCTTAATGGGCATGTTCCCAGCTCGACAACTGATGTAAGCATCTGCAGTAGCTAACCAAGGCCTTCCCAAGATGAGGGGGTACCCTGTGAGTTTTGCCTTTGGCTGAAGGACCAAGAAGTCCGCAGGATACTCCAAAGAATCAATGAAGACCATGACATCTTCCACAATCCCCTCGGGGATCATGGTGGAGCGGTCTGCTAACTGCAGTACTGTCCAGGTCTTTCTTAGGGAACTCTAAAGGTTGAGTTTAAGCATAGTGTCCCTGGTCATCATATTAATGGCAGCCCCTAGATCAATCAGGGTGTGGGGGATGATGGTGCCATTGATGTGGACATCGACTACAGGACTCCCAGGGTCTAGATATTTTGGATAGATTACTTGTCCCAACATCAGGTCGGATAGTTGTCCTATGACATTAATAGTTGGGACATCTCTCTTGTGCCTGCTTGGGTGCCTGAAACACTTCTCTTTGATAAATTTGTTGTAGGTTGGTACATCTTTTATGGCCTGGAGAAATGGTATTTTTACACATAACTGTTTAAGTTCTCCCAGAAGTTTAGTCTCTTCTGGGTTTGGTTTCGTGGTTCCAGTTAGTCTCTTAGGAAAGGGTGGAATGGCTTTTGGTTCACTTTCCTATTTCTCTTCTTCATCCTCCTTAGGAGGAGGTTGGTTGTCTGGGAGGACCTTCCCAGATCATAGGTTGATCTCCTGAATCTCCACAACATAGGTAGGGCATGTTGTCTCTTGGGCCTGTCTGTTATTGGGGTTCGGGTTTGGTTGAGTAGGTATCTGGGGTTGTCTTGGAGGAGTAGGAGGTAATGGTTGTGGTTGAGTAGGTAGTTGAGGTAAAATAGTGGGAGGAGAGTTGTACTGGGGCCTCCACCCATGTTGAGGTGCATTCTACTGAGGTTGTGGCTGAACATGAGAATGAAACGAATGAGCAGTAGGTTGAGTATGGTATTGAGATGGATATGACCAAGGAGGGATTTCGGACCAGGAAGGATGAGTAGGGGGGCCCCAAGAAGGTATGTGAGTGGATTGGTTGGGGTTGTAACAAGTCTGGGATGTCCCTTGCATCCCCTGTTGGTAAAGTCTGGGTCCATGTGGCCTCCTTTAGTTCATGAAGTAGAGGTGTTTAGTGGCTCCCTCAGCCCCCTGGTACATAGCTTTAAACTCGGGTAAGGTTGGGCACTAGTTTGTAGGGTGGTCTGCCTCACAAACAAAACACACTTCTACAGAGTGCAATGGACATTCATTGCTAGGATGCTTTCTAGTGCACTTGGGACAAAAAATGGCCAAAGCCCTCTTTGCTTCCTCTTGTTTTCTTTTGATATGCATGGCAAGCATCTGCCACATCTCACTCTTGAATTCTTTCCACATG
Source organism: Pinus tabuliformis (assembly GCA_031772625.1). Taxonomy (NCBI): domain Eukaryota; kingdom Viridiplantae; phylum Streptophyta; class Pinopsida; order Pinales; family Pinaceae; genus Pinus; species Pinus tabuliformis. The sequence continues at coordinate 342,151,520 of CM062812.1, forward strand.
CTTCCAATTTCACCTTCAATGGACGAGTTGGAAGAAAAGGTACTACTCCCAACATTTCTGTTTTCAGCCATTGGCTCCAGAGGAATGTTTTCTTCTTCTTCTCCCCTATAGGTTCTTCAAATATGTCTTGCTGTCCGCCTAAGGGTTCTTCTTAATCACAGCCATCAAAGAAAAGAGAAGGTTGGTTGTGTGAAGTAGTGGGGGTGTTGGGAAATTTTTTTCCTGAATTATCTCTACTCCTATGAGGCATGAAAGGAAATCTTTTTGGTGATTTTTGTTTTTTTCTGCTTGTACCTACAAAACTGAAATGGATTGAACAACAAATTGCAACTAACTGAAATGAAATTGTAGAATTGAAATGAAAGCAAGGAAATGACTAATCTACTTTGCTGGAATGGAAATTGTAGAATTGAAATGAAAACAGGAAATGACTAATCTATTTTGCTGAAATGGAAATTGTAGAACTGAAATGAAAGCAGGAAATAGCTAATCTACAATTGCTTAAATGAAACTGTGGAATTGAAATGAAAGTAGGAAATAGCTAATCTACGCTTGCTGAAATGAAATTTCGGAATTGAAATAAAAGCAGGAAATGTCTCTAGTCTACTTTTACAGAACTAAAATTGCAGACTTGAAATGAAACAACTACTCTACTCTCGCTGAAATAAAATACTTAGCAGAAGGTTGCAGTAGAAAATAGAAGAAAAGCAGTAATCACAAAATACTCTGACGCTTCCCTGGCAATGGCACCAAAAATATGGCGAGCTCTAGTATTGTAGCAATGATGCTGCAACTCTTGGGACTCCCTTCTTTACTTTTTATCAATTTGGTAGTTCGTAACAAACTTGGAAGCGACGGTGCTATATGCACAAGTACTAGCTCTTACTACAGGTTGTCACTTGATCAGCTGGCACAAGTTTGTTAGGAGCTTAAGCCAACTTCTATGAGTTCTTAGAAGAAGCTTTTAACTGTGATGGATGAAAACTAACTCAAAAGAGGCTAGTCTACTTGCAGAAAGAAGCTGAAAGCTGAAAGGAAATGCAAACCCTAACAAACCCTAGTTTTACCGACTAACCCTATTGGTGTAAGAAAAGAGATGAAAGCTACTGAGATGGATGCCATTGACTCTTGAAAATGTAAAATGCATGTGGTTAAGCTACTTCTAAAGGAAAATATGGAAAAATCATCTTTTTGTATTTTTGAGTAATTTTGTAGAATTATTATGCATGTGCTTTAACTATTTTTGACCATGCAGAGGTTTATTGGCGAAAGGAAATGGAGTGGGCATTTGCAGGAGAATGGGAAGGTGAGAAGAGGACCTAAGGGGTCCCTATCACCCTTCCAGAGAATTCCAAAGTGATCATATCTTGAAAAACTGCTTGCGTGAACTTCTACAGGAAGTCTACAGGGGATCTAGAGGAAGTTCTACAAGAACAGGCCGAAAGTGGATTTCATAGGATTGATGGTGGAAAAATGGTGGGAAAGTGGAAATGAAGGATGGAAAAGGATGTTAAGAGGTCTAGGACCTAGTAGATGAAGCTAAGGAGTGATGAAGATGGTTGGATTTGTTCAAGGATGGAGAGAGAAATGTTGCACGAAAATGTAGAAATTAGGGCAACTTGGGGAAAGTGTGGCAAATGAAGGGAGGAAATCTTGAATTAGGGGTTGGAACAGGTTGTATGATGGAAGAAGGGTAGGAAGGAATGTATTACAGGTTCTCTGCACACTATTTTTCAAAACTGATCGAATAAAGACTGAAAAAACCAGAGATCTATCTATTTTGACCTAATCTGACCTAAAAACCAGAAACATGATGAATAGAAGTTTATAGACAAAAAATCATGCAAGAGAGCTATGGAAACTAAGCAAGAAAATATCTAAACATGAAAACACAACTCATACCAACTTTTTCCAACTTAAAATCTAACACTAGCAATTGCATTGGAAGGCAAAAACAGTGTTTTTGTGGCAGCAAGTATGCCTTGGTCTCAGTTCATGGTCCCAAGGAGGGAGAAATGAGATCAAGGACTTCTTGATGGCCTTTTTGCAGATCTTTTCTGTTACCAAACTGTCAAATCAACCTAAAGCATGAAAAACTATCTTAATCATCAAAAACAACCTAAGTAACAAAGCAAGATTTTAACCTAAATAACAGAAATTATTCTATGAATGCAAGAAAACACATAAAAGTACACAAAGGAGGTACTGGCACTTGGGTTGGGCCCAACCCCAAGAGTTACATCTTCCTATGAAAGCTTAGAGTTGGTGTAAAGCGAGATTCATCTTCATTAATAAAAAATAATAGTCATGTCACATAATTGTTTACAGAAAGAGCTCGAAAAATGACTTGAATGTAGAGCTGCACTAAAGTGTGAAAATAAACTATTCAATAGCTAAACTACCAAGGCTTGAAGCCTTCCTACTTATGCAAACGAGGACTCCCAACAGTCCTCCTTAACTTTAGGAGCTTGGCTGCCCAAAACTGCAGTTAATCAGCCACTTCACTAGACCTACTCGGCTGCCCCTTGAAATCATCTTTGGTGGGCTGTTGAACTCCGAGCTGATGGTGGAGAACTCGAGGAAGGGGTCATTTAGTGCAGGAGACACCCCTCCTATAAATCCTCAGCCTTGTTTCTTCGTATTTGGCTGCCAATTTGCTCATAAATGCCTGACCTTGGTCCAAAAAATGTCCAAAAATCTGCAATAAGCACGTATTAGACTTTGTGGTCAAGTGACTATTCCCATTCATTCAATTAACATAAATATATTCAAAGGCATGCATAAAACTATGAATAATGGCGGATTAAACGAGAATAATAGGCAAAATGAGCCCATAAAGTTACCCATTTTTGGGGCTCATCAGTTGGATTGAACACGCAGTTGTGGACGAAGAGGAGGTTTATTAGTGGAGGCATTAGAGGGAAATTGTAATTTCTGTTGTGGAATAAGCTAGGAGAATTTTCCTGAAGGAGGAGGTCCATTCCAATTCTCGAACCATGAAGGATTTAGACTAGACTGAGTGAACCATTGTTTCCAGGGAATTGGATATTGACAAGACTGCTAACATGAAGGTGAAAAAGGTGAAGACTGAGGCCCAAAATTCAAAATATTAAAATACTAAGAAGGGTCTTGAGGAATACCTCGATTCATGTTCTATGGTCGTGGTTCCCATGGTTTCCTTGATCCCATGAAGTACAACTGATCTACTTCTTCATTTGATCCCTGAAAAACTTCCTTCATCCCAAGAAGAGATGGATAAGTGTTAGTGGAATGGTTCTGTTAACATATTACACATGTCTCGACAGTATTCAATGGACATTCATTCAGCGGGTGCTTCTTTCTACACTGAGGGAAATAATAGATATGGCCTTCTGTGCTTCCATCTACTTTCGTTTCCCCTGTAAAAAATCAAGCTGTGATGATAGTTTGCTCAAGATATCAGTCCTCAAGTTGTCCAACAAGTTTCCAATTTCTACTTTCATAAATCCACCGCTGGATGTCTTGAGGGTTCAGATCCCCTTCCTCTTCCTCACAGCTCCACGTGAACACTTAATTCATAATTTGCAAATGGTGTCAAAATATTCCTTTGATATGTATCCCTTTCCTACTACGTTGAAAAGTTCCAAAGATTCCTCTCTTAGATCCCAGAGAAAAAATATTTTCAAGATGTCCTTATCCAGATCACTATGGCCTAATCTCTGAAAATTCTATTGAAAACATTCCATAAATTCCTGCATGTTGTCATCCTCTTTTTTCATGATCTTAAAAAATTTCTTCCTTAACATCTTGTGATTTGCAGTAGTCTTGATACTTTTTGAGGAAAATCATTTTCATACCATCCCTTGTAGTAGTAGATTTCCCTCGTAAACCCATGAACCATCTCAAAGCTATTCCATTCAATGTGGCAGGGAATATCTTCAATTTTTGTGCATCAGAGATATATTCTTACCCTCGACAAACAACGTCCGGATCCTCAGAAGAAAGATCGTGAAAATTAGGTAATGATGTCAGATGAATAAGCTTCATAGGTGCATCTCCTCTAATATCAGCACTTGGAAACTCGATCAAACAAGTTGTAGGAGCCATGAATGTTGGGTCCCTATAATACTAGTGATTACCCCATTACTATTGTAGTTGTACCCCTTATTAATATTGTTGTGCCCCTATTGTCCCCATATTGTTATTACTGTGCCCCATAGAATCCCTCTATTGTTATTTTTGTGGCTTTATATTATTATTGTTAGGTCGGCTGGGTTATATTGTGACTCCTTAGACTCCTATATATAGAAAGGAGGTTTTTTCATTTGAATCATCCAAGAATTGTTCATTTATGTAATGAAAAGGAGGTTACCCCCTCGAAGAGGCTGAATTTTAAGGCGTTGATCTATCTTTTATATCTTTTTTTTGAGCTGGTTTCATAACATTTGGTATCAGAGCTTTGGATTCTAGGGTTTCGCTGCTCCAAATAGGTCATCGTGGAATTTTCACTATAATTTTTTTCTGCGATGTTTCAGAAGCTAAAAAAAAACCCATTTGAGAAAAAATTTCGCTAAACCTCGGGTCTAAATTTCAGAGCTTTTCGTGCTATATTTACGGAGATATGATCTGAGGAAGTTGGTCTTTTTGCAGACTCCTGAATTACATTCCAAACAGGTGACCTGGGGAAAATCGTCATAACATTCTCTATGAGCATCGGATTTAAATTTTGTAAAAAGGTACAGAAAGAGGATGGACTGCAGTTTCTTTTATATATTTGTTAGAGCCAAAGGTCAAAACAGTGACTCGTGGAACGTCGTACAAGTTCGCTCTACTGAATTAGTCTATAATTAGGTCACTGTGGGAGATTTGGCATAACTCTTCATTGGAGAATCCAATTGGGATCAGACTGGTGGCATTGGAAAGAGGACACAGAGGGCTATTGCAGGTCACAATTTTAGAACTGGATGATCTGAAATTACAGAGATACATCAGAAGCAATATCAATCTCCTACAAAGTGAAAAAAGGTGTGTAGATTTTTTAAATTTTTGCTTAAGCTTGGTTTGAAAAATTATTTTGAAGGAATTTAAAGGGCATAGTAGAGAATTAGTATCGGTAACTGATGCCCTAAGGAAAGAAAATGCAAACAACTAGTAAGGAATCTAAAAGCTCTAGCATGACTCATGAAGAAGAGGAAGAAATGCTACATGATATATCAAAATTACAAGACCAAGTGCAACAAATTTCACTCTCACAAAAGCTAACAGAAGCTAAGATAAATGGCATGGAATCTAAGATAAAGGGCGTGGAAGCCAAGATTGACAATTTGAAGATAGATTTGAAGGCGGATTTGACAAATTTTCTACAAGAAATACTTACTAATGGTGAAAGGGGAGTAAAGGAAACTCATGATGCAAACAAAGGAAATGTTAATCATGATTTCATAGACTCTAATGTTGGATCGAAGACGCACCATATTCCAAAAATGGATATGAGGAATTTTGATGGCAAGGATCCCGCAACATGGATATTACATATGGAGCAATTTTTCGATCTCAATAATGTGCAAAACACACAAAAGGTACGTATTGCAACTTTATATTTGGAACCAAATCAGTTTGTATGGTATCAATGGCTTTGCTCTCGTAAACAATTTATCACTTGGGCAATTTTTACGGAAGAATTGATAGCACATTATGAGGATACAAAAAGCAACACTTTTTTTAGCCAATTGATAAGTCTCAAACAAAAGGGTTCAATAATGGAGCACATTGAGGAGTTCCAAAAATTGAACATAAGGGTAAAAAATATTCTAGAGGAGCATAGGATTGATGTGTTCATAGGGTCTTTAAAGGATAATATCCAACATGATGTTCACCTTTGGGAACCTGATTCATTAGAGAAGGCATTCAGGTTAGCAAGAAAAATGGAAAGCAAAATTATGGCAACCAGGAAGCATACCAGTCACAACTATAAAGATGGAAGTGTTGTTGCCGCTAGTCTTCCACAACCTATAAGGTTGACACCACAACAATTGGAAGAAAAAAGAGCAAAAGGGCTTTGTTACAGTTGTGATAGCAAATACACTAAAGGTCATAAGTGTGCTGAGAAGAAATTATTCTACATAGATTGTGAAGAGGAAGAAGAAAAGGAGCAAGAAAGGTCAAAAGAAGAGGATATACTCCAGGAACAAGCCTAGATGAAGAACAAATGAATCCGACCATATCTTGTAATGCATTGGCGGGAATTACCACTCCTCAAACCATCAAGATAGAAGGACAAATCAAGAAGAAAAAGGTAATAGTGTTGATTGATTCAGGAAGTACCCACAATTTTATTCATTGTAAGGTAGCAAAAGAATTGAATTGCTTCTTATTTCCAGCACCAGAGTGTCAAGTGATGGTTGCAAATGGAGGAACAATAAATTGCTCTGGAAAGTGCCATAATATCAAGCTATCCATGGGAGAATATGTATTGACTAGCCCAATGCTTTCCATTCCAATGGGAGGTGCTGATGTTGTACTAGGAGTCCAATGGCTACAATCCTTGGGTACAATAGCTTTTAATTTTCAAGAAATTTTCATGAAATTTTCTGTGGAAGGAAAGGAAGTTGAATTAAGGGGTATTGCAGGGAAACCAGGAAAGATAATCAGCTCTAACGGTATGACAAAGCTTCTAAAAAAGGAATGAAAAGGTGTAATTGCACAATTATGTTCGCTAGATGTTTCCACATTGGAATCATCTATTTCTCCAGATCTCCAAAAAGTCTTGGACAATCATTCCAAGGTATTTGAGACTCCCAAAGGTCTCCCACCTATTCGTGATCATGATCATGCTATTCATCTGATTCCAGGAAGTGTTCCTCCAAACATCAGGCCGTACAGATATCCCTATGTCCAAAAGAGTGAAATTGAACGTATGGTTGCAGAAATGCTAGAGGCTGGTATAATTCAACCGAGTCAAAGTTCTTTCTCTACTCCAGTAGTATTGGTGCACAAGAAGGATGGATCATGGCGCATGTGTCTGGATTATAGGGAGCTCAACAAGCTCACTATTAAAGATAAGTTTCCCATTCCTGTCATTGATGAATTACTAGATGAATTGCATGGATCAATTTACTTCACCAAGTTGGATCTTCGTTTAGGATATCATCAAATCAGAATGAAGACTGAAGACATTCTGAAAACAACATTTAGAACTCATGAGGGTCATTATGAATTTTTGGTCATGCCTTTTGGCCTTACCAATGCACCTTCAACATTTCAAGGTTTGATGAATTCAATTTTCAAACCATTCCTTAGAAAATTTGTGTTAGTATTTTTTGATGATATACTAATCTACAACAAGTCTTGGAAGGATCATGTTGAACATGTTGACAGGGTGCTACAACTATTGGAGGAGAAACAATTATATGCAAAAAGATCCAAATGTTTCTTTGGAGTACAAGAGGTGGAATATCTGGGTCATATTGTATCTCATGAAGGAGTTAAGGTAGACCCTAGCAAAATTAAAGCCATTAAGGAATGGAAAATCCCCACATCCATAAAGCATCTGCGAGGATTTCTCTAGTTGACAGGGTATTATCGCAAGTTTGTTAAGAATTATGGGAGAATAGCAGCACCTCTAACAACATTATTGAAGAAAGATGCATTTTCATGGACTCCAGAAGCAACAAAGGCCTTCGAACATCTTAAAGAGGCAATGTGCCAAGCACCTGTCTTAGCTACACCGAACTTCACAAAAACCTTTATTGTGGAATGTGATGCTTCAGGAAATGGAATTGGTGCTGTTTTAATGCAAGATGAAAGACCCATTGCTTTTGAAAGTCGTCCAATCAAGGGAAAGTTTTTACACAAAGCTATTTATGAGAAGGAAATGTTGGCAATACTCCATGCACTTAAGAAATGGCGACCCTACCTAATGGGAAGACACTTCAAGGTAAAAACGGATCATGATAGCCTTAAATACTTTTTAGAAAAAAGATTATCCTCTGAAGAGCAACAAAAGTGGGTCACAAAGATGTTGGGTTATGACTTTGAAATCATCTACAAAAAAGGGAAGCAAAATGTGGTGGCAGATGCACTCTCAAGAAAGGATGAGGATGTGGAAGCATTGTTGTGCACCATTTCTATTATCCAACCAGATTGGATAAACGAAGCAAGGGAGGAATGGAAGAATGACAAAGAAGTGTGGGCACTTATTCGAAAGTTACAACAAGATTCCAGTACGCCGGATACATTTAGCTGGAAAAATGATTCGTTATGGTACAAAGATCACTTATACCTCTATAAGAATTCCTAGATAGGAGGGCACTCGGGATTTTTAAAAACTTACCACAGGGTTAAGAAGGAATTTTTTTGGGATGGCCTTAAATCAGATATTCAAAAGTTTGTGGCAGAATGTTTGGTTTGCCAACAAAATAAAGTTGAAACAATTAAGACACCGGGTCTATTACAACCTTTATCCATTCCAAGCCAACGTTGGGAGGAGGTTTCAATGGATTTTATCACAGGTTTACCCAAGTCTGAGGGAAAGAGTGTCATCATGGTGGTAGTTGACAGACTTACCAAGTATGCACACTTTTGTGCATTATCACATCCATTTAAAGCCAGTACAGTTTCTACTGCATTTATGGAAACAATTCAAAAGCTACATGGAAACCCAAAGATTATTGTAAGTGACAGAGATCCCATTTTCACTGGAAATTTTTGGACAGAATTATTTTCTTGTCTTGGTACTCAGTTAGCTCATAGCTCATCTTATCATCCTCAATCTGATGGGCAAACTGAGATAGTAAACAAATGTTTGGAAGGATATCTTCGTTGCTTTGTATCTGATAAACAGACACAATGGGTCAAATGGTTGCCTCTGGCTGAATGGTGGTATAACACTTCCTTCCATACAACAACAAAAATGACCCCATTTATGGCACTTTATGGTTATCAACCACCATCCATCACATCATATTTAAGAGAAAATTCTAAGTTTCAAGCAGTGGAACATCACATCGAACATCAACAACAAGTCCTCCAACTCTTAAAGGATAACCTCGTGTTGGCACAAAATAGAATGAAACAACAGGCAGATCAACATCGCAGCAAAAGAAGTTTTGATGTAGGTGATTGGGTATTCCTACGGCTACAACCATATAAGCAAATGTCCCTCAAGCAAGCTAAGAAGGATAATAAATTATCACCAAAGTATTATGGTCCATACAAGGTGTTGCAAAAGATTGGTACTATGGCATACCAATTGGAGCTTCCTGCAGCTTCTCGATTGCACCCAGTTTTCCATGTTTCATGTTTAAAGAAGGTTATAGGTGACAAGCTCCCAGTTCAAACAATATTGCCAGAACTTGACGAGGAAGGAAAAATTATATTGGAACCAGAAGCAGTCACAGAAACAAGAACTCGACAGCTACGAAATCGATCAATTTCAGAGTATCTTATCAAGTGGAAGAACTTATCTGCTGAAGATTCCACATGGGAGGATGAGAATTTTATACAGAAGCATCCAGAACTACTCAAGCGTTGAGGACAACACTTTTTTGAAGGAGAGGGGCATGTTGGGTCCCTATAATACTAGTGATTACCCCATTACTATTGTAGTTGTACCCCTTATTAATATTGTTGTGCCCCTATTGTCCCCATATTGTTATTACTGTGCCCCATAGAATCCCTCTATTGTTATTTTTGTGGCTATATATTATTATTGTTAGGTCGGCTAGGTTATATTGTGACTCCTTAGACTCCTATATAGAGAAAGGAGGTTTTGTCATTTGAATCATCCAAGAATTGTTCATTTATGTAATGTAAAGGAGGTTGCCCCCTCGAAGAGGCTGAATTTTAAGGTGTTGATCTATCTTTTCTATCTTTTTCTTGAGCTGGTTTCATAACAATGAATATCTTCCAATATTCACTTGGAATCTCAACAGGTTCTAGTTGTTATATAATGTGTGGTTGATTCTATTTAACAACACTCCCTTGATCAACTAGTGCAATGAATTCCCTTAACTATTCTCCTTCTTCTGAACTCATAGCGTCCAGTTCTCCCGATCCTTTGCTTACTACTTCTTCTTCCCTGAATTGTGCTTCTATTATTGGGGGAGGCTTTGGTTGTGAAACTAACTACCCTCCAGATCTCATATGAGATCTCACCCTAACATCAGCTCACGGTGATGCTCCTGACTCATCTCTTGAAATTATTTCTTGGATATAGTTATTTCTACCTAGATATTTCCTTCCTCTTTTTGGGGTTCTTCCTCTGCCCCTTTTATTTCTATCTCTATTCATGCAATTAGAAAATAAAAGGAAAAGATTCAAATAAATTGAAAGCTCAAGACATGTAGCAGGGTGAAAACTTCCCTCCCCAGGACGAGAGAGTGGCCCCTAAAAAGAAAGAAAAATAAGGAAAGAAAACCAACCACAAAATTATAAGATCAGGACCTAAAACAATGTGAAAAAAAAACTTTCCTTACTAGGACGAGAGAATGGTTCTCAAGAAAGAAACAAACAATCTAATGCTCAAGACCTAGAGCACGGTGAAAAAACTTCCCTCCCCAGGAAGAGAGAATTGTCCTATGGTCAATATTGGTCGTACTTTCATGCCTTTGATAGACTCCCTAGAAACAACACCAAAATGTTGGTGTTCATATATGAATAATACAATTAACCCAATTCCACATTAATTGTCAGCCTGGGGCTTGATTGGTTATTTCAAGGCTACCATGCAAGGTATATGTAGGCCACAAGTTCCCTACCCAACATTGAACATTGAATCATAACATAATAATGTGTAACAACAAGTTATAACTGTAACATCAATTAAGAGTAACAACAAGTTAAGACTCAGAAAAACACACTGAAATCATTACATGGAAAAGAGATAACATAACAAAAAATAAACCTACACACACATGCATCTAATCCAACAATGTTGTGGGGGAAAGTATCCAACTCGGAATGACCCTAACCCACTCTAAGGGTGACAGTTCCTTAGCAACAGCTGAAAGCAAAGCTATTTAAAGTTTCTTCTTTATGACATGCAAGAGATAAAAGGAAGAGATCCACTTACCGATGTCTTGCGCAAATGGTCGATCCAATCTCCTTTGATTGCCGCTTGCTCCCAGCTCCAAGTCTTTTCACGGGCCCAGCTACACGAGATCCTGCAAACAAGACAAAGAAAGGAAACTACAAGAAGCATACATTCATAATCGATTCAAGGATTAGCATAAATCAAAGACGCAAGTAAGACAATACACCATTGAAACACATGCGAATAGAAGAACCTCAAAAGCTTTATTAATATATGGAAGTAAGGTTCAGGCGGTGATACAACCATGAGAGGTCCAATCCAGCATCACCTTCCCGACGGAGAGAAATCTCTTCTTCACCTCCCTCAAGCAATCACCCAATGCTCACAACTGTAAACCAAGAGCAATTCTTTGCACTAAATTCCGCCCTCCAGATCCCATGGGATGAGATCCTTATATAGAGTTTTGGAGTGAAGATAAGTCAGCTTGATGTGTGACTTGTTGTCCTCTTCAACTCCAGTTGTTCTTCAGTTCTTCACTCGGAGTTTCTGTCTTCCACTTGGAGTCTTAGAAGCTCTTAACTCATCATTAGGCAAATCTTATCATCAAGTGTCTTTTTAGAAGCTTCCTGGGCACTGGCACTTTGAGAAAAAGATTCCTCCACATGTCCAAGTACGCCCAACGCAGGTAGCCTTTGTTCTACTTGCTATGCAACGTAGGTAGCCTTTGTTGTACCTGCTATGCAGCGCAGATGCCTAGTGGAGCAGCTGCAATGACCCAAAACTGACCTGTTTTTCAGTGTTTTTCAGTGGAGAACTGATTTGCAGTGCTGTGGTTTGCTGACCTTGTTCCTCTAAGGGTAAGAACAACTTGTTTAGGGACTTTGGATCCCTTAGATTATTGACATTTCATGCTCTATGCTGTAAGGCACAAAAATGTCTATAACAGTTGCCCCCTAAAGTATGAGGTCGTTTATCGGGTGAAATGCTTTATTAGGAGGATCCGAAGTTCATTCAATCGTCGGGAGGTGACCTGTAACAAAATACAATACAATACATTATCTTTTCATACTTTCTTTTCATGATCTAGCTGATGCGGGCATTTCCCATGATCAGCTTTATAAATACATTTGCCGTACATAAACAGACGATCGTCTGATAAGAGACGGATAATTCTCTGCTTTTAATTATCATCCTTTTAGTAGGATGCTCATCTGCTGCACATGTCTATGTTTTTATCTCCTGAATATATATCGCAGCCCGGATGGATGAAACTAGATCCGGGGTCTTCAAACTTGTTCGATTTTCACTGTAGTACAAGTCGATCCATGTGAGAATTTCTTGAAGTCAAACATGGAAAGACATCGCTTGATTACCAGTCAATAATGTAAACTGTTAACAAGCGCGAGAGGAATCACCGATAATGATGATGACCCTCAAGGTACTGCAGCACAATTCACGTGGCGTGAATATAGGATCTGACGTCGAACACCACGCAAAGTCTCCCGGTCGAAGGTCATTAATGTATACCTATCGCCGGAAGTGAGAAACTTGCCATTGAGGCATGCAAGCTTCAAAGTACTGAGGGGGTGTTCCTAGATCAACTTCTTGGATAATGAGCTGATGTCGACAAGAAGTGATCCGTCAAAGGAGGGCCTTAATGAATCCCACATCAGTGACACGGAACGGAGCTAGTGATGATGGTGAAAACGATCTGTGAAATATGATTCAGGGTGGCGGTCATGGAAGGATGAAAGATGATGTATGGTAGTGGATGGGACCCGGTTGACACCTTCTGAATGACATCTCTTGAACATATAACGACACTGATGTGATGGATCGGTAGCATTACCCCATGTATGGATGGTATGGCGAGACCATGGTGAAGGGACCGGTGAATGATAATAACCCAACCCGATATTTACAGAGGCCAAAAGTGTCATGTTCAAGAGCGACTTGCTACCATTAAGCTTTGAGGTTCTTCCCAATTTTTCCCCAGTCATTTCTGACCAGTACCTCTTTATTTTTGTCAAGCTTGAGGAGGCTAACATATGCTTGATCTATAACCTGCCCTTCGGGCAAGCCCATCGCTATGTTTTAACGAGCCTAGCGATAGGGAAACTCGTTCTTGTCTAAAGACAAGTTTGTCGCTATCTAACATTTTTAACGAGCCCAGCGACAAAGACAACTCGGTCCTTTTCATTTTTAGAGAGTCTGAAAAGGGTACATAAAGTAGACTCCAGGGGTCCTTTTTCGTCATCTAATCCCTTAAGTCCGAAAAAGTATAAAACAATACAGAAGGGATGAATGTTCGATATCTTTATCGAGCCGAACTAGACAAGCGCTCGATCTTTTTGTGCAATAATCCCTCAGGTCCAAAAAGATTAAAATCTAGAGGAGGGATAGCTCTTCCGGTCCTTTTAACGAGCTGGAAGGCCAAAACTCGGTAAACTTTTCATTTTTTACGAGTCAATGAAAAGAGCTCAAAGAAGACTCGTATTTTGAGGAACGAGTGATAAACAGGGATAGCAGCAGATTCCAGGTACAGGTTGGAATTTTCCAATCACGGCAGTATTACATGGATGGCTAAATGGGATCACTCTTCGCAGCTGTTCCTCAAAATAGGTAAACAATCAAGTGGATGTGAATGATCGGCCAAAGGAAAAGTGGAGGTGACGGTGCACAAACACGACCAAGGCTTTTATGGCTAATGAATTTACGGTCTCAAATGGTTATTTACCGGTTCATTTTTTCTGAATGAGCTTGAACACTGGGGGGAAGCCTGCTCACATGTGTGTTTATTTTTTAACGAGCATGAACTCTTGCGAAAGCTGCTCGGTTTTGCGTTTATTTTTTAACGAGCATGAACTTTGCCAAAAATGCTCGTTTTTACCAGTCATAAAGTAGTAAGGTCTCATGGAAGATTCCTATTTTTTAAAGAGCTTCATCTTCCTGCGCTTTGCCCCATACCCTCTTTTTATGCAAGCTGGGTATCGGCTAATCCTACGAGTTTAACGGGTTAGACCTACAGGTTTAAAGGGAGGACCTAAAAAACTAAAAACAAAATAGCTGCCCGTGCTTGCATTCCAAGAGGTTTGCATGCCCCCAGGTATAAAGTATAATTTCAAGGTTGCCCCTCCTCTCCTCCACTTCTGTTTTTCTTTGGGTGTTCTCATCTACTTGTCGTCTTGTCAGTCCTAATGTTAACGATACTTGTCTTCTCATTATTTTTAGCGGGTCTTACGCGGTACTTGTCTTCTCGTCAGCCCAATTTTTAACTGATCTTTGCGATAAGAGAAGAACACTTCTCAATAGACAAAACATTGGTGGGTTTGAGGGAGGCTTACCTCTTTCAGGTTACCCAAAGATTGGTTTTATTTGCTGGCGCAAAGGAAACTCTTTCTTCGGCGATGTCTATCATTAGGATACACAAAGATGGTTACAATTTGTTGCAGCAATAGAATCTCCTTCTTTGGAGGCTGCCCCTACTTATCCTCTAAAAAATTTGTTCTAATGGGTGAGGCTTGCCTTTTATCCAAAGATGGTTACTACTTGCTGCCGCAAACGGATCCCCTTCTTTGGCAGAGCCTACTTATTTAGACAAAGGTGAGTAACGGGCCCCCGTCCTCCCACATAACTTTAACAAAAGAATCTTATTCTAGAACAACCCCAATCCCAATTACCCCTTCTGAGAGCCCATCTCTCTCTTTGTCTTCTTGTCCTTCTTCTCCATGAAGATGGCTCAGAGGAAGATTCTCAAAGATGAAGGGGGGGATGGGGTACGGACTAGTCATATTCTCCCGCGGAAATTCTACTTTACACCCAAGGTTTTTTCTGCCTCCAGAGCAGACCAGGACGCATGCCCCCTGGGTTCCGGCCTTCCTTTCCCGAATCACTCGTGCTCATCAGGAAGAAGCACCGAAGGTAGAGACCTTTCTTGATCAAATAGACCATTCAGGATAGGTATGTGACTATTTGCGATGCGTGATCCCGGAAATGAAAGTTGGTCTACGAGCTTGACCATTCTTCCTTCGTATGGAAAACACATTATTCGAAAGAGTGAGGAGACTATTGCTTCCATGCAATATATGTAGTCTCGTCCAAGGAGTAGGTTATAATCCAAGGGTCCTTGGATGACCATCAAATTCATCTTGACGGCCTTCCCCTTCAAGGTAATAGGCACATTAGGTAGAATCCCTAATGGTCGACTGGTTCCCCTGTCAAAACCCGAGAGACGCCTTGTCTCGGGCAAAAGCGCCGGGTAACCCAGTGCTTTCCAAGCAATAGAGGACAGGATACTCACAGATGCCCCTTCATCAATGATAGTTCCAGCCATCACCATTTTGTATATTTGGACTATAATTCTAAATGGTATACTGGCTGGTAACCGGGGTCTGCCTAGTTGGTTCCAATCAAAGGACACAACTAGGTTGCTTGGTGGTGGGACCGAATATACGGCCGGATATGATCCTGACGATGCTCCTTCCTACGATAAAGGAGTGGGCGCTTTGCCCAGATGCTCATCAGAATCGGAGTTGACGAAAAGAATATGGACGGTGTCATCCTTATTCTCTTCGGCGGGGGTGTCAACTGAAGATAAATCCTCAGTGACTGTGGTATGTGAAGATGAAACTTCTGAAGGGAGAACCGGGTCAACTGTCGTTTTGACCTTTGGACTTTCGTCCGGTCCGGATTCAGTAGGTTCACTTTCACCGACTGACACTTCAGCTGGCCCTATGAGCGGGGCAGCTGTATTTTCGACCAACGAAGGACTTGGCACGAGTTTTTGATATCCAGGGGGAAGTAGCACCAGTGCCACCGGTTGATCTTCCAAAACTCTCTTGGCTTCGTCTAAAAAGGGACAACGGCGAAGGGTGTGATTGCCTTCACACAGTTCGCAGGGGAATCTCATCCCTCTTCGTCGTCTGCGACCTTCACTTTCGTTGGTCGACGGTAAGCATTCAACCTGGTTGTCAGAGGTTGACGCTTCTGAATCGTGCAAACGAGGGGACCAGTCCCTTAGTATCTGGGGAATACTGGGACAATCACGGTGGAGGTGGTCTCCTCTACATATGACACATGGCGATTTGGGCCCGGTCCGTGCTGTGTGTGGGTTTTCGTTAGATGCCTTTTGCTTGCCCCCAGGCGCCTTTGGCTCCTTTTGCTTCTTTTCTTTCTTCTTCTTTTCCTTCTTCTTTTCTATGGGAGCTCCGCTTTTGGCGGCTTGACCTTTCGAAGAAGAAGGATCGGAGGAAGGCTCACAAGAAGTGGAAGGCTAGAGGGTAGCTCTAGACTGGTCTAACTGTTGAATCGACTGTTCAGGAACCGTGGTGGTCTGAACTACAGCGGTTGAGAATAGCCAAATTGGTAGGCCAATTGTCAGTCCTGGAAGCAACAATGTGGCCATGTGGGGCGCACCAACTTCTCCCCAAGAGGAGAAAGGGCTAGGGGTCCCATGCTGTGGAATCCCTTGATTGGTGTGTTCCATGTTCTCAACCTTAAGATCAACGTAGGAATTAGGGGTGATTATGTTCCGTTTAGAATGAATTTTATATGACGACGCTTTTTAAGACACAACTTGCTTTTTCACTTTTTAAGAGTCGAGAAAAAGCTAAAGATGACTCTAGTCTCCTTCGATGTATTAACGAGCCCGAAGTGACAAATGCTCGGATGGAATTTTTCAGTTATAGAGTTTGAAAAAGGCCAAAAGAAACTACTCTGGAGTTCTAGGCAAGGGTGTGCCAAACCTTTCGCGAAACCACAGAATACGTTTTACGGTACGAGTGGTCGATCTTCGTGAATGCTGTGTTCACTGCATCGCGATCAGTAGGGCGGCCGACACGGCTTCCTATGGATAAAGGCTTTGTTCCTATAGGGGTCCCCCAATATACGCGACGGTACGCGGGGGCACAAGTCTGTATTAGTGCTATCGTCCCTCAGGAGGAATCACCCACCTTCGTAGAGATCAACAGTCACTATGTTTAACGACGCCGGTTCACGTCTCTACCTAGACCTCTACTGTGTTTCGTTATGTTTCAAAGCGTTGTTAGATAAATTCAGTTCTTTTTAGGTTGATCTTGTTTAGCAGTTTGCCTTTAAGGATCACCACGTGATGTACGAGACAACTCCTAAATGCAGTGTAAGAATGATAAGCAAGCTTTTTCAATTCTTTCAACTTATGAAAACCTTAACTACTGAAGGAAAAGAAAGACATCATCTTTTCAAACAGATCATAGAGCACACACTGATGCACTTTTCCTAAATCGACATGCAAGCTGTCAAAATGCACATGCACAATGCAAGTATTTCTTTTCTTCTTCCTTAATGTTGATGTATACAAAAAGAAAGTTGTTGTATGATTTCGAATTCGATTTCAAGCGTAAGCAAACAAGTTTTGTCCAATAATCAAAAGAACACCTTAAGATTCACTCGTTTCAACACAAGAAATACTGAGATCCGAACCATATAACGAAAGCAAATGCTCAAGCAGCTATGAACAACAATAAACTAGCTCTTAGAATCACAATGACACTTTCTCACAGGCCTAGATCCAAGAGGTCATAACAAGACTAGTTCGCTTTCGTTATGGGAAACAGTGAATGACAACAAGAAATACAATAAGAACAATCACGGTTTCTTCATACAACTGAGGGGGAATGAAGGCAAAAAGAAGTGGTTCCAGCTGGGTATACAGGTTGACAACAGGCTGCAAAAACAATACTGAAAACTGGGCAACAGACAGTGGGGAATCCCAGTTGCACAAGGCAAAACTGGATCAGCGCAGGTGCTGCACTGTCAATCTGAGATGCAGCGCAGGTAGCCCCTTCGGGACCTGCGTTGCAGTGCAGGTAGCCTTTGTGGCAGCTGCACTGATGAGACAAGTCACGTCTCTCTCAGATTCTGGGTCACAGTTTGCTAAAAAATGAGCGGTTTTTGGCCAAATCAGAGGCTGTCAGTCAAGTATACACTAGAGGATGATTAAAGGAAGAAGAACACTATCACAAAGAGCTAAAAAGAGTCCTTGTGGATCAACTCTTCAGATCATAAACATGCCCAGCACTGGGCTAGAGTAGCTGCCCTCTACTTTGCATTCGAAGAACTCGAATGCAGTTCGATTCGGTACTCCTTTGTTTAAGAAATGAATAGCAAGAAACACAAGCTACCAACAAGACACGATCTCCAGCGGAGTTGCCAGTCTGTTGTGGGGGAAAGTATCCAACTCGGAATGACCCTAACCCACTCTAAGGGTGATAGTTCCTTAGCAACAGCTGAAAGCAAAGCTATTTAAAGTTTCTTCTTTATGACATGCAAGAGATAAAAGGAAGAGATCCACTTACCGATGTCTTGCGCAAATGGTCGATCCAATCTCCTTTGATTGCCGCTTGCTCCCAGCTCCAAGTCTTTTCACGGGCCCAGCTACACGAGATCCTGCAAACAAGACAAAGAAAGGAAACTACAAGAAGCATGCATTCATAATCGATTCAAGGATTAGCATAAATCAAAGACGCAAGTAAGACAATACACCATTGAAACACATGCGAATAGAAGAACCTAAAAA
The DNA here is from genome assembly GCA_031772625.1 of Pinus tabuliformis. Lineage (NCBI taxonomy): Eukaryota > Viridiplantae > Streptophyta > Pinopsida > Pinales > Pinaceae > Pinus > Pinus tabuliformis. Next base: position 342,170,086 of record CM062812.1, read on the forward strand.
GTTTTATTAATATCTGGAAGTAAGGTTCAGGCGGTGATACAACCATGAGAGGTCCAATCCAGCATCACCTTCCCGACGGAGAGAAATCTCTTCTTCACCTCCCTCAAGCAATCACCCAATGCTCACAACTGTAAACCAAGAGCAATTCTTTGCACTAAATTCCGCCCTCCAGATCCCATGGGATGAGATCCTTATATAGAGTTTTGGAGTGAAGATAAGTCAGCTTGATGTGTGACTTGTTGTCCTCTTCAACTCCAGTTGTTCTTCAGTTCTTCACTCGGAGTTTCTGTCTTCCACTTGGAGTCTTAGAAGCTCTTAACTCATCATTAGGCGAATCTTATCATCAAGTGTCTTTTTAGAAGCTTCCTGGGCACTGGCACTTTGAGAAAAAGATTCCTCCACATGTCCAAGTACGCCCAATGTAGGTAGCCTTTGTTCTACTTGCTATGCAACGCAGGTAGCCTTTGTTGTACCTACTATGCAGCGCAGATGCCTAGTGGAGCAGCTGCAATGACCCAAAACTGACCTGTTTTTCAGTGTTTTTCATTGGAGAACTGATTTGCAGTGCTGTGGTTTGCTGACCTTGTTCCTCTAAGGGTAAGAACAACTTGTTTAGGGACTTTGGATCCCTTAGATTATTGACATTTCATGCTCTATGCTGTAAGGCACAAAAATGTCTATAACAAACAACACCTGATTAGGAGAGTGGGCCCAACTCCCTGATCAGGGTCGTGGCAAGATCGAGATCTATATGATACTCAAAGGATAAAAAATTGTATTAATCAAATATATCATTACAGAAGTCTGTTGTTACAACTCGAAAATATCGTATATCTCCTAGCAGTGGCTTTCCCAACCCTGTAATGAATATTTATACATTTCATAAATCAACTCACATTACATAATATTACAAAAACTATCTGCCTACAAATACACAATGGTTTCTTGAGATACAACATAATTCAAAGATAGCACTTATGTTGGCCAAGAGGTTGATCCACCACTTGTAGCTGGTATCCACAGATAGTGTTTCCAACTCAACAACCATCATACAATGAATCATGCGTTTTGATCATCATTCCTCTAAATTTGCATGAAAACTTAAGTTAGCAAGTCACTTTAGGCATTAATCCCCTATGACTACATTTCAATGATTAATAATTCACAAAAACATGACAATAAGTGTACCTTCCCTGTCTAGAATGAAAATCGACCAATAAGGGCATGAAATGAGTTCAAGAAAGGGATAAAAAGGTGGGTAGAAATAGGAAAAATTAGTAACCAACAAACGTATGACGATCTAAATAAATATGATACATGTGTCGTCCAACATGTAATTTATATTAAAAAGGGTGAAGCAATTTTAGAAGAAGCTAAGAAAAGTTCATCTAACATTCAAACCCCTGATTAAAAATAAATTAAGGAAGTTGTCGGATTCTCCAATTATTTTCAAAGTTTGTCATTACGCATGGGTTACAAACTTGATTCCTGTCATGAAAAAGTCTAATGGCATTCGCTCGTCTGTTGATTTTTGCAACCTCAACCGTGATTCATAAAAAGATAACTACCCCGTGCCATCTATGGAGTAGATACTCAAACAATATCTAGATCAGAAATGTTCTCGCTACTAGATGGATTCTCTGGATACAATCAAGTGCTAGTAGTAAAACTAGATATATTGAAAAACCACCTTCAGGACAAAGTCGGGAAACTTTTCTTTTAAGCACATAACATTTGAAGTTATTAATGTTATCGCTACATTTTACCGGGCCATGGACATAACATTCTATGGATTTATCTGCTAGAGTCTGGCCATCTACTTGGAAGACATAATAGTATTTTCAAAGAAAATATTTGATCACATCTGTCATCTAAAACAAAATTTTGAGCAATGTCACAAGCATGGGATATCATTAAATCTAAAAAAGACCATCTTCGGTGTGTTTGAGGGAAACCTATTAGGATACATTATTGCTAAGAGTGGAATTAAGGTCAACCTAGAGATGGTCATGACTATTAATCAAATCCATTTTTCGATAAATAAGAAAGTAAGGAAATCCTTCTTGGGAAATATCATTTTTCTTCGAAAGTTCATCTATGATTACACACATATTGTTAAACCATTAAAAGAGATGATAAAGAAGGATCCTATATATAAATAGGATAAGAGGAAGAAAGATGTCTTTTCCAAAATCAAATAAGCAATCACTGATGCCCCAACCTTATACAACCTAGATCTTGGAAAATATTTCTTGTTATACACTTTTGCTTGTGACATGTCTATTGTGGCCTTGTTGACACAGAAAGACAATGAAGGAAATGAGCAGCCCATATATTTCATGAGTGCTGGATTACAAGGATCAAAAATCAATTATCCTCCCATCGATAAGAAATCATACACAATATATAAGGTGTTCAATCATTTTAGGCCCTACCTTCTGAAATCTCACACTATTATTTATGTGCATGATTCAACAGTTAGATCACTATGTTATCATATGGAAATTGAACAATCATATGTATGCATTAAGAGACACTAAAAGTCAATGATCAACACAAACAAGGGTGACATTTTCAGTTGGAAACACCATGGAGACCAAAAATCAAAAGCTTTCCTAAAGTTCAAGTTAAAAACTTGGATGACGAGGGTGCAATACTACTGAAAATTAGTGGTTGCGTGACCATTTCTTCGATAGCTGCGTAGTCACGAAAATGTCTAGACAATGTCTCAAGCCTCAAACTTTCTTGAGAAACACTCCAAATATTTACATGATGGGTTGAAAAATTTGAGCTTTGTTGCTTCAAGAAACATTAAAGGCAAGGAATTGGTAGCTCTCATCTCATTTATGAGGTGAAGAATCACATTGATGAGGCAAGGGGAGGAGTGTCTAAGAAACTCTACAAATACAAGTTTTAGGAAAGACAAGAAAAAATAAGAAGAAAAACATTGTTATGCTGCCAAAATTGCTTCCTAAGCAATCAATCATTTCATTGAGAAGAGGATTTCATCATTGAGAGAGTCTTCAAACTTCTTTGAGAGAGAGAGTGGAATCTGGCAAGAAGATTTAGGAAAGGAACTTCCTTGTTCAGTATTTGTTAGCACCATTTCTCAAACAATTATCTCCAAGTGTGTTTTATTAATTTATTTTATCTCTTATGTATTCAACAGTCAATAAAGGGAACCCTTTTCCATTAATTTGTTGATATGTTTTCTTCATTAAACATTGTTCATGTGCTTATTTCTTAGTTTTAGTTTATGTTGATATATGAATTTTTTTCACTACTTACAGTGCTTTGTTTACTGATGTTTTTCCACTAACAACAACCAATTGCTTGTGAGTTCCTTGTAGGGAAAAATAAACTCCAAGGAAGGTGTATTTGGTACCATATAGAAAAAAAGACACTACCACAAGATGGCGACTCCACTAGTTTCCTTTCTTTGATCTAAGTGTTTATTTTGCAAGACCTTCTCTCTACATTTTCACTCCATTATGCTTCTATCACGTCTTTGGAATTTATTCAAGATCTCTTGGAACTATTTTCAGGGAAAATTTTAGGGGCTGATATTCACCCATGGGCTAATTTTCTATAGTTTTTCCAAAAAAAAAGATTCGCTAATTTCCATTTTTTTGTAAAAATGATTCGCCCAAATTTTACAGAATTAAATTATTTTACCTTAAGAATGGCCAAAAAATTATATATAAACTATATAAAAATATTATAAATTTGAATATTTTTACAAAAATATCTCCAAACATTTTGTAGATTTCATATTATGGACTAGTGGGATTTGCCAAGGTTTCTAAACTTTAAGATAAATTTTCATCCTTAAAATTTTCCCTGCCTATTTTTTATTGAGAAAATTGAATGCTTAGTTTTTTATGTCGGTCGAGTGACTTTTGTCACAAATAGATGCGCACTCTGTATGCCTATGCGTAGGAAAACCCACACAATTTACAAAGAGCACAAAAATCCATTGTAATTTTTCTTTCCTGGGTGATTAGAAGCCTTTAGTGAATTTCCTTCACCTCTACATATCGTTTCTAGTTAGTTCATATTTCCTAGTTTCTTTACTAATCATTATTAGTACAGTAATTACATAATAATTTCTTTTTAATTTTCATTTCTCACATAGATTAATTAAGGGGAAAATTAAGTGGCCACATTCCACACACATTTTTCAATTTATTTTGCTATTCTTCACAAGTCGCATAGCTTAATTAGTAAAGGCAAAAGTGGCCCATTATCCACATATCTTATTTACTAACCAAAGAATTTTTTATTTCATTAGTTTTTGGGACTAGGACCAAGTGTTACTAAATAAAGTAAGTAGCCCCTGCTTCCCTTGCGTATTTAGGCAAACCTAGGCTTTCATATGAAAGCTTTCTTAAATCATTTGAGTTTTCTATCTCCCTTTATACACACATAGTGTAATAGGAAAGGAGTAAGTGGCCTACTATACACATATTATTTCTTTTCAAGCAAGGAACAACCAAACTTATTGTAGTTAGAGGATATTGTAAAGGATCATCATATATCCACATCTTCTCACACTTTTTATGTTCACTTTACCACTTGCACACACATTACCCATCACACACTAAGCTTCTCCAAGGTTTGGACAAAGGGAATCCATTTTCCAGAGCTTTTGTACTTAGTTTATTTTTGCTTATATTCTCACACCATAAGTGAATCAAGACTCCTGAAAGCAACCGTATCTTGAACCAACTAAATTTTTCCATAAGGGCCATAAAATAATTTTATAGTTTGTGTTAGGACCATTGGGGGTAGTTATCCCATAAGCCACCATGTTCATTCTACATTTTTGAAACATAGAAGTTGACTTTTAGTGTGCTTCAAATGCTTCATCATCCCAAAGAAAAGACTACCTGAGAATGTTAGAGACCTGATTCAGAGGGGGTTCGACTTAGGTATAGTGTGTGTGGTACTAGACGGGGTTTTCTAACTTGTATAGTGCTTAGTACTAGTAACTAATTTCCGAGAAGTTAAAGACTCGACTTCTCATGTGGGACGAAGGTATGTTAGAGGCCAAAATTAGGGAATTGTTTACCTATAGGTGGAAGTGCAGGAAGGACTAAATCCTCATTCATTACCTTGGTTGATTATTTTTGTTGCTGGAAGCATCACCAGTTCTCTCGGGACGTGGCCCCAGTACCCTTCATAAAGGATATCTCTCAAAATACCAATTACTTTAACAGTGGCAAAGGATGACTAGGTCTTCATAGGATTTTTTATCATATGTAGGAAAAAAAACAAAAAACCATTTTTCTTGTTTGATTTATCATAGAACATAACTTAAAGGAAACGTAACCACTTATGTTTTTCTTTGTTTTATGCATGTGATTTTTCTTTGATACATATCCTTTCCATAATCACCAAAAGGAACACACACTTGACACCTTAGGGGACCCCATGGTACCTCGTCACTCTAGGAATTTTTAAAACCTCCCCCCATTACCAGGAGGCGTGCCTGGTCTCTCGCCATTTAGGCACCAAAAAAATCACATAGCCACCATTATAGGATCGTCCTTTATCAGTGCAACTTTGATTGGGACCCGTCCCCCTAAAAGTAGTCCTTTCACTACCCCTTATGGGACTCCACACACTACCCCTTTGGGGATACCACAAAACACCCCTCCAGAGAGTCCACGAGGTTCACATCAAGGTAACCCCTCTCAAACTTCCCCGCAAGGAACTCTTTTACACGTTGCTATTCAAAATCATTTTGCAATGGAAAATAACAACCAAGTCTCCTTTCTAGCTTCCTTGAATATTTCAGATTTAAGCGAGTTAACCAATGACCCCATTGCACATGGCTACAATTGGTCACACATGCCTACAAAGTGACCTTCGTATATTCCAAAATTCAAAGAGAAACAAGGGGAAGACCTGAGAAGCCATGTTATGACTTTTCACCTTTGGTGCTCATCTAACAATATCACTATTGAATCTATTCACCTACGATTGTTTCAACGCACGCTCACAGGGATAGCATTGAAGTGGTACTCCCAATCTGCCAGGATTCAAGATTGGAGCTTCTAACCCATTTCAAGCAAACATCAGCCACACATATTTCTGACCACATCCATAAATGGCGGAAACATCGTAGCTTGTGAAAGGATCATATAGAAGCAATATCCCTCCTCAACTTCTTTTTGAGATCCCTCACCTTAGAAATCTCAAAAGATGTAGTCTCCACATGGCCTAAAAATGAGGAAGAGGCTATCTATAGAGCTCAACAATTTGAGCCCATATACATGAAATCAAGATACCTTTACCATGTCCTCCAAAATGCTCCTCGCCTTCCACATTTTAGACCAGAGGTACTAAGAGAATCAAATGCTACAGATGGGTTGATCATAATCATAGCTCATAATCAACCTAAAAACACTTACCAACAACCTAGAAATGTGTACAATGGCCAAACCTCTTACCAACCATATGGTCTAACACCTGCAATGCAACCACCATACAACACGGGATATTACCCTAGTGAACATGCACCTATTCAGAATCCCACTATGCACATCAACCAATACCCTCCAACACAGGGTGGTTAATACCCTTCCATGTAGGGTTGTGAGTACCCTCTCGCACAAAGAATTTGGTACCCTCCCAGGTTTGAATAAGTGCTTTCTACTTTTAAGAGCACATATGCCAACCAAGGACAAGGGAATCCCTATTTTCCTTTTCCAACACCCTAACATAATAACCCACTATCTCAACCTAACGCTGGGGTGAATTTCGTACAACCATCCTTCCCTCAATAATCAAAATCATTTGAAGAGTTGAACACAAAAAACCCGCCTAATGCCACTAACAAAAAAGGAAAGAACAAACAAAAAGAGGAACCTTGACAGGGGGCAACAATCAGCAACAACCTCTACATGCATAGCTCGGGAGCAACCTCAACCAGAATCAAAACTAGGGTCAAACCAATAATAACCCGCAACAAAAAAACAAGAATATTAGTCTATAAACTAACTATTCTTGTGCTACTTATGGGGAATATGGCCATTATACCCACCATTGCCCTCAAATCCCTGAGTTGAAGAGGATGAAAGATACCATGGCACAAGGGGGGAAAACCAACAATCTGTAGTAATTCAGAATCCTTTCCCCCATCAAGGAGTGGTAAATACCCAACATTAACCCTCTTAGGAACAGTATTAGAATCCTCTTAGAGGAATTTCCCAAAACACCTCAAATCACAATATTCACATTATAGGGGAAGAATTTCTCCAGCAAACTCAAAAGCAATATTACAAAACTCCACCAGAAACCAATCCATCCACAGTGACGACTATAGCACCTACAACACCTTTGACAATTTCTTAACTCCTTATAGAAACCATCCCACGTATGGTCAAAGAGCCTCTACATCGAACAAGGCATAACTCAAAGGTTGTTGAAAGATACAACATCCCAACCTAATGGAAAGCCCTACTTTCCATGTTAGGCAAAATCGACCCTGTTGATTCTCATTTGATGGCTTTCAACTTGGATAAAACCACCCCACGTCTTCCATTGACAGTCCCCTTTCAAATTTTGGTCAAAATTTAGAACATTAACATCCATTGTTGCATGGTTGATGAGGGAGCATCCACATGTGTTATGTCCAAAATAGTTTGGAAAAGACTAGGATCTCCCAAGCTCAAACTATCAGACATCACTCTTAGAGCATATAACGAGGTGTTAGGATATTCTGACACATAGGATATAGTTAAGTTCAACTTGGTCTAGTATAGAGTTAGGTTAGAGTTAGGTAAAGTGTGTTTCTTTACCGTTGTACATTTTGTAACTTACAATCCGACGGTCACGATATGTAGTGATCCGACGGTTCACTCTCACCTCGGTATTACCGACACTTGATCCGTGGCTTGACACCCGATTGGTCCATGAGTTCTATTTAAAGCGCATGGAGGGTCATTGTTCGGGTAATCCGTGCATGAGAGAAGCTTATGTAAATTTTCATTCTTTGATTAATAAATTGTCTGTACCCACGTTGGGACAGGCCGTGGACTGTTTCCCTCCTTGCACTCTGAGGGTTTTAACCACGTCAAAAATACTGGTGTATTGATTTGAGATCTGGTTGTGAGCGGTGTCCTTTTGGTATTCTTCTGTGGAACTTACCCTGTAAATTCCTACATGGTATCAGAGCTATTTGAGGGCCGCGTCCGTTGGTGATCCAAATCTGAAGCCGGTAGAACTGCATGCGGCTGTCGTTTCCTAGATCTGCTGTTTCTGACTGCTTTCGGGCCGAGAGGACTGCTCTGTTGCATTCGGAGCATCTGTTTCAGTGAGGAACCCCTTTCGTTTCACGCGAAAAGGTTTCCGGTAGCCCTAGCTGCGTCATTTTTCAGATCGGGAGGTATACAGTGTTTTTTTTGCAGTTTACTGTCATTTTCTCTCTGCTTATTTCGGTTTCGGTTTATTTAGCCTTTTTTTTTCCCGGATCTATACCTTTCATTTCTGCGTATGCTCTTTGCCCTGCGACTCTGTGCGATCTGGGCAAATCAGAAACAGAAAGAAAGGATTTTTCTCATGCGTATGCTCTTTTCCCTGCACCTTAGTGTGATCTCGGAAAATCAGAAACATTGAGGAAAATATTTAGTTTTTCGGCTAAAAGCTAACTTTGAGATTTTTTTTAAATTTCTAGTTTTTTGGCTAAAGCTAACTTCGAGCCGTAAGGTTCGTTTTTCTTTGGATATTCGTGTTGGGTTTTGTGTTTTGTGTTTTGTAGGGGAAAAGAGTCTTCCCAAGGCAAGCACGCAAATCGAGCCCCCCCCCCCTCTCTCTCTCTCTCTCTCTCTCTCTCTCTCTCTCTCAAATCTTTTGTATAGATCAATTGGTTCAAAGACCTTTTAAGAGAGTAGAGGTCTTGGGTTCAAGTCTCCATTTTGTGGGGGCGGATTTTTTCATTCCCGCACATTCGCGCACTTTGCCGGCAACGTCAACAATTTTTTTTCAAAAAGCCATAACTTCTTCATCCGGAAGCCTTTTTCAGAGCCGTTTTTTTTAAAACCGCCTATTTTTTCGAGATCTATCCATTGGACCACTTACTTTCAGCATCTTCAGCTTCAGTTGTTTTTCAAAAATGGAAAGTCCATGCCAAGTCATTCTTGACAGCACTAACTACTTCCAATGGGTAGCCTACATGGGAGATTTACTTAGAAGTAAAGGTCTCTTCAGAATAGCCACAGACCAAGAGAAGAAACCCAAAGATGAAGACAAGGCCGAAAAATGGGAAAATCGACAAGATCAAGCACGTGGTTTGATAGGAATGTCTGTTTCTCCTGATCTTAGATTCCACATTGCAGAAATTGAAACTCCTCATGAAGCATTAGAAAAACTTGCTAAAGTTTTTGGGATTAAAAATGAAATTAGAGCCCATCAACTTGAAAATGAGCTGCTTACTTTGGATCCTAATAATTTTTCTTGCATTGAAGATTTCTTGTCAAAATTCAAGAACCTTAGATATCTCTTGGAAGGTGTTAAAGTTAAGAAAGATGATGGTAACCTTATTTATTCCATCCTTACTAAGTTGGGCCAGCCTACTCTGTATTTGTTTCCACTTTCCATTCTACAGGGAAGCTTTCATTTGTCAAGGCAAAGACTACAAGCCCCCTTCCTTTGACTCCTTTTGTGATTCCTTAATAAGAGAACAAGAAAAACTCTTACACCTTGGTCTTCTTAATCTTGGAAACTCTTCCACAAAAGCGTTAGCCGCCCAGCAGTAACCAAATTCAAAGAATCCTAAGAAGTCTTATCCTCAAAGGAATGGTCCTAAACCAACTCAGCCTCAAGATGAAAGATCATTTCAGCAATATGATAAGCCCAATAAAAACAAATGGAAGAAGACTGAAAGACATTGTAACTTTTGTAATCGAGATGGCCACTTAGAATCTAAATGCTTTAAGAAGATGGAAGCCTTGGAAGCCGCAATGAAGAAACATAACATCCATCTGGAGCCTACTTCAACTTCAACTTCCGGAACGGCATTTTCTGCATGTCATCGTCAATCATCTCAGTCTGGTTATGCATTAAATGTATCTTCTTCTTCTTCTCATTCTCATGAGTGGCTCATTGATTCTGGAGCCTCTTGTCACATGGCCAAAAACCAAGCCATGTTTTCTTCTTTAAATGATTGTAACACCAAAAATATATATGTTGGTGATGATAGATCTCTTAATGTTGTAGGGACTGGAACTGTTCATCTAGACAATGGTCAGTTCAATGATGTATTATGTGTTCCAAACTTATCCTGCAACCTTCTATCTGTCTATCAGATAACTCATTCAGGTGAAGGTAAAATTGTTGAATTTTCACCTCATGATGTTGTAATCAAGGATCTAAAAGATCCTAAACAGATTCTAGCTACTGGTCTTGCTGATGATTCCAAAAGGTTGTATAAGTTTCACAACTTTGGGTCATCCCATCTTCCCTCAGTATTTGTTGCTCATAATGATGAAGTGAGCAAACTTTGGCATGAGCGGTATGGTCACTTAAACTATCGCTCCCTTCAGCATCTATGTAAAGAAAACATGGTGACAGGTCTTCCTATGGTATCTTGCAAAGATGGTGTTTGTTCCGGATGTGTACTCGGAAAACATCATCGGGACAGTTTTGACAAACGTGCCTCTTGGCACGCCTCAGCCCCTTTACAGCTTGTGCACAGTGATTTATGTGGTCCTCTTCCTGTTGCTTCATTCTCTGGCTGCAAGTACTTCTTAACTTTCATTGATGATTTCTCTAGACGCACTTGGGTATACTTCTTAAAACTCAAGAGCGAAGTATTTACCACCTTTTTGGCCTTCAAAGCATTCGTTGAAAAACAATCTGGACATCAAATTCTTAAGCTAAGAACTGATAATGGTGGAGAATATGTTAAAAATGCATTCATCAACTTTTGCACCGAAAATGGAATTCAAATGCAACATACTGTTCCATACACTCCACAACAAAATGGTGTAGCTGAAAGGAAAAATCGCACTTTAAAGGAAATGGCTAATTGTATGCTGCAATCTAAAGGACTCAGTCTTAGTTTTTGGGCCGAAGCAATTAATTGTGCAAATTATATAATCAATCGCACTCCTACTAAGGTTCTAGAGAATATCACTCCAGAAGAAGCTTGGAGTTCCATTAAACCAGATGTAAGTCACTTTCGTGTGTTTGGAAGTGAAGCATGGGCCCATATTCCAGATGAAAAGCATAAAGCCTTAGAACCTAAGAGTGAGAAATGTACTTTTGTTGGATATTCTGAAGATGTAAAAGGCTATAGACTTATTCCATTTAAGTCCAAAAATGTTATCATTAGAAGAGATGTAAAATTTGATGAAAATAAATCGGCCTGCGAGCCTAGTCCGGCGGATGTGCCACCTCTTCCCATCTCTTCTATCTTTGAGAACATTTCTTCTTCTGATGATGAAAGCGAGGATGATAATCCTTCCCCACCTTCTCAGGATCCTCAACTTCCAAGATGGGTCCGTGCTACTCGGGATGCAGCAGGTGATCTTGCCGGTGATCCTACAGATCAGCGACGTACACGTTCTCAGTTTGAAAGAGCCTCTTCTTTACTGGCTCAAGCTCCAGTGAATCATGATCCTGACACTTTTGCAGAAGCTTCAGGCCATCCACATTGGGAAACAGCTATGAATGAAGAATATCATTCATTGATGACAAATGATACATGGGATCTTGTTCCTCTACCAAAGGGACGCAAACTTGTTAGATGCAAATGGGTTTACAGAACCAAGTATGGACCAGATGGGAAAGTTAACAAACATAAAGCTCGTCTAGTTGCTAAGGGCTTTTCACAGGTTGAAGGCATTGACTACACTGAAACCTTCTCTCCAGTTGCCAAAATGAACTCTATCCGCCTTGTTCTTTCCCTTGCTGCCTCTTTAAAATGGGAAGTACATCAAATGGATGTTAAATCTGCCTTCTTGCATGGGGACTTGCAGGAAGAAATCTATATGGAACAACCCATTGGCTTCATACAAACAGACTCCAGCCTCGTTTGTCGCCTTAAGAAATCCCTTTATGGCCTCAAGCAAGCTCCTCGAGCTTGGTATGCCAAAATGGATAGCTTTCTTTTAGAATCTGGCTTTTCTAGGTGTCATTCTGACAATACTGTCTACACCAAGAAAGTGGGCAACTCTCTCATCATCCTTGTTCTTTATGTTGATGATCTTATTCTTACTGGTAGTGATCCCAACCTTATAAACCATGTGAAGTCCAGCCTTAAAAAGAAATTTGAAATGACAGACTTAGGACACTTACACTATTTTCTCGGTCTTCAAGTCTTGCAATCCCAAGAGGGTATTTTCCTTTCCCAGTCCAAGTATGCTTGTGATATTCTTCGTCATTTTCACATGGAAGACTGTAAGCCAGCCCCTTCTCCCTTTCAGTCTGGAGTCAAACTTTCAGTCTCTTGTACTTCTCCTGAAGTTGATGCTACCTTATACCGTCAACTTGTCGGAAAACTCTTGTATTTAACCCATACTCGTCCTGATCTTTCCTTTGTTGTTGGCCTTGTTGCTCGTTTTATGCAAAACCCCCGTGAAAGTCATTGGAAAGCAGCTAAAAGAATACTTCGTTATGTTCGAGGTACAATACAGTTTGGGATTCATTACAGTGCCAAAGCAGCTCCTCTGTTAGTTGGTTTCACTGATTCTGATTGGGCTGGTGACCTTGATGATCGGAAGTCTACTGCCGGTTATGTCTTCACTCTTGGTTCAGGACCTATTACATGGGCTTGTAAGAAACAGGCTGCCATTTCTCTTTCGTCAGCAGAAGCAGAGTATCGTGGTGCCGTGGAAGCTAGTAAGGAAGCCTTGTGGCTTCGTCAGATCCTATCAGAGTTTGGCTTTGAGCAGCAGCATCCAACCACACTTTGGTGTGATAATCAAAGTGCCATTCAGCTATGCAAAGATCCAGTCCAGCATCAGCGCAGCAAACACATTGAACTACACATGCACTTCATCAGAAAGCTCATTCTTGACCATGTTCTTGAAGTGCAATATTGTCCAACGGATGATCAGGTTGCAGACATCTTCACAAAGGCTCTCACAGAGGCGAAGTTCACTAAACTTCGATATATGCTTGGAGTTCAGGAAGTTGTCACTAAGGGGGGATAGGCTCTAGTGCCTCCTTCCTTCTCCTATTGTGTCATATTTGTAAATCCTTCAATCCTATCCCAAGTTGTTCTTAAGGGGGGATGTTAGGATATTCCGACACATAGGATATAGTTAAGTTCAACTTGGTCTAGTATAGAGTTAGGTTAGAGTTAGGTAAAGTGTGTTTCTTTACCGTTGTACATTTTGTAACTTACAATCCGACGGTCACGATATGTAGTGATCCGACGGTTCACTCTCACCTCGGTATTACCGACACTTGATCCGTGGCTTGACACCCGATTGGTCCATGAGTTCTATTTAAAGCGCATGGAGGGTCATTGTTCGGGTAATCCGTGCATGAGAGAAGCTTATGTAAATTTTCATTCTTTGATTAATAAATTGTCTGTACCCACGTTGGGACAGGCCGTGGACTGTTTCCCTCCTTGCACTCTGAGGGTTTTAACCACGTCAAAAATACTGGTGTATTGATTTGAGATCTGGTTGTGAGCGGTGTCCTTTTGGTATTCTTCTGTGGAACTTACCCTGTAAATTCCTACACGAGGGTGCATTTGCTCCCATTGGCCTATTCTAGGATGTTTCAGTACAACTTTCCAGTAAAACATGATCATAAATATAGAAGTTGATGATGCCTAGTTGGATTACAATATCCTTCTTAGCGACAACTACATGTACACAATGACTACAATTGTATCTTCAATGTTTAGGATTATGATGTTCTCTCATGATGGGAAACTCATTGCAATTGAACAACTCATATACTACGTGAAAAAGACATCCAACACCCCTGATGGTGTGTTAACTTTAGTAGGATCTTCCCCAGAGTTGATCACGACCTTTAACGAACACAGACTAGGGCTATTGAAGCCATCAACACTCCTTGTTACATACCCTAGAGACCCACCTCTACTGGAGGCTGCCCATGTAGCCACAACAACCTTGGTGTGCATGATGAGCTTAACTAACACCCTTTAAAATTAGGAACCAGTGCTAGACACCCCCAAGGCTACAACCACTTATTCTACATTCCTACCCGACGTTATCATCCAAACACCCTTCCTATAGCCCCCACTATGTTTTGTGTCACACCAAGTCATGGAAAAACTCACATTTCCAAATATGGCTCTCACGATACCTGCTTGGTATTTGGACCCTCATGACATGTCAAAAAACTCATGTATCAACTTGACAGGAATTATTCCTATAGCCCCTCCTTAGGAAACCACCCCAAAATGAGTTACGCCTATGTCGACACCAGTAGGTGCCAACATGAGGGATAAGCAAAGAGGGAAGCAGGTCGAAGCTTCAAAATCTTCCTCATCCAAGGCACTACCACCTTATGGTTTGTGTGAAGTAGTTGGACACCATACCAATATGTGCCACGATTTATAGGAGTTAAAATCTCTTCTGCATGCCCCAAAAAATTCTAGTACCCCCACCTACACCTATAGGAGAGAAGGCCACTCTAGCATGAAATAAGGAAATATGCACCAACCATGCATACATTATATGCACAGAGTAAGAGATTTACACTCATCGCTACCCCAAATTCCCTCAATATCGAGATGCATTGGGTGCACTTGCTCAAGCCAATACTCTAGCTCCATCACTTCCTACCATGCCAGTGGTGGATGATGGATCCAAAACCATGTTTTATGTGTTTGAGGAAAAATCACTGTGTATATTTCATTTATGTGCCCATCAACATTCTACCTCCTATCATCGTTCAGTATCTAGATGAATGGAAAAATGACCTCAGGAGCCAAAACATCCCCACACATGTGCCCTATGTGACAGACCCAGTCATCTAATTAATCAATGATGGGAATTGAGTAATATTAGAGATGTGTTTATCTTATTGGTCCATATCCCTAGACCTAGTCACTCAAATCAATCTAGATGCTCACATAATAATTGTCACATCAACTCCCGAGCACATCATATGCGACATTATTAATACCTTCCACGTTTCCAAGTAGCAAGAGCTGCATTGAGACAAAATGACACTAGGGGCACACATCATTCTACCAATGTTGATACTAAGATCCAGGGGTGGCCAACACCTATGCATTCTCCATCTCATGACACCAACCATGCATCATCATCTCGTGTTATGGGAGCTACTGATACCCATGCCATTTATTATGTCAGCACTATTCTTGCATGCAATATCTGTACCAACGAATCTCATAGTTATGAGACATGTCTTATGTTATAAACATTTGGACAACTTAGGATATGAAATCTGCCAGTTCACCAAATCCCTAAACACCATCCTCCCATGGAGGAATATGCATTAGCTCATAGGATGCCAATGCTGTCATGGGACCCTTGTCCCACTCACCATCAATATGCCATTATGGATATTTTCCCACCACCTAGTGCTAATGACACACAACATCATATACAATTCATTTCCTCTTCTATAGGAACCGTGATTGCATTGTTTATTCAACATTTTTTGGTGTCGAGACAGCTAAACCCACCACATCGGTGGCACCACCATTGAATATGTATACCCATCAAACATGCACATTCTCAACTTTGCTAAGTTCCATCACATCAACCTCCAAATCATTTTCTTTCTTCTCTACCAACACAACTAGTTTCCAACCTCATCCTCACAACCTCACAAAAACCATTTCACCATTAGATAATATTTTTCACTCAGATGAAGATATTCTAGAGGCCATGAAAAAACCTAAATGTTTGTGGGATTCCATGCATCACTGTCCTTTCTACCTAAAAAATAATTTGTGCTTATTGATGCACCAAGTCATGACATTTGCATGATAGAATCAAAGGATTTCTTGCCACTAGGATTGATAAATTTGTTTCAAAATCCCATCCTGGCACCAGACACATTTGATGAAGGGAACATGTCAAATATATCACCTACAATCAAGGTAGATATTTTAACCAAACTTGGAATATTTGAATAAATATCGTTGGGTGAAACATGCTCTCTTGAGGAGGTGACCTCATACAAAGGCCTTTTTCAAGAATATAGAGATATTTTCGCATGAGCCTACTTAGAAATGCCAGGCATTAGTTCTATCATTGTGGAGCACCATATTGACACATGGCCTAACAACCACCTCATTAAGAAAAAGAACTGTTAGCTCCATCCGTTTAAAGAAGAAGAGATCAAGAAGGAAATTGACAAGCTCCACAAAGATAGTTTCATTCATCCTATCGCTTACACCTCTTAGGTTTCTAACCCTATACCTGTCATGAAAAAACAGTGAAACTTTTGCATCTATACTGATTTATGAGATATGAGAAAATCATGTCCAAAGGATAATTACCCTACACCCTTCATCGACCAAGTTATTGATGCATGTGTCAGTCACGAAGATCTAACCTTCATGGATGGATTCTCAGGTTATAACCAGATTCAGATTCACCATACAAATTAGTATAAAATAGCCTTCACAAACACATGGGGCACATTCACATACTGATTCATTCCCTTTAGCCTTAAAAACATTGGTGCCACTTTCCAGTAGGTCATGAATTATATCTTCCATGACCTGGATCATCTCATACTAGCTTATTTGGACGACCTCATAGTACTATACAAAAGGCACTCTGATCATTTGAAATATCTCCACCTAGTTTCTTAGAGATGTTGATAATATAAAATATGCTTGAACCTCTCAAGTGTTTCTTTTAAGTCAATGTGGGAAGACTAGTATGATTCATTTTTTCCCAGCAAGGTATTAGAGTTAACCCTTTGAAGGTTCAGGCCATCTAGGAAATGCCACGGTCAAAAACATTAAAGAAATTACAAAGCTTGCAGGGTAAGGCCAATTTCTTACATTGCTTTGTTCCTGATTATACCACTTGCATGCATGGATTCTTGTGCCTTCTTCGTTGGTACATTCCCTTCTAATGGGATGAACATGCCCAAAAATAATTTGAAGCCCTAAAAGAGTCATTCTCTCAAGATCCATTGATTAACCCTCCTGACCACACTAAAAATTATACCCTCTAATTATGAGAATTTGAAGTAGCCATCATAGGGGTATTAGTCCATGAAGTACCAGATAATAGAGAAAATGTTATCTGTTATGTTATCACTCAGGTTGTCCCTTGGCTCCTTAAGGGATACGGCCGAGGTAACCGCAAACCAATCTTTGGACTACAGGTCCTAGCCTACCTGCAATCAGAGAGGGCTCTCTCTTTATAATTTAGCTTTGTTTTGGGTTGATTTTAGGCTAGTTATGATGTTCTTGGGTTTTGTTTTGATTTTGGTGGGAAGGAGGATTCTTTCAAGCAGAGTTGGGATGCATAGTGTGAGAAGTTCAAACCATTTGGCATGGAGTCATGGATTAGGGCTTGCTATTGCGTTTTCTTGGTCACAAGAGGAATACAGAGCAGGATAGCTACACATAAAACAATACCAATTGCTGAAAAAGATGGAATGAAGGCTAGAGATGAAAGGCAACTAAGAATCTTTCATCAGCTAGCAGAGAAGGAAGGTGAATGAATGTTTATCTAGGAGCAGTTAAGAATTCCTAAATAACAATCATATGTGATGGAATTAGTGTAAATATGAGCCAAGGGGTATTCATATTCATAGCCAATTCAGAGGAAAACATATAGAAATAACAAGAACTGAGCATAGAGTGCAATCAAGCAAATCCTAAGCTATTCTTCTTTCTTGCTATTTGGATCATGACACATAGATGATATAGCAAACATTAAACTAAAAACAGAGGTGAGAAACACTTATTGAGTCATGTAGTAGCACAAGAATTCCACAGTCACTCTTCAGCCATTAAAAACACAACAGATAGTTCAATCATCCAAGCATTCCAGCAGTCTTTGATTATAGATGCTTTCAAAGTATACAGCGCAAGTCTAAACTCTGGATTATCAACCAACCAACCCTTTAAACAATGAATCAGGGTGGTCTATATAGAGAAAATATCCAAAAATATCTACTACAACAGATCTTAAACAAATCTAAGGGAAATGAGTTCTTTAATCTAATCTTATCCTGAAATCAATGCATAAAATATCTATTTAACTGCTACGCTGGGGCAGCCACCTCAAAAATGAGTTGAAATCTGTCCTTATGGCTCTGTGCTGTTCATTTAGCCATAACTGTGCTTTGGGCTTTGATCCCCTGCTCTTGAGTGGCTTTGATGCGCATTAACTATGATCTGAGAGCCTTAAGTGGCTTCACCGCTTTCTTTGACTTTGATGGGGGGCTCTTTAATGTTCACCTGCTTTGATATTTTCGATCTGATACTCTTTGCCGCTTCACTGATACTCTTTAATTGAATCTGGGCTTTATCTTTCCTCTGATACTCTTTAACACTTGAATCGGGCCACTTTCTCTCCCTTGGCATGCTTGAAATTGTCAAATCACCCTTTTTCAGCCTTTTCCAGGCAAAAATAACTGCTACAATGATTTCCGTGGCCTTTGGGATGCTATCGACACTTGGCCGATCAAAATAATGCTTAATCTAGAGAAAACTGCCAAACAGAGGAGGATCTGCAACCTGATAACTGTGCTGAGGCCGGGGCTAGCTTTCTGAAGCAAAACTGGGCTTGGAGCAATCCAAAATGGCTTAAGGATGCATGATTTCCCTTATCGGGAGCGCGTACAGGCATATATGTGAAAATATGAAAAAATGCCTCCTTTTCCTTTTACACAGAAAAGACCCATTTCTATGCAAAATTCGTGAAAAACTGAGTGGGAGCGACACTGTAGCTAGGATTAAATCCTGGCCTTTGGATCTAGCACGGGCAGATCCAACGGCTAGCGCTAAATCAGCGATCGGCAGATCAGCGGTCCCAAACTGAAATACCTCCGAAATGCGATGAAGTCCGTGGACCTGACGGGCTATAGGCTCTTTCTTTATGGATTTCGGGTCCGGCCCATCGGTGGTCCCAAATCGGCGGATTTACAACGAAACGGGTCCACGGACCCGAAAGCCCTTCAAAACTGTTTTTTATAGCTTTTCGGGCCCGGTATATGGAGCGTACAGTGTCAATACCTTGCAGACCCGACATACAATAAACTCCATCTTATAACATTTCGATTCCGGAATATCAGAGCCCTCCCACTTTGCCGTACTAAGGGCTCCTTTCGGACCCGAAGCTTTTATATGCCGCACTTTATAACTTTTCGGCTCCGCCAGTCGGAGCCATATATGGGGCTGCAACTAAATATGGGCCATTGATCTAGGGGGCCTGATGGGCGGCTGTGATTAAGTCAGCGTTTCGCGTCGGCGGGGAGCATGGGTGCGGGACTTTATATATATGCGATCGCCGAAATGTGCGATTGCCGAAATGATCTGGGCCATTGGATGGGCGGGGTGATCGGACGACTGACATTAAGTCGCAATATCGCTATCGGGGAAAACCCGGGGGCGGGGCTTTATATACATATGCGCTTGCGATGCGATATAGCGATAGAGGGGAAATATAGCAGTAAAGCGGGGTTTAACGTTGAACTTATGTTTTTTATGAAAAAACTTAAGTTTAACGATAAAGGCAATAAACGATAAAAGCGGAGACATGCGAGATATATGGAAATATGAGGTAGGAAGGCTCCCGATAGCGATATCGCTTCGGATGCGATAGCGATATCGCATCGGAGCAAGGGGAATGGGGGCATATAAACATGGCACAAAACATTGCGATATGCCGATCGCCGAAATCGCATCGGCGAAGCATTCATTGGGGACTTATATAAAGGCCATCATTCTCGCTGCGACCTCCAACAGCGATATCGCCGTCGGAGGGGAGGAACTTTGATCGGGGGCATGCCTTATGCATCGGCAAAGGGCCAATTGCGATCGAAAGAGGATTTAAGTGATTGGAGGCATGTTTTTCACAATCGGAAGGAGTCCGAAGCGATGGTGAAGGGGTTTTTGGGAACAAATGAGGACTTATGAAATCGGAAGAAGGCTTATGATGATGGGGGAAGGATTTTATAGATCGGAGATGAATTTCTCTGATCGGAGGATGATTTTTGTGCACTAAGAAGGGTTATTAATGCATCGGAAGGGGTCCGATAGCATTGAAAGAAGGTTTTATGCCTTGAAAAGGTAAAAACAAGGTTAAATGGAGGGTTTTTATACATCAGAGGAGGGATTTTATGCAATGGAAGAAGTCCAAATGTATTTGGAAGATGGTTAAGGAGGAAAAAGAGGGTTCTTTCCAAGTTTCGGGAAAACTTAGCAATTCCCAAGCATACTTATGGTTATTTTTCAACCAGAGGGAGGGGATATATACATAGAGGAGCTATTTAGCATATTTTAGTAAGGGGAAGGGAAAATAGATAGGGATTTACATAGTAGAGTTAGAAATTAATATGGATTGTGACAAGAAAGCGCTAAGTCTTGTTGGCATTATGAGACAAGTGTTGTCCTTGATGGCAAATCACACAGATGACAAATTACAGTGCAGCAGGTCAGTAGCAAAGAATTGATGATCAGACTACAAAGGATGAAGAAAGAAGAGTGTATACGCAGGTTCACTATATACCAAGTAGGGTATACATGTAAGTTCACTATATACCAAGTTGCGTATACGCAGTTTCGCTATATACCAAGTAGGCTATACACGCAGGTTCTCTATAAACCAAGTCACGTATACGCGGGTTCTCTATATACGAAGTAGGGTATACACGCAGTTTCATGCATGGAAAAGCGCGTACATGTCGGAAAGCTTACTTTTGGGTCTGTGGTGTTTAGACCTATGGTTTTGGTCCATGGTATTGCACCCATAAGTGTTGATCCCAAGTATTGGGTCGACGGTATTGCTTTATTATGGTTTTGGTCCATGGCATTGAGCAAGGCCTAAGACTATAAAAGGAGAAGAAGATCATTAGGCAAGAGCATCCAAAAAGTCTTGAATATCTGATGAAGGATGAGATCCAATATGAAGGTTATGGGTTGATGATGCATTGCTTGATCTGAGCTAAGAAGGGATCTCACCGGTTAATGGAGAACAAGATCGAAGGAGAGATCGGAATCAAATGGTTTGAAATGAACTATCTTTATATGGTTGATTATGCTTATTCTAGATCTGCATACCGACGCATGTAATGTTATGAGTATGACTGATGTCTGGTACAGCTGCAAAGTTATAAGAAAATATTTTTAGATCTGTACGCGGGTTGGCCTTGGAAAAAGCGCGTATGTATGCGGGTTTGATTCATCGTAGTAGCGTATACATTTTGAAGTTACAGTTGGGTCTGATTGATTTTGTAGAGTTCTGTGTCTGCTCTATGTTCTGGTGACTGTGATGTTGACATGGTTTCAATGCTTCAGTGATTCAGAGATTGATGATGCTAGTATTGATTGTTTTGTGCTTCAATGATATTTATGGGTCCAGTATGAAAATTGGATGAAACGTGGCCTTTCAGATTATGTGTTGTGCTTCAGGAGTATCCAGTCTGAAAATGTATGAAACGTGGTACCCAGAGGAGAGAATATTGTAGGCCGGCGCCTACATACTAGTATCTTAGCTAGTACAAGAGCAAAGGGGGTTGAAGCTCCCTTCCAGGAGAGTCTGGAGAACGAGAGAGGGTTGTAGCCCTCTGCAGGTTGTAGCCTGCGTACTGGTATAAGACTGCACCAGTACAAAAGATTGTAAAATGAAGTTTCTTATTAAAGGAAGATAGAGACGACTTGCAGCAGGGGGTTTTCACCCACATTGGGTTTCCTCCTTATATCTGGTGTCCATGTGTGCTTCTTGTGTGTGATGCTCTGTTCTGTTTACTGCTTCTGTTTACTGTTCATATGGTTAATAATGTTCTGATGCACTCACTAAGGATCAAATTAACAGCTGCATAAGTTTACTGTATATACGCGGGTTTCATTAATCACAGTTGCGTATACACGCAGTTTTACTTAAATGAAGTAGCGTATATGAATCTGAATATGGAAATGAAAAAGTTTTATTGATTTGATAATACTAATTCACCCCCCCCTCTTAGTATTATTTCCAACAATTGGTATCAGAGCAAGTCCTTTGGTAAAAGCTTGACCGCTTGAAGGAGATCCGTGGAACTATGGGAAAGAAGATTAAGAAGAAAGCACCTAAGAAGAAGAAGACATCTCAGAAGAACTATGACAGTGGGAGAATCGATTGGGGATTAGGTATAAGAAGCTCTTCAGATTCAGAATCATTTCAGAATGAAGATTAACTATTAGGTATGAATTTGCTATCCTCTAATGTTCCAGCTATCTATCCATTTGGAAAAGATAAAGGTGATAGTGAAGCAACTGAATTTGCTTTTATGGGTGAGCAAGAAAAGTATCAAATAAAGGCAGTATTTAGAAGGCTTACAGACAAAATTAAAGATCAACAAGATCTATTGAACAAAAGGGAATGTGCTTTCAAAGAAGAAGTTACCAAACTAAAAGCTCAATCAGAGGAAGGAAACAAGGTAAGAAAGTTACTCAAGGACAAGGAAAATCAATGTCAAAAGTTGCAGGGTGAAGTGACATCATTAAGAGATGAAGTCAATGAAAGAAGCACAACCATCAAGAAACTCAGAGATAGATCCAGTTACTATGAAAGTCTTGAAGCCACGATCTGCTCGCTAAAGGAAGATCTTGAAGAATCAAAGAAGCAGAATAAAGATCTACTCCAAGCTATTGAAAAATAGGTAAATGAAGATATCAGCTTAAAATCTCAACTGGAATGTGCCTTCAGAATTCGTCAAATGCAGCAGGATCTGAATGAAGAACAAGAAAAGGAGATTCTCAAACTAAGGCATCATTTGGAAGAAGGAAGGAAAGTTGAAGAAGACATGAAGAAGCAATGTCTAGAAAAGGAGGAACAACTTCAAGTTGAGGTAAATATCTTGAAAGGTAAATTAGAAGAAAAGGATAAACTGTTGAGATTTCAAGATAGTACTAAAGCCTTGGATGATATTCTTAGTAGTCAAAGGTGTCCTGCTATCAAGACTGGTCTTGGTTTTCATGAATCTGTTGAAGGTGAATCTAGTTCACAAGTTGAGGCAAGGATCTCTAAAGTGAAATCTAAAATGATCAACAAGGAGATGAAAGGTCAACCCCATCAACAATCAAGGAAAGAGACTCCTCAAAGAAAATCTTTTACTCCTCCTATGAATAATGTTGAATGTTATGTATGTCATAATCTTGGACATGTTGCAGCTAGATGTGGAAGAAGAAGGGTTCAAGACCATCATGCAGAAAGATCATCACATTCAAGGTACTTTAATGGATATTGCTTTGCTTGCAATATGTTTGGTCACAAAGCTGCTGATTGCTACAGGAGAAATATGAAACATGTAAGATGTTATACATGTAACAAGCTTGGACATATAGCAAAGGAATGCAGGAACAAAGCACGGACATCACACCAAAAGGAGAAAACAACATCACACTTGAAGATATGGAAGAAGAAGGAAGTACAGTCAGAAAGATGTGGCACAGCACAATGTACTCAGACATAGCACAGCACAGACATAACAGACTCAGAGGGAGCTGAAAGTATAAAACTTCAGTGTCCTGAATCCCATACGCAAGTTCCATAAAGGGAAGTCACGTATATACGCGAGTTGGATGCTTCACAGTCGCGTATATGATTATCTAAAGAAATGTAGTAGGGACAGGTTCAAAAAAAGGATTTGTTATGCTTCAGTCCATTATTTTTTGATAATGTTTACAGTCTGCTGAGGATGTGTGGAAATGTCTTGATACTTGTAAGATGTTTAGAAGGGTTTGATCCTAACTTGATGATGATGTCTTGATGCTTATTACTGATATATGCATGATCAGATCTAACAGTAAACAGATGGCTCAAGTTGAGGGGGAGCATATGCCTTTAATAATTCATTGTTGGCATTATGGTTAATAGTCCTTGGTGATGATGCTTATGATATATCTTGATATGATGTGGTTATGAGTTGTCCATGATAAAATCTCATATGATTCTTGGGGTTACATAGTTGATGTTCAGATCAGATTTATGGTTGATTCTTTGATGATGCATATATGGTGCTTACATGGTGATCTTCATAAGGATAAGGAGAAGTACAAAGCTTGAATACACATCTTCCTCACTTGATGATGAGTCACTCATATGTTGCTGTCATCATAAGCATGATGCAGGCACTCTTGTGGATAAGGATTGTTGTTGATGATGATATAAAGAAGTTTTGACAAATGAGGTTGAGCTCAAGATACATAGTGCTGATACATGGATGACTACTCAAAGTTGCTTTGTTGGAGACATGATGATGAGTTCTTATCTATATGATACTTACATATGTTGATTGATGCAGATGTTCCCAAGTAGTGATACTTGGATCATGTAGATCTTGATGAAATGGCTATCGTGGTTTCACACATGATATAATGTGAATGACTTTGAATTCTGTTCAAAGGGATGAATTGATGCAGACATACCTTGTTATAGGTTGATGACTTACACCCTACAGGACATTTACAGGTTGTTGATCTGAAATTGGTTGTACGCAAGTTTCACAAGGAGTATCCGCGTATATACGCTAGTTTCTGTGGATACAGTCGTGTATATGTTGATTTGAATAAAATCAGTGGGCCAGACTCTGGGTGAGAAGAGTCTAATATGGGTCTGACAGAGACCATCTAGCACAGGTTCAGGGGGAGCAGATTAACTTCTAATAATGCATTGCTGGCATTACCTTATAAGATTTTGGTTCTAGTTCACAGCTGTTGTTGGTTTCAGGTGGAATAGAGGCAGATGGAGAACAGAAGGAGATCATGATTGCTGATCTGAAAAGTGTTGGACAGATACTGCTGCTATCAGTTATTGGTGACTGTCATAAGTCTTGCTCTAGATATTTCGTCTCTATGTCATGTATCTCTTTTATGGTGTCAAGCTCATGTAACAACCTATATTGGTTTCCCCACTATGCCTGGGATGAAAATGTAATGTATTTGGTTGTCATATTTCTGATGTATTCCAACTTGGTTGGGTGGATGATCCCCACTTGGTTGAGACATGGATGTATGTATGAGTCTTTGGTGATAGGAAGGTCATTTATGATAGAGTCATGTTCTTCTTGTAGAACATATTTTTGCAGATCTTGCCTACAGTCAGGGGGAGCATGAATAGCACACTTCAGCAGTGCAGAGACTCAGCATGTACTCAGGGGGAGCATGGACAGATTGGTACACCTTGGCATATACAAAGGGGGAGCTCATTCAGAAATTTCAGCAGGCACTCAGGGGAGTATGAACAACGGAATGCTTATCTTGGAAAGAGAATATCTTGGTTCGCCCTTTGCCCTTGATGTCAAAGGGGGAGAGTGATTTGGTGTTGTTGCCATCAAGTCCAAAGGGGGAGATTGTTGGCATTATGATGCATGTGTTGTACTTGATGGCAACCCTCTCATAGAAGAACATCTCACTTAATGAATCATCAGAAGAGATATCAGATGTGACTGAATGCATGGGATGCAGGACTTCTCAAAGGAATCAGATGATAGTTCTAAGTGTGACAAGTTAGCTTTGCCATCAAGTCCAAAGGGGGAGATTGTTGGCATTATGAGACAAGTGTTGTCCTTGATGGCAAATCACACAGATGACAAATTACAGTGCAACAGGTCAGTAGCAAAGAATTGATGATCAGACTACAAAGGATGAAGAAAGAAGAGTATATACGCAGGTTCACTATATACCAAGTAGGGTATACATGCAGGTTCACTATATACCAAGTCGCGTATACGCAGTTTCGCTATATACCAAGTAGGGTATACACGCAGGTTCTCTATATACCAAGTCGCGTATACGCAGGTTCTCTATATACCAAGTAGGGTATACACGCAGTTTCATGCACGGAAAAGCGCGTACATGTCGGAAAGCTTATTTTTGGGTCCGTGGTATTTAGACCTATGGTTTTGGTCCGTGGTATTGCACCCATAAGTGTTGATCCCAAGTATTGGGTCGACGGTAATGTTTTATTATGGTTTTGGTCCATGGTGTTGGGCAAGGCCTAAGACTATAAAAGGAGAAGAAGATCATTAGGCAAGAGCATCCAAAAAGTCTTGAATATCTGATGAAGGATGAGATCCAGTATGAAGGTTATGGGTTGATGATGCATTGCTTGATCTCAGCTAAGAAGGGATCTCACCGGTTGATGGAGAACAAGATCTAAGGAGAGATCGGGATCAAATGGTTTGAAATGAACTATCTTTATATGGTTGATTATGCTTATTCTAGATCTACATACTGATGCATGTAATGTTATGAGTATGACTGATGTCTGGTACAGCTGCAAAGTTATAAGAAAATATTTTTAGATCTGTACGCGGGTTGGCCTTGGAAAAAGCACGTATGTACGCGGGTTTAATTCATCGTAGTAGCGTATACATTTTGAAGTTTGATGTTTGAAGTTACAGTTGGGTCTGATTGATTTTGCAGAGTTCTGTGTCTACTCTGTGTTCTGGTGACTGTGATGTTGACAGGGTTTCAATGCTTCAGTGATTTAGATTTTGATGATGCTAATATTGATTGTTTTGTGCTTCAATGATATTTATGGGTCTAGTAGGAAAATTGGATGAAACGTGGCCTTTCAGATTATGTGTTGTGCTTCAAGAGTATCCAGTATGAAAATGTATGAAACGTGGTACCCGGAGGAGAGAAGATTGTAGGCCGGCGCCTACGTACTAGTATCTTAGCTAGTACAAGGGCAAAGGGGGTTGAAGCTCCCTTCCAGGAGAGTCTGGAGAACGAGAGAGGGTTGTAGCCTGTGTACTGGTATAAGACTGCACCAGTACAAACGATTGTAAAATGAAGTTTCTTATTAAAGGAAGATAGAGACGACTTGCAGCGGGGGGTTTTCACCCACATTGGGTTTCCTCCTTATATCTGGTGTCCATGTGTGCTTCTTGTGTGTGATGCTATGTTCTGTTTACTACTTCTATTTACTGTTCATATGGTTAATAATGTTCTGATGTACTCACTAAGGATCAAATTAATAGCTGCATAAGTTTACTATATATACGCGGGTTTAATTAATCACAGTTGCGTATACACGCGGTTTTACTTAAATGAAGTAGCGTATATGAATCTGAATATGGAAATGAAAAAGTTTTATTGATTTGATAATACTGATTCACCCCCCCTCTCAGTATTATTTCCAACAAGTTTAGAGATCTTAGGCTAAAAAAAGGGAGATAGAACTTTGTAGAGGACATATGAACACTCCTTAAGTAAAGCAGATCTTTACTAAGGGAAATGATATGAAACATGATGAAGCTAAGAGATATCAAGCAGATCTTGACCTCTTTAGGGGAATTAGTGAGTGATTTGGGAAGAGGAAGAAGGCGAAGTTAGACATGCCTTGCTTGAGCTGATCCAAATGGAAAACCGCCTCATACTTGTGATCTGAATAGATATAACACTGGAAAACAGAAAACTGATCACAATCATTGATTCTGCAACCTCAAAACTACCTACCTAGCCTGCTTACCTAGCATTTTCTCTTCTTTTTGGTTTGGGTGCACTTGAACTAGCAAACCCAGCTTTTCAACTTTTCTTTTGGCTATCCTCCTATCTAAATCTGCCCTTATAGCTTCCAGGGGCTCAAATTAAGCTGTTGAGCACCCTTGTTTCTCTACCTAGCTAAAATCTGCTAAGATTAAATAGTTTGGACAGATATTCATTCTCTATTTTCTAAAACAAGAAATTTAAACCTAGGGAAGCCAAGATTAAGCTGTTTGGCCTTCCCTTAACTGTAAAACTCTTCAAAAATGGTATGATTCTTCAAAAATGGAACTTCTTGGAAATATGGAACCTTGCAGCATGAAAATATGACATATTTGGCATGTAAAACAGTCAATCATGAAATATGAAACCTATTGCAATAGGAGGCTAACAGTGGCTCCACTTGGGGATTGGTTTTCAAGATGAAAAGCCAAGAATAGCAGGCCAGAATGCCTTGATCTTCAATTGTTGCTGTAAACTGAAATTCTCCTTCTTCTCAATGCCTTTGACTGAATTCTTATACGCTGATATGCAGTATCCTTTTGAGCTGAATTGCAAAAAAATTACAGCTCTGCTTCTTGCCTTTTGGGTGCTTGTAAACATATTGAAATCTGCTTGAGCACTTCTTTGGAATTATTTCAAAAAACAGAGATCTGAAATGGAGCTTTCTTTGATCTTTCCTTCAAAATTTGCTGCGTTGTTCCCTCTTATCGGCCTGCTATAAAACAAAAGTGCTGATAATATAAAATATTAATGTACAGATAGTATACAGAGCTGTGTTGCGTTCAACAAAAGGGATCATGATAGTGCTTTAGCATTCGGCCATTGACAGGGCCTTCTTTGGCTGTGCTGCCATCCAAACTCTTCAGAAAATATGTGTTGTTGCCTTGAACAACAGAAATAATAAAGGGGCCTTTCCACAGGAAATCAAACTTGCCATGCTTTCCTTTGTCCTCTCTTCTTGAATCCCATCTTAAGACTTTGTTGCCTATGTAGAAATATTCAGCCTTGGTTCTTTTGTCAAACATTTTCTTGAGCTTCTCTTGTAAAATCTGAGCTCTGTTGTACACTTGCTCTCTTGTTTGCTGCAAATGGATGGTTTGGTTTATTCTTCTTTGGATATCATTTGGCTCTGCCTGAATCTCTTGCAGCAATTTGATAACAGGGATTCCCAAAGAAGAGGGGAACTTGGCCTCCATGCCATAGACTAACTCATATGGGCTCATCCCAATGGATCTCTTGGTTGACAATCTGTCTGCCCATAGGGCATTCACAAGCTTTTTGTGCCAGTTCTTCTTGTTCTCCTCTAAGGCATTCTTGATGATATTGATGAGGCTTTTATTGGATGACTCGGCTAAACGATTACCTTGAGGGTAATAGGCTATGGAGTGGCCTAAGGTAATGTGAAATTTATGGCAAAAACTGATTATTTTCTTGGATTTGAAGGCAGAAGCGTTGTCTATAATGATTTGCTCAGGACAACCAAATCTGGACAGAATGTTGGTTTCAAGGAATTGGATGATGGTGGAGTCATTGGCTTGCCTACATGGGATGGCTTCAATCCACTTGGTGAAATAGTCTGTGGCTGTTAGAATCCACTTATGCTGGCTAGAAGAGGATGGATGGATTTCTCCAATGAAGTCAAGACCCCATTGTTGAAAAGGCTTCTCAGTTGAAATGGGCTTAAGGGGAAAGGGAAGCAGCTTTCTTTTGCCTTCAAAGATTTGGCATTTGTGGCATGAAACAACAAACTTTCTCACATCAGCAAACAAAGAGGGCCAATAGAAACCAGCCCTTAAAATCTTGTCAGCAGTGGACTTCCAATATAAGTGCCCTCCACAGTCCCCTACATGGAATTCTTTCATGACACTGTCAGTTTCATTCAAAGTTAGACAATTAAGCAATATTCCTTCATGATTTTTCCAAAACAGGGCACCATCTAAGACACAAAACT
Organism: Pinus tabuliformis; assembly: GCA_031772625.1. Classification (NCBI taxonomy): domain Eukaryota; kingdom Viridiplantae; phylum Streptophyta; class Pinopsida; order Pinales; family Pinaceae; genus Pinus; species Pinus tabuliformis. Next base: position 342,199,665 of record CM062812.1, read on the forward strand.
TTGATGTTTTCATCTTTAAAAATATCTTTTTGGTTCTGGACAACCCTGGGGGAGCAAACAGGTTTAACAATATAAAACAAATATCAGCATACCATGGGGATTGCAAAAAAGCTTCACTGATCTGTGGAGTCGCTAGCTCCTGTTCATTGTCCAGTTGATTAATGTCTAAAGCTTGAAAATTGATTTCGGACATTAGTTTGGCTAAACCTTGTCCCTTTATGAGTTTAGTGGGCTTTATTTCAATGTCATACTCAAGGATATTGGCAATCCATTTGCCTCTTTTGCCTTCTATGCCCTCTTGAGTTAATATGTCTTTTACAACAGCATTTGGCACATAAGCAATCACATGTGAATATAAAATGTAAACTTTGAAATCTTTGATTGCTTTAACAAGGGCATAGGCTTGCTTCTCCATGATTTGATACTTCAAGGGTGCATCTCTAAGGGCTCGGCTGAAAAATGCAATTGGCTTTTCATTTCCCTGATCATCTTTCTGCAAAAGGACAGCAGCAATGGTGTGTTGGGAAGCAAATGAAAAAATGATGAAATCCTTATCAAATTGAGGACTTGTGAGGACTGGGGCTTGGGTTAAGGCAGATTTTATGCCCTCAAAGGCTTGCTTGGCCTCTAAAGTCCATTTTACCTTGGAATCCTTCTTTAACATGTTATTTAGCATTCTTATCAGCTCGGCCAAGTTTGGGATAAATCTCCTTAGGAAATTGATCTTTCCTAGGAATGCTTGCAATTCTTTGATGTTTCTTGGATAAGGGATTTGCAAAATGGCTTGGATCCTTTCCGGATCTATTCTAATTCCATATTTTGAGATAATATGGCTCAGCAATTTGCCTTCTTCTAGGCCAAAGAGAGATTTCTTAGGATTTAAGGAAATGCCATATTTCCTACAGGTTAGGAATACTTGCCTTAGGTGTTTAAGGTGCTCTTGATCAGATTTTGAGAAAGGAGTAAGGTCATCAAGGTAGACCACCAAGAAATCATGGATTTCCTTGGCAAATGCAATGTCCATGGCCCTTTGAAAGGTAGCACCTGCATTCTTTAGCCCAAAAGGCATTTTCACATATTTAAAGGTTCCCCACGGTGTTGTAAAGGTTGTCTTGTCTTGGTCATCTGGGTGAACAAGTATTTGATTAAAACCTGAAAAGCCATCTAGCAAAGAAATTCTTGAAGACCCCACTACTCTTTGTAGAATATGGTCCATCTTTGGCAATGGGTAGTGGTCTTTAAGGGAGACTTGGTTCAGATTTCTTAAGTCCACACATAGTCTAATCTCACCTGTTTTCTTTCTTGTGGGAACAAGATTGGATACCCATTCTGAAAATCTAATGGGTGCTATGATACCGGCCCCAAACATTGTTTTCACTTCTTTCTCAATCAAAGGGAGAAGCACAGGATTGATTCTCCTTAGTTTCTGTTTGAAAGGCTTTTGATTTGGCTTTAAGGGAATGGTATGTTGAATAACAGAGGTGTCATAGGACTTAAGGTCCTCATAACTCCAGGCAAAGACATCTTGGAACTCTTTAAACAAGTCAACATATTTTGGTTTTTGATCAGGAGGCAAAGACTTGGACAGTTTAATCATTTTGGGCTTCTCTGTTGTCCCAATATTATAGTCTTCCACAGCAACGTTTAATGGTTGCGTATTTGGCTTTTTGGGGACATCGTTTGAATCAAATATGTCTTCTAATGGAGTGAGGCCAGCAGGCAGAAAATTGTCTTTTAAATCAATGATTTCGGCCTCTGTTTCAGCTATTTCTTCTAAATGCATTTGCTTCAGCTCTTGCATGTTTTTCTCATAAAAAATGGTTGGGTGCAGCATTTGGTTTGCTGCTTCAGCTGTTATAGTTTGCTCATTTTGGCTCATTTGCTGTTGTGGATCATCCATGGCATCTTCATCAATGTTTAAGCTTGAGAATTCTTGCTGTAAAGTGAGGAAATTGTTGATCTGTGCATCACTTTCAAAGACTTGCCAGTCTTTGACATTGTTTGGGACAGCAGGCCTGTGCTTTATTTCAGCTGAGAAATGGTGATTGGGCTCAAAAGGTAGCTTACAAGTGCTAGCAAAAGTAGCTAGGCTGTGTGCATGTAGATTATGGCTTCTTGGAATTTTGGTAAGCTTGCATTCGGTGAAGGTATCAAGTATTTCTGTGGCAGCAGTCCTATAAGCTCTTAGCTTATTGTCATTAGTAACAAAGTTACCTTTCATCTGTTGAATAATCAGGTCGGAGTCACCTAGAATGGAAACTTTTGCAGCTCCTAGAGATTTGATTAGCTTAAGGCCTAAAAGGAGGGCTTCATACTCTGCCATGTTGTTAGTACATCTGAAATTTAATCTATAAGCATGACCCTCTGCATGATTGTTTTGTGTATTATGGATCCATACTCCTGCCCCTGCTCCTAGCTTATTAACTGAACCATCAAACTCCAAATACCATAGGATTTCTTGCTCTTGACTAGTATTGAGAGTTTCAACCATTTTAGGAGTGGGCAGATTTGAATTTTCTGTTTTATTGAGTTCCTCTTGTGTGCTGGTTGCATTGATTGTTTTGACAGTTTCTTGGCTATGGGAAACCGATTCCTCACTTATGCATGTTTCTTGTTCTAAAGCCAAAGGCTCATCATCAGTGGGAGGAGACATATCATCATTAAACAAAATAAATGAATCCATATCAGAATGGATTGAATAGATAGGGAAGTTTTGGGGCTTTTCCTCACTACTTACCACATATTTCATGAGTGTTTCCCTATACAGTCTCTTTGGTTGCCCAAAGACTGAAATAGTGGCATAAGAGAGGTCTAGTTGGAGAGATCCTTGGAGTTTTTCTCCCCAAGATATTGATAAGAGCATGCCATACTTTGGTGGAATGTCAGCAACCACCACGTCCATTAGGATCGTTTTGTTGGGAAATTGAACTAAAGACACACAAAGGTCTTTGATTAAGCCTAAACACTTGACTTGACTAGAATCAAATGAGAATAAGTCTTTGTAGGGTCTAGTGACATCAAGGTTTAGCTTCTCCATTACAGCTTTGGGCATTAGATTGTGTGAAGCACCTGAATCAAACATAGCATTGTGCAACACTTTATCATGAATGTGCAAACTGACATAAAAGGGTAGAATAGCTCCATGTCCTGATTTACCATTGACTTCAGGACCAAAAAGTAATTCAGGTTGATCATCTAAGACATTAACATCATCCCTATTCTCTAGCATTTGCAGTGATCTTTTGATTTGTTGTCTGTACACATCATGTTTGGCAAGCTCAGAGAGAGGAATAGATATCTTTAATTTACCAATTTCTGCTTCTAAATCAAAAGGTTTTTCTGACTGTGTTTTAGTATTGTGACTGGCAGATTTTCCCTTTTCAATTGTATCTTCAGTGATCTTCTCTTGGTTATCAGTGATTTCTTGAGATTTTTCTGTTTTGGGAAGGCTTTCAGGAGTGCTGTTTACATTGTCTTTTGAGGGAAAGGATACAAAAGGCTGGTTATTAGAGGGCTGCATGTCAGATACATCCTCTATGGTCACTTCTTTTAATTTTGGGTCTGTTTTATCAGCAGGTTCTGTGATAGCGGCCTTGTCTTTTACTTTCTTAGGCTGCTTGGCATCCTTTGGCTTGATGGGATCAGACACATCAATGGTTCTTGTTCTCAATTTGTATTGTTTATGGACTTCGTAGACAGCTGAATCATAGCCTTGTTTGAAGTCAAATGACTCTCCAGACTTGGTCTGAAATTGATTTATATCATGGTCATCTTGGTCTTCTTGGGTTAGAAATACTTGTTGTTCACTCTTCAAACCCATCAAGTTGATATGAGGGTCCTCGGTTGTCTCACTAGATGTTGATGCTTCAGCATAGTTTTTATGAAAAGGGGGTCTTATATCATGGTCAGGGCTAGCCCTTCCAACATTTGGGTTTTGGTTTTTTCTAAAGTTTGGATTTCTGATAGGATTGTTTTGCTGTCCTTCCCATGAGGCTTTTCTTTCAATAGTTCCCATTCTATTTTCAAAGCTATCCATACCTTTGATGATTGTATCCAATTTTTGCTCAAAGGCTGAAGGTTCATCTTTAAAAGTAGTTCTTCTCTCAGCTCTTGCTCTGTTTCGCTTGGCAATCAGATTTGCCTCCACACTAACAGCTACATTCTGCATGTCTGCTAAGCTTTGAGGGGCTCTTTCCCTTAATTGATAAGCCATGTCTGAATCAAATCCATCAGGGAATTTGTATAAGGCTAAATCAGGTGGAGATCTAAGGTTTTGTGGAATAGCGTTGTAAACATTGTTAAACCTGGCACAATAGTCTAAGATAGCTTCTCGAGGGGCTCTTTTGATAGTGTCATATTTGGATAATATGTGCAGAGGGTCCTTCTTCTTCTCCCATCTGTTAAGAAATGTTTGGTACAGGGCCTCTGGGTCAGCTATGGAATTAGCAGTAAGAGCTCTAAACCAGGGCCTTACATCTCCAATCAAACTTTGGACAAAAATATTCATTCTTACACTATCATCATCTATTTCATAACTCTCAAAATAGTCCTGCATTTTCTTGGTATGTTGCAGGGCTGTGCAAGAACCAATACCATCGAAATATGTGATTTTGGTTTGATAATCCTGAGGCATTGCCCTGGATTTGCAGGTAACTGTAAAGGTGCATATCTGTTAGCCATATTTACAAGGATAAGTGGAACAACAGGGATAAATGGAACAGCTAGAACAGCTGTAACAACAGTGGTGGTAGTGGTAGTATGTGCAGTGAATGGAGGTGTGGAAAAGGTGCTTGGAGAGGTGGATGATGAACAAGGGGAAGTAGGGGTTGAACGAAACAAAACTTTAATAGGGGTTGGAAAACAGCATGGCTGAATTGTTTCAGGACTCGAACCAACAAAGTCTTCATGTTTTTTTTTGCTAAGGTTTCTATGGATTAAATTGGGATTTTCAAAAACAACTGGTGGATTAGGGTCTGGATTTGACCTAGTATTACGTGTTTTCTTCTTGGGAGCCAGCTTCTAACTTGTTTTTTGGAATTTTCTGAATAAGGTCCCCGGTGGAGTCGCCAATGATGTTATCACTCAGGTTGTCCCTTGGCTCCTTAAGGGATATGGCCGAGGTAACCACAAACCAATATTTGGACTACAAGTCCTAGCCTACCTGCAATCAGAGAGGGCTCTTTTTTTATAATTTAGCTCTGTTTTGGGTTGATTTTAGGCTAGTTATGATGTTCTTGGGTTTTGTTTTGATTTTGGTGGGAAGGAGGATTCTTTCAAGCAGAGTTGGGATGCATAGTGTGAGAAGTTCAAACCATTGGGCATGGAGTCATGGATTAGGGCTTTCTATTGCGTTTTCTTGGTCACAAGAGGAATACAGAGCAGGATAGCTACACATAAAACAATACCAATTGCTGAAAAAGATGGAATGAAGGCCAGAGATGAAAGGCAACTAAGAATCTTTCATCAACTAGAAGAGAAGGAAGGTGAATGAATGTTTATCTAGGAGCAGTTAAGAATTCCTAAATAACAGTCATATGTGATGGAATTAGTGTAAATATGAGCCAAGGGGTATTCATATTCATAGCCAATTCAGAGGAAAACATAAAGAAATAACAAGAACTGAGCATAGAGTGCAATCAAGCAAATCCTAAGCTATTCTTCTTTCTTGCTATTTGGATCATGACACATAGATGATATAGCAAACATTAAACTGAAAACAGAGGTGAGAAACACATATTGAGTCATGTAGTAGCACAAGAATTCCACAGTCACTCTTCAGCCATTAAAAACACAACAGATAGTTCAATCATCCAAGCATTCCAGCAGTCTTTGATTATAGATGCTTTCAAAGTATACAGCGCAAGTCTAAACTCTGGATTATCAACCAACCAACCCTTTAAACAATGAATCAGGGTGGTTTATATAGAGAAAATATCCAAAAATATCTATTACAACAGATCTTAAACAGATCTGAGGGAAATGAGTTCTTTAATCTAATCTTATCCTGAAATCAATGCATAAAATATCTATTTAACTGCTGCGCTGGGGTAGCCGCCTCAAAAATGAGTTGAAATCTGTCCTTATGGCTCTGTGTTGTTCATTTAGCCATAACTATGCTTTGGGCTTTGATCCCCTGCTCTTGAGTGGCTTTGATGCGTATTAACTGTGATCTGAGAGCCTTAAGTGGCTTCATCACTTTCTTTGACTTTGATGGGGGGCTCTTTAATGTTCACCTGCTTTGATATTGTCGATCTGATACTCTTTGCCGCTTCACTGATACTCTTTAATTGAATCTGGGCTTTATCTTTCCTCTGATACTCTTTAACACTTGAATCGGGCCACTTTCTCTCCCTTGGCATGCTTGAAACTGTCAAATTGCCCCTTTTCTTCCCTTTTAAGGAAAAAATAACTGCTGCAATGATTTCCGTGGCCTTTGGGATGCTATCGGCACTTGGCCGATCAAAATAATGCTTAATCTGGAGAAAACTGCCAAACAGAGGAGGATCTGCAACCTGATAACTGTGCTGAGGCCGGGGTTGGCTTTCTGAAGCAAAACTGGGCTTGGAGCGATCCAAAATGGCTTAAGGATGCATGATTTCCCTTATCGGGAGCGCATACAAGCATATATGTGAAAATATGAAAAAATGCCTCCTTTTCCTTTTACACAGAAAAGACCCATTTCTATGCAAAATTCGTGAAAAACTGAGCGGGAGTGACACTGTAGCTAGGATTAAATCCTGGCCGTTGGATCTAGCATGGGCAGATCCAACGGCTGGCGCTAAATCGGCGATCGGCGGATCGACGGTCCCAAACTGAAATACCTCCGAAATGCAATGAAGTCCGCGGACCCAACGGGCTATAGGCTCTTTCTTTATGGATTTCGGGTCCGGCCCATCGGCGGTCCCAAATCGGCGGATTTACAACGAAACGGGTCCACGGACCCGAAATCCCTTCAAAACTATTTTTTATAGCTTTTCGGGCCCGGTATATGGAGTGTATAGTGCCGATCCCTTGCAGATCCGACATACAATAAACTCCATCTTATAACATTTCGGCTTCGGAATATCGGAGCCCTCCCACTTTGCCGTACTAAGGGCTCCTTTCGGACCCGAAACTTTTATATGCTGCACTTTATAACTTTTCGGCTCCGCCAGTCGGAGCCAGATATGGGGCTGCAACTAAATATGGGTCGTTGATCTGGGGGCCCTGATGGGCGGCTGTGATTAAGTCGTCGTTTTGCATCGGCGGGGAGCATGGGTGCGGGACTTTATATATATGCGATTGCCGAAATGGGCAATCGCCGAAATGATCTAGGCCATTGGATGGGTGGGGTGATCGGACGGCTGATATTAAGTTGCAATATCGCTATCGAGGAAAACCCGGGGGCGGGGCTTTATATACATATGCACTTGCGATGCGATATAGCGATAGAGGGGAAATATTGCGGTAAAGCGGGGTTTAACGTTGATCTTATGTTTTTTATGAAAAAGATTAAGTTTAACGATAAAGGCAATAAGCGATAAAAGCGGAGACATGCGGGATATATGGAAATATGAGGTAGGAAGGCTCCCGATAGCGATATCGCTTCGGATGTGATAGCGATATCGCATCGGAGCAAGGGGGAATGGGGGCATATAAACATGGCACAAAACATTGCGATACGCCGATCACCAAAATCGCATCGGCGAAGCATTCATCGAGGACTTATATAAAGGCCATCATTCTCGCTGCGACCTTCGACAGTGATATCACCGTCGGAGGGGAGGAACTTTGATCGGGGGCATGCCTTATGCATCGGCAAAGGGCCAATTGCGATCGGAAGAGGATTTAAGCGATTGGAGGCATGTTTTTCATAATCGGAAGGAGTCTGAAGCGATGGTGAAGGGGTTTTTGGGAACAAATGAGGACTTATGAAATTGGAAGAATGCTTATGATGATGGGGGAAGAATTTTATAGATCAGAGATGAATTTCTCTGATCGGAGGATGATTTTTGGGCACTAAGAAGGGTTATTAATGCATCGAAAGGGGTCCGATAGCATTGAAAGAGGGTTTTATGCCTTGAAAAGGTAAAAACAAGGTTAAATGGAGGGTTTTTATACATCGGAGGAGGGATTTTATGCAATGGAAGAAGTCTAAATGCATTTGGAAGATGGTTAAGGAGGAAAAAAAGGGTTCTTGCCAAGTTTCGGGCAAACTTAGCAATTCCCAAGCATACTTATGGTTATTTTTCAACCAGAGGGAGGGGATATATACATAGAGGAGCTATTTAACATATTTTAGTAAGGGGAAGGGAAAATAGATAGGGATTTACATAGTAGAGTTAGAAATTAATATGGATTGTGACAAGAAAGTGCTAAGTTTAGAGATCTTAGGCTAAAAAAAGGGAGATAGAACTTTGTAGAGGACATATGAACACTCCTTAAGTAAAGCAGATCTTTACTAAGGGAAATTATATGAAACATGATGAATCTAAGAGATATCAAGCAGATCTTGACCTCTTTAGGGGAATTAGTGAGTGATTTGGGAAGAGGAAGAAGGGGAAGTTAGACATGCCTCGCTTGAGCTGATCCAAATGGAAAACTGCCTCATACTTGTGATCTGAATAGATATAACACTTGAAAACACAAAACTGATCACAATCATTGATTCTGCAACCTCAAAACTACCTACCCAGCCTACTTACCTAGCATTTTCTCTTCTTTTTGGTTTGGGTGCACTTGAACTAGCAAACCCAGCTTTTCAACTTTTCTTTTGGCTATCCTCCTATCTAAATCTGCCCTTATAGCTTCCAGGGGCTCAGATTAAGCTGTTGAGCACCCTTGTTTCTCTACCTAGCTAAAATCTGCCAAGATTAAACAGTTTGGACAGATATTCATTCTCTATCTTCTAAAACAAGCAATTTAAACCTAGGGAAGCCAAGATTAAGCTGTTTGGCCTTCCCTTAACTGTAAAACTCTTCAAAAATGGTATGATTCTTCAAAAATGGAACTTCTTGGAAATATGGAACCTTGCAGCATGAAAAGATGACATATTTGGCATGTAAAACAGTCAATCATGAAATATGAAGCCTATTGCAATAGGAGGCTAACATGTTACATCAACAATAACCTCTCCAGGTCTGCCTTGAAGTATGAGCCAACAGAAAAGACAACCTTAGCACTTGTACACTTTTTATAGAAGTTTCAACATCATATCATCTTATGGACCACCATCGTAATAGAAAATATTAACGCCATGATATATTTTCTCACTTGTCATATGATGAACCATAAATACAGTTGATGGGTAGTTATCCTGCAAGAATTCACCCTATAGTTTGCCTCCCCCGAAAGCAAGAATGTTGTTATCCTTGCATAGTTCATCATAGATCTCCTTGCAGAGTACCAACAATCCCTTGTCAATGATCCTTTCCTGAATGAACATTTGTTATTCATATCTATAGATGACCCCTGGTATGATGAAATTCTCCTCTTTCTTAGAACTTAAAAGTTTAATCCTCAACTTACTCATGACGATCAACGCTGCATTTTCCGTCAAGCCCCTTGGTACCATTAGAGAAATTTTGAGGTCTAAAATGGGCCTATTAAGAAAAATATACAACCAAAATAAACTCTATAAGAACCAATATGATTCAATATGATGATGTCAACCATGTGGGATGATTCACCATTTATGGGATAAAAAAGTAAAAATATTAAAAAATAATAAAATAATAAAACTACTTTTTAAACTTGTATTTTCAACTTATATCCCTAAGGTTTTAGTCAAATTTCGAGTGAGAGTACTCATTGGATGAAAAATTTAATTCCTCATCCAAGGAGTACCCATGTTGCATACTTTTGATGCACCCCACTACATGAAAAATGAGAAATAAATGAAAAAAAATTGATTGCAATAACATTTTTCATGTATTTCTCATTTTTTGTGTAGCAGGGTCCATCAAAAGCATGCAACATTGGTAGTCCTTGGATTAGGAATCAAATTTTGTATCCAATGCGTGTTCCCGCTCGAAATTTGAGTAAACCAATAGGTAGATAAGTTGAAAAAGTAGTTTTCTCTATTTTCCCTCTAAAATTTGATGATGTAATCTAATCTTATTTTATTATTTCCATTATTATTTTATAATTTTCTTAAGAGGCCCATTTTAGACCTCAAAATTCCCCTAATGCTTCTCGTGGGAGATGTCCTCTATCGCCGAGGCATTGAAACCATTTTTCGCTAATGTCTTACTCTAGAGCAAGATAAGTAACTCTTAAATGATTGTCATAATGGAGCCCGTGACATCCACATATCTGGGATGGCCACTGCCCAAAACATCCTCCATGTTGGTTGTTTTTGGCCCACTTTGTTTTGCGACTATATTCGAGTAGTTAAACAATGTGAGCATTGCCAGAAATACACTCACAAGGTGAGAGCACCACCATATCCCCTCCAACCAGTCATCGTCGTAGGCCCTTTCTATAAATGGGGCATCAAATTCATGACCTGCAATCCTCCGTCCTTGGGTAGCCATAACCACATTGTGGTGGTCGTCGATTATTTCAAAAAGTGGGCAGAAACCATGCCCACTTATAACAACACTGGAGAAATTGCCACACAATTTTTCTTTAACCATGTCATAACATGGTTTTGCATTCCCAAGGAGTTAGTCTTGGATCATGGAAAACACTTTGAGAATGATATATTTCAAGAAATATCCCAACACCTTGGTTTTTCTCATGAGTTTTCTTCCCCATACTATCCCTAGTCCAATGGCCAAGTAGAAGTTGTCAACAAAGTACTCAAAACAATGTTACAATGTATGGTGAACAAACACCAAACCAACTAGCACCACATGGTTTTTCATCCTTATAGGTGTACTTCGTAGATGTCAAAGCATCCAAAGGGTTCACACTCTTTCAATTGGCATATGGGATTGAAGTTGTTCTCCCCATTGAGTGTGAGATCCCTACCTTAAAATCAACCATCAAAATCCTCCCAGATACCTCACCTTTGGAGAAAAGTCTAGTATAGTTGGAACATACCGATTAAATTTGGTGGGAATCACTCCAACATAACCAAGCCCACAAAAATAGGACTAAAGCCCCCATTGACCAAAATGTCACCCGTCAATCATTTACAGAAGGGGACTTAGTCCTCCACTATGATTTTTCCAATGACGCTTTAGGACTAGGAAAGTTTGAAACATTATGGAAGGGACCATACATTGTTAAATAGTATCTCCTCAAGGGGGAATACATGTTAGCATAGCCTAATGGGACTTGCCTAAAAAATCCTGCCAATGGGCTCTACCTCAAAAAATTCTATCCATAAAATTGAAAACATCCCTAGAATGTAAATGTATGCACCATGACTTATTTTTATGATGGTCACGTCATGACGAATGTAAACTAAAATCCCTCTCACATCATGTGTCTTATATGGATCATTTGCCAACCTATCATAATGGGTTTGCTAATGGTGCTTCTCGATGGTGAAAAAACTTTGCTACAATAGCCTAGGCCATATACTCTCCTAATCTAACACCCTTCCACCATAATGGGCTTTGTATCGGGTCAACCGCTAACAATCAAGCTAAATATGATGCCCTCATTGGCCTCTTGCCCGATGTCTCCCATCTAGGTATCATTCACCTTCATGTGTTCCTTGATTCCCAGCTTCTTGTATCGTAGTTGAACATCACCTTCAAGCTACGTGAACCTTTCCTTTTTCGGAAATACCCGCATGCACAAAGGTTAGCTCGTGGGTTTGATCATATCGCATTTTCACATATACTAAGAAATAAAAATCATGAAGTAGATAGTATAGCTAATCATATCCTAGACTGGCATGTATCGCATATACATCATCATTGATACACTTAAATAATAAACATCATATTCATCAAATAAATACAAAAAATCTAATCACATGTACAAAAGAATATCATATATGACACATCATCAAGAGCCGCAAAAAATACATCTAGTGACCATCACTAAGAAAAAGGAGTCATCCAATGGCGAGCATCCTCATAATGGGTGCTTCCCCTGGTACATGCATACAAAAAAATACATCTAGGGTTGGGGTCATCTTCATCATGGTACCCTTCATTCCATTTTTACAGTATACTCACTTTTTGGGATCGTTTCACGTTTTAGAGTACCTATTAGATGCACCTTTCCATGTTTTTCATTCATCTTGTTTAAGCACATTTGAACTTATTTATGATTTTATGAATGTGTTTTTCACTTGAGGTATTGTTTGTTGAATTTGTAGGTCTACTATCAATTTCTCATTAGAATCAGTCCCCCAATGTCCATCGACAGTTAAGGTATCATTATCCACTCAGTATGATAGGCTTCCTATAAAGCTTTGCATATCTTGACACCATTTCTCTAAAATTCACGATAGGGTCCTCCATCTCGACCAAAGTTATTACCACCTTCCCTTGCACCTGGTAAACATCCATGTTGGTTGGTAGTGCCTCCCCATACATCGATCACCTCATTTTATAGATCATCATACAATATTGGCACCCATGACGATTCATTCAAGCCCAAGAGCCATCTCATTCGCATGTCTTGAAGATCGAAGTCATTCTCCTCTACTTTATTTGTTTCTTACCAACCCCACTCTCGGGCCACCCATTTTATTTATTTATGTTTTTTTGTTGGATCAATTGAATCCACTCCCGCATTCTACATTTGGCGTATCATCCCTCCATACAACATAGACCATCTGTGTCACTTCATCTGCATCATCAACCTAGCATTGAGACCAACCAATGCCCCCCCACCCTTAGCAAAATATCCTCCTAGCATCATCACGCAGGTCACCATTTTCTTCAGGCACCCTTATCTATGTATGTACATTGCAAACCACTTTTACATTGTTTTAGCAAGTATACAATTTTTTTTTTAGGAAAATGTTTTCCACGCATATTTTCATGTCTTGTACCTAGCGACAATCCCTAGTCGCCCTTGGTTGGAGCTTGCTTATCACCATATACCATGATCCACATTAATTCGTCATTCATTACACTAGTCAGAACATGCTTATACCTACGATGGACATCCTATTGACTCCAGGAACATTCCCCTAGAAGAATTGTTTTGATTGCCACCACTCACATTATAGCTCCAACCTCAGGCAATTTTCCATATTCACCCATACTGTCAGTTGTCATTACCATGCCTTTATGACCCACCATGTTACAATCATCTTTATTCCTTCACCATGATTCTCCGAATCAACATTTGGGTGGTTATTTCTTCTTTCCTATCAACTTTAGCACTCATATTCCAAGATTGAACTTGTACTTTGCTTTCTCCCCCCCTTACGGGCCATCCTTGGGTGGCACAATGGGAATCACTATCGCCCATTGATGTCATCAATCTCTTTGACATTTGACACCAACAAAAGTTTATCATGTTATGGTAGTATCATACATTGTGATAGTTGCAATTCTCTCATTTAGTGAATGACCCATGCATCCCTTAGCACCTCATTCAATAATGCTTACATTTCGATGCATGGGATGTACACAAAGTCAAAGAATCGAAGATCCATGGATCTGTTAGAATCTCATTCAACAGTGCTTCACTTTTGATGCATGGGGGCACCTAGTCCAATCTATTTGTAGGAGGCGCCCTTGAGGGCATAAGCAATTATCATCATCAACCAACATCATGTTAGCCACACCAACACTAACGTGATAGGAACATTTCATGTATGATTGTAATTGTTCATCATTAGTCATCATAACAAGCATGGGACATGCCCGCCTCATATAAACACTTTTTATCTCACAATTCTTTAGAGCATGATTCTCTTTAGTTATCAGTCAAGGATATTCCCTACTCATCGCCACTGCAATTTACTTTATCTCTGAACAAGTTGGTAAGAATCCCAGTCATATCAACAAAGCATGATGTACTTCAACTATACACTTGTTCCTAACCTCATACATCATGGGAAAAAATTTATCATATGGAAATTGTACACTCATATATACAAATCAAGAGACACTCAAATTCAGTAATCAACACATACAGGGGTGACATTTTCAGCTGGAAACACCATGGAGACCAAAAATCAAAACCTTTCCTAAGGTTGAAGTTAAAATATTGGACCATTCGGTTGCACCATTACAAAAATTAGTAGTCACGTAGATGTTTCGATAGTCACATGGTCACGGAAACATCCAATTAACACCTCAAGTTGTGAACTCACTTGAGAAACACTCCAAATATTGACATGATGGGCTAACAAATTTATGCCTTGAGCCCCAATAAACCTTAAAGGTAAGGAATTGGTAGCTCTCATCTCATTTATGAGGTGAACCACCACATTAATGAACGAAGGGGAGGAGGAGCATCCAATAAAATATATAAATACAAGTTCTAGGAGATCTAGGAAATAAGAAGAAAAGAGTTACTGTTATGTTGCCAAAATTGCTCCCTAAGCAATCAAGCATTTCTTTAAGAAGATGATCTAATCATTGAGAGAGTATTCATACTTCTCTAAGAGAAAGAGAGAGAGAGAGAGGATGCTTGCAAGGATATTGAGGAAAGGAACTTCCTTTTTGAGGATTTTTTAGCACCATTACTCAAACAATTTTCCCTAAGTGTCTTTTATTAATCTGTTGTATCTGTTCTACATTCAACCATCAATAAAGGGAACCATTTTCCATTATTTTGTTGATATGTTTTCTTTATTAAGCATTGTTCATGTGTTTATTTCTTAGTTTTTAGTTTATGTTGATATATGCACTGTTTTCACTACTTACAGTTCTTTCTTTGTCCATGTTTGTCCACTAACAACAACCAATTTCTTGTGATTTCCTTGTAGGTAACAACCACCTCTAAGGAAGGTGTATTTGGTACCCTATAGAAATAAAGACACTACCAAAGAATCTTTGTACAATGGGAATTGGGTGAGAGAAGGGTGAACTAGATGACATGCTTACAAGAATGTGATTTTAAATTTAAGCTAGTTCATACCATCGGATCACAATAGCATCAGTGGATTCACCAGAAGAAGATTCTTCTAGGTGGGAACAAGAGATTGAAATGTATAACATTGAATGGGTTTCCCTTACAAATACAACCATGTCTTTGTATGTAGATATATGACAATAATTAGAGCACAGTATGCCTTCACATCTATCAACAAAACAGAAGAGGGAATACACCTTAAAGCTTTATCCTACCAACTTGTGCATGATGTAATTTTTCAGAAGTACTAAAATAGTTTTCTTCTTAGATGTTTAGAGTCTCCTGATTTAGAAAGGGTACTAAAATATATTCATGATGGTCTAGCTGGTGGGAATTTCGTAGGCAATACCACTTCTCATAAGGTGATGAGAGTCGGTTATTGTTGGCCCACATTATATAAGGACGCCCATGCCTACACCCAAAAGTGTTGAGTCCGTCAAAGATGTGTTGGTCGTGATAAGAAATCAGTCACCTCGTTGTTACCCATAGATGTTGAGGAGCCATTTCAACAATGAGGATTGGATGTTATTTGTGAAATATTTCCTCATTCATTAAAGAAACACTAATACATCTCAACCGCAACTGATTATTTCACTTGGTGAACTGAAAGAGTTTTGCTAAGACAAGTCAACAATTAAGAGGTCATCCAATGTCTCAGACAAAACATCATAACTAGGTTTGACGTCACCACATCACTTGTGTTTGATAATGCAATTTATTTTTCCTCATTGAAGATTTATGAGTTAACATTAGAGAATGGTATTGTTTTAAAGCACAAATCAAACTACTAGTGTTGGGCATGGAATCCCCCCAAGGCATGTTTTGGGGCTTAAAGCCCAAGTTTTGACCGAATCTTTTTGTAAAAGCTTCGCGAACTTCGGGCACAGAGCGCGAAAGTATAATAGAGCCACAAGGTCGTCGACCCTAGGTTTTGTAACGTAATTTTGGCTAGATAGACCTACCCATGGTCTGCAGACCATGGGATTTTATAAATAGAGTGAGGCTCTAAGTGTAAAATATAACCAATAACGAATGGAAGGAAAGCATGAGAAGTCGAAGTGATTGAGTCGAAGTGTAAAGTGTGTCTATGGATCGTAGAGTAGGAGAAGGCTCTGCAGTTGAGTGTGCAGAGGCCTAGTAGTCTGCAGCTGAGTGTACAGACCCCTGCAACTAAGTGTGCAGGGCAAGTTGAGTCTGTAACCATTGGGAGAATCAATAAAGAGAAGTTTTGCTATAATTATGTGTATATTTTCCTAGTTTAATGCATGATTGGATATAATTTGCAAGTATACTGTTTATTTATTGCGCGAACCTGTATGAATGTTTTGTATTGCTAATCATAACTTAATACATTCAAGTAGGCAAAGATAATTAATTAACATTGGAAGATAAGTAAGATCCCGCGTATTAGCGTAGAGTGTGACACAAGCCCTGGCTAGGGTTGCTCTAAGGCAGTACATTAGGCCGCGAGGAACGGGAAGTGTGTGAAGTGACATGCACCCAGGAAAAAAACAAAGGATGAGTCTTACCTCTTATACATCTCAAGGGTGTGGAAACTTGGTTCTAGCGCCCTCCCATACTACTTTGGGTGAGAACTCAGTCTATGCTCAGTGGACTGTTGCTGAAAGGGCCAGTAGTACAAGGATTTGTTTGGATAATTAGCTCTGAAGCTGGGTTAGGCCCCAACAAGACAACAAATGATTTCGTTGCTGGGACTGGGATCTGCATAGAGATGTCTGATGTCTTATCATTGGAATCTGACAAAGAAAGGAATTGAAGATTTTTTGGACAGAAAGATTCACGAGTTCGCAGGACAGGAAAATAGGAATCCATGCCTATCAAAGGAAGAGTGGTTAGACTGCTACTTTTATACGAAGATCCATGAAATTTTCTTTGCATCCTTCCGTTGTGAGTTGTATGAGTGGATCGCGAAGCTAGGAGATAGACAAGGAAGGTGTAAACTTGACAAACCTATTGTGTGGACTCCAGAATTGATGCGTAGACTGGAAGCATCAGAAGGCAAGATTGCGTGTGTTGTCGATCATTGGCTTGATAGAATCATAGGAGAATTCATCACCAAATTTGCGGTAGATACTTCAGTTAGAAATAGCGAGGCAGAACGACACTTCCTTAAGAGACTGCGAGGTAAGTACATTAAATCTTTGAAAACTTGGATTAAAAAGCTACTGTGTGAAAAGTGGGTTATGCGAATAAATTGATGTTTGGGGCTACGTGGAGGAGGAGAATCTACAGGAACGAAGGTAGCACAGAACTAGAGACTAGCCCCCTGATTTCACCTCCGCGAGGGGGTGAAGAAGAGCTTGCTAAGGTCTCGCCAAGAAGTTTGATCAATATGATAAAGCAGAGAATTTCGTGCATACCACCTCCACCCAGACCACCACTAGTTTCATAGTCTTCACCCCCATCTTTGCCCATAACACCTCCACCACCACCACGAAGCAGTATGGCGAGCGCGATAAAGCTACCAGTGTTCAAGGGAGTAGCGAATGGAGATTTGGACTAGTATTGGTTTGTAATAAAAGCCTTTTGGGAAGCACACGGTGTCACAGATGATAATATAGAGAAGGCAACATTGGTCAATGCTCTGCAGGATCACGCGCTGACCTCGTACATTAAGCATTCCAATGACAATCCGAATGTGGGGATCGTGGATACCCAAGCTATGCTAAAAAAATAATTTAGCAAGCCAAAGTCAGAGGCAGAGTTGATCATTGGATTCAAGGAAATCACAATGCTACCAGGTGAAACCCTGTGGGAGTTGGATCAAAGACTGAAGTGCACAATTCGTGAAGCCAACATGACATTAACAGATGGGCAACACTGTGAATGGTTCATCACATCATTAATGCCGCATCTATGGAACACATTGTCGCAACAAAGGCTAACCACTCAGGCTGAGGCTTTGGAGGTCGCGATGAGATTGCATGAGACTCCAATATAAGATCCTAACCTGGGAGTTCAGCAGATTCACCTGCAGTTGAAAAATTTGTGCCTGGAAATGCAAAGTTTGAAATAAGAGAGGACAAACTGCCCAGAGATGCGCGATGAGGCATGGTGCGTAAACTGCAAGGGCCAGGGGCACGACAAGGATCACTGCTCGGTGTTCACGAATTACCTTGTGGGAGGAGGGCCAATGCCACTGGGACTGAAGGCACAAGCAAGACCAAGCGCGACACCTGCACTATGGTGCACGATTTGTCAGATAGGAGGAAAGCATGCTACAAATAACTACCATCTATTACAAAAGTATACACAGAAATCACAATAGTTGTTCTGTAATTTCTGTAGGTTAGTAGGACATGATGAGTGGACCTGTAGAAGTTAATGAGCTAATGATGGATCAAACTCCTACCTATAGAGTCTAGGCTGAAACATGACCCCTCGATCAAAATGCAGGGATGGAGTGCATCAGATTGTAGGGGCGTGAACGAGGTTGAGGTGAAGGTGAGCCATGAAGAGGTCACAGACAACTGATATGTTACAATTGTGGAGGACCGAGGCATTATGCCCGCGATTATACGAATCCAACGCGACCATCATGCTTATATTGTACGTTGTTTGAACATGAGACGGAGGATTGTCCTACACTGATAGTGAGGTTGCACGATAAAGGAGCACTCCAACCTCTCCTGACTCAGAACCTGCAAATGATGAGGTATGAGCCATGTGAGCAAGACCCTAATGTAAATATCGTGTTCTGAAGTGGTATTATGATAGGGGATGATAAAGGAAAGCAACCTGAAGAAAGTGCTTGGGTTCCCAAGGCTCCAAAGAAGGATCAAGAAATTGATTTGGAGCACGCTAAGGAGACCTTCATGGAAGATAAGGGGAGCTTCACAGATGCTTCCACCTCAGGAAGTAAAGATACACTGGAGCTGGAAATGGACCCATCGATGCTCACTATGTTCTTGGAAATATGCATGAAGTTGTTGCGTGACAGCAAGGCTATAAAGGGGCTGCAAGAACTCATAACTAGATGTGCTGGGACCATGCCAGGATAGCTGTGCATAGTCCAGAACCTTGGGAAGCACATGACATGAAAAAGAAGGGAAATGATATTGACCATGTAGATCGGGGAATATGAGATGGACCAAGTGATTCTGGATCTAGGATTGGATGCGAACGTCCTGCCAAAGCAGACATGGGAGAACATGGGTAGGCCTGTGTTACAATGGTATCCTATCCAATTGCGAATGGTGAACCAGCAAAAGATCCTACCTATGGGGAGATTATAGGGAATCATGGTAGATATTGAAGGAGCAAGCACTAGTAGATTTTGAAGTGATAGAGATTTTTGATGGCAACAATCCCTACCCTGCGCTATTGGGAATATATTGGTCCACTGACATGAATGGAGTGATAAATCTAAAGAAGCTCAAGATGATCTTTGAGAAAAAGTCTCTGCGCATAGTGGTACCTTTAGACCCTGTAGAGGGATCATGCTATGCGGATTTGATGCAAGACTACGATAACGATGATGACTTGGACTACATCTACAAAATAACTGCGTGGGAGAAATACTGGGTAAATCCAACTGGGGATGGCTGAATCTCATGGGAGTGCAAAAGCTCCTACACATCCGATTCCGACGAGGAGATAGACCGATGGCAGAACTGGTTACATGAGGTAACCACACTCAAGTGTAACATGATGACAAGTTCGCTGCACTACATAGCAATAGGGGTAAGAGATTTGCCTATGGATGACGGGTTAAGCGTGGTGGATGACTTTCTAAACAAATTTGAATGAGAAGTGCCAGAACAAAAACGCTTAGACACTCTGAAATGGGTACTGCGTGCCATACATGCGAGGTGGTGGGGTACACACCAAAGAAGTTTTGAGAATTGGTGTGAATGTAGAAGGATGATGCACATGCAGTTTGGGAAGCCTTAGATGTGGTTAAAAGACATGTATGACATATGGGATGATCCACATGCACACCTCGAAAGATTGACAAAGGTCTCTGGGGAAGAGCCACAACCTGAGTGGGTGCACTTGTTCTGTCATACCCTAGATATTATACCCATCAATTGGTATATGGAAACAGAGCTCTGCCATGGCACGAACGAATGGGATATCTTGCACGAAGGATTCCTGTTAACCTTCATGTTTGAGGATTGTTGGTGGGATACTATTGATGATGCACTATAAGCTATAAAAGTCGTTATCTTTAAAATACCTAGGAGCCTATATAAATTCTTCAGCCTGAATGGACAACCCAGCTGAGCTACGCACTGGAGTGTTACAACATGAACATTGAAGAAGATGATGGAGATTCACGAAAGGTTAACATCCCAGAAACTGAAGGCTATCACGAGGTTCAAGGGTCATTGATTGAAGACCCTAACATTACCATGTCAGTAAAGACAAAACAGGTAAACATTGGTACAGAGGCCGAACCAAAGTATGCAATGCTCGGCGACTACTAGTATGATGCCACGGTGTATAAGGTCACTGAGTTACTCCGCGAGTACCAAGAATTATTCCTGACCAAGATCATGGATTTAAAGGGGACCATTGGTGATTTAGGGGTGATGAAGATCACTCTCAAACCCGACGTGAAGCCGGTTAAGCAGAGGCCTTATCGATTGAATCCGAGGTACAAGGAAAAGGTCCGCGTAGAAATAGACAAAATGCTCATAGCTGGAATCATTGAGCCAGTGGAAGAATCCGACTGGGTAAGCCCTTTGGTAGTACAGGAGAAGAAGCAGAAGGGGGCGATAATAATATGCCTGGACCTCAGGAAATTGAATGACGCTTGTGTAAACGACCCATTCCCGACTCCATTCACAGATGAAGTATTGGAAAATGTCGGCAGGTAAGAAGCATATTCTTTTACTGAAGGATTCTCAGGGTACCACTAGATCAAAATCGTACCGGAAGATAGGAGCAAGACCACCTTTGCGAATGAATGGGGCTACTTTCAATACACCGTTATGACGTTTGGGTTAAAGAATGCATCGTCCATCTTTTCGCGCATAGTTGTTGCAGCATTCAAAGAATATATCCACAAATTCTTGGATGTCTATCTATATGATTGGACTGTATTTGGATTAGTTAGGCACCATGTAATGAGCTTATGCTTGATGCTGGATACTTGCCGACGACACCAAATCACACTGAACCTCAAAAAGTGTAGGTTCCTCGTTCCCTTTGGGAACCTGTTGGGACATGTGGTTTGCAAATAGGGACTAATGGTAGACCCCATGAAGATTGTAGTAATTCTGAATTTGGAAGCACTGCAAGGTGTTAAACAGTTTCACGCTACCTTGGGACATACGGGGTACTATAGGAAGTTCATCAGAAACTATGCCTAGATCACTGCGCCAATGGAGAAACTATTGAAAAAGGATGTCTTATTCTGCTAGAATGATGATTGCATGAAGAGCCTGGATGTACTAAAAGAGAAATTTGCCTCCGCCCCAATCCTAGTCTTCCCAAAATGGGATGTGGAGTTTCATGTCCATGTTGGTGCGTCATACATAGCATTGGGAGTGGTGCTAAAACAAGAAGGTGGAGAGGGCTTGGATCATCTTATCACGTTCGCAAGTTGCAGGTTGTCCAAAGCAGAAAAGAACTATTCCACAATCAAATGTGAAGGATTGGCTATGGTGTACGTGCTCCAAACATACTGGCACTATTTGCTAGGAGGACATTTCAAGATGTATACAGACCATTCCACACTAAAATACTTGGTCAATAAGCTTGTGTTAGGGGGGCGCATATGCAGGTGGCTCTTATTGTTCCAAGAATATGACTTTAAGGTTCTGGTGAAGCCTAGATGCCTGAACGCAGGACTAGATCACTTGTCGCGTATTGAGACAGGAGAGGAACCTACTAGTTTGGAAGAAGGGTTACCTGGCGCACAGCTCTTTTTGTGAGTGTCGTGGATGGGCACTTTGAAGATATAATCCACTTTCTTACAATGAGGATTGCGTCGAAGGAATACTTTGTCTAGCAGAAGAAGGAACTGGTGTTGTGTGCGACTGATTTTTTTGTCATCGCAGGGCACCTATACAAAATGGGCAACAATGAGATACTGCGAAGGTATGTACTTGAATTTGAATGAAAACAGATCCTCGTGGAAGTTCATGGGGGCGTTGTAGGAGGAAACTATGTAGGATGAGCGACCACGCAAATATTCTCCATGCAGGGTTGTGGTGGCCAACCCTTCATCAGGATTCAAAAGCACACTGTAAGGCCTATGATATAGGTCAAAAGATAGGCAAACTATCGCAAAGGGATGAGATGCCTTTGGATCCACAAATGACATTGTGTCCCTTTGAAAAATGGGCAATCGACTTTCTAGGACTTATAAAACCTCAGGGAAAAATGGGCACGAGATACATTATCACCGTGATAGAGTACCTAACTCGTTGGGCAGAAGCGTAGTCGGTCAAAGACTACACGACTGCAAAGTTTTTGTTTGAACACGTGTTGAGTCAATTTGGCTATCTGAAAATATTAATGATTGGTCACGGTACACATTTCCTGAACGAAACCATCAGCACACTAATAGAAGAGTTCCAGGTGTATCATCAGAAAAGCACACCGTATCACCCAAAAGCCAATGGGATAGTAGAAGCATTCAACACAATACTAGAGACTACGCTAACCAAAGTATGAAACACACAGCGAAGCGATTGGGACCTGCGTATACCTATAGTACTATCGGCTTATAGGACAACATGCAAGAAACTGATGGGACAGACACCTTTCCGGTTGGTTTATGGCGTGGAAGCTGTAATGCCTATGGAGTATATTGTACCTAGTCTATGCATAGCAGTGCTCACAGGTATGATGGACCACGAAGCCCTGGAAGAGAAGCTTACATAGTTGGAAGAACTTGAGGAGGAATAGTTCTTGGCTAGCTTTCATCAGTAGGTGCAAAAGCAACATGAGAAGGCCTAGCATGATCACCA
This sequence comes from Pinus tabuliformis, assembly GCA_031772625.1. Classification (NCBI taxonomy): domain Eukaryota; kingdom Viridiplantae; phylum Streptophyta; class Pinopsida; order Pinales; family Pinaceae; genus Pinus; species Pinus tabuliformis. The sequence goes on from CM062812.1 coordinate 342,222,587, forward strand.
TATTAAGTTGCGCACCTTCAAGCTAAATGATTTAGTGCTTCTGTATGATAGTAATTTTGATAAATTTCAAGGAATGTTTAGAATGCATTGGCTAGGACCATACATTGTTAAGGAGGTCACAAATGGAGGCGTGGTATAGCTAGTCAAACTAAATGGAGAACCTTTCCTAGGCAAAGTGAATGGCAACTACTTGAAGCCCTACACAGGTGGCCCGACTATGTGACTAGCTAGCAGAAGCACAGTCTTCGTGCTCCAAGGATCCGGACAAAAGCGTAGGACTATAAAAAAATGTAGGGGATCCAGGAATAGATGCAGAGAAGTAGTTCTGACACCATGGTCTCGAAACAACATGTACAATAGATCCAATAAGCAACAGCTCAGTGCGCTGCTGATCTTGCCACAGTTAGAGAACAGTTGGAGGGACTTCGCGCAAAGATCTCCACACCAATAGAGTGACTCAAGGGCAAGTCACGATGTTTGTGTTGGGGGCCTGTTGGGCATGGAATACCCCCAAGGCATGTTTTTGGGCTTAAATCCCATGTTTTGAATGAATCTTTTTGTAAAAGCTCTACGAATTGCGGGTGCGGGGTGCGAAAGTATAATAGAGCCATAGGGTTGTCCACCCTAGTTTTTGTAATGTAATGCCGACTGGATAGACCTACCCATGGTCCATAGACCATGGGATTGTATAAATAGAGTGAGGCTCTAAATGTAGAAGATAACCAATAATGAATGGAAAAAAAGCATGAGAAGTCTAAGTGATTGAGTCGAAGTGTAAAGTGTGTTTGTGGATTGTGGAGTAGGAGAAGGCTCTGCAGCTGAGTGCATAGGGAAGGTTGAGTCTGTAACCATTGGGAATCAATAAAGAGAAGTTTTGCTATAATTCTGTGTATATTTTCCTGGTTTAATGCATGATTGGATATAATTTGCAAGTATACTATTTATTTATTGCGCAAAACTATATGAATGTTTTGTATTGCTAATTATAAGACATTAAAGTAGGAAAAGGTAATTAATTAACATTGGAGGATAAGTAAGATCCCAAGTATTAGCACAGAGTGTAGCACATCCCCTTGTTAGGGTTGTGCGAAGGTAGTATATCAGGTCGCGAGGAACAGGAAGTGCGTGAATCGACTTGCGTGCAGGAACAAAACAGAGGACCAGTATTACCTCTTAGACATCTCAAGGGCGTAGAAACTTTGTTCTACCACCCTCCCATACTACTTCAGGTGATACCGCAGTTCATGCTCCGCAGAATGTTGTCGAAAGGAGTAGTACAGGGATTTGTTTGGCTAATTAACTCCAAACCTGGCTCAGGCCCCAACAAGCCAACAACTAGCCTCAAAGAAATGGTTTGGCTAAGTCTACAAATAAGGATATAATCCATATTATCAAGAAAACTATTGTCTCTAAGCAAAAGAACTAGCATAATGCCTTGATGAATACATTATGGGTTAACCATGTCAATCCCAAACCCTCTCTAAAGACTTCTCCCTAATTCTTTGTATATGGAAAAGAAGCTATCCTTCCTCCGAACATATACCTTTTGGGCTTGCATCTTTCTTAGGAATCTCAAGGTAAACCTTGTCTTCTTGTTCAAAGTAGGATAGATACCCTACTCAAGCTAGAGGAATAAAGGCTCAAAGAAAAATAATAGTTTTCCACGCACCAGAATAGAATAAATCATTGGTTTGACAAGAAGTATGCAATGAATAAAGATTCTAGTTTGGGAGATGTAACAACCCCAGGTTAAAATTTCATGTAATAATGTTAATAAAGGCAAAATAAGGCCAAGGTCATGGGACACGTATTCGAAGCTAAATGTTGGGAAAAATAGCCTAGTGGGTGTTCATTTGGTTTATTATGGTTAAGGAAATTGGAAAACGCTTTTGAAAGACAAAGGCATTATTTTGCATTTTATTAATGAAAATAAAGGAAAATAGGAGAAAAGCGAGGTGAAAGGTCACAAAATTTCATGAGGAGGAAATTGAAAGAAAAATAGAGGAAAATGAAGAAAATATAGACCTCCATGATAGAAAGGCTTATGAGGATTAGTTTATAGCTATTGTCAGTTTAAGATTTTGTTATTTTAGTTTTGGATCTCTCTCTCTATTCTCTCATACTATTGCAAATTTAGAGCATTCTCAGAGCACTCTAGCATTGGAGAAAGGAAAGAAAATGAATGAAAAGAAGGAAAACGAAAGAAAGGGGCAAGCAAGGAAAAGTTGGGTCAAGCAACTTCAACAAGAATACCTGCAGGTAATAAGTTGCATAGTTGGCTTGTGAATTTGGTTCTCTTCCTGTCACTGGCATGGGTTTTTCCAAGGGTGACAATGGTTTCAACCTTACCTTGCCATTTCCAAATAACCATGGTGTAATGGGGTTGTTTTATTTGGCTGAGCTTTGGATTGCTAGATGGTTTTGGAACCGTGTGATGTGGTCTCCAGAAAATTCCCACAGGGCCTAGGAATCCCTTGACCGATTTTGGTGGGATTGTGGTAAAGCTTGAGGGTGGAGAAAGGAAAATTGCTCAAAGAATTGGTGAAGAAATTTTGTGGCATCCAAGCTTGTTTTGGACCTAGTAATCCCTTGACCAGTTTTGGTGGGATTGTAATAAACCCTAAGGGTGGAGATGGGTTAATATATGGGAAGCCCTAGTTGTTTATGCATCGGTTTGCTTATGTGATCTCTTGACCGGTTTTGGAAAGATTGTGGGAGAATGAGAGTGGAGGTGGTTTAATCTTTGGGAATCCCTGGTTGTTTATGTCTTGAGTCCCACATTCATGTTTGGAATGTGGCATAGTGGTGATTGGCTAAAAGAAATATTTGGTTAAGCTCAATATATGGTTAGGTGGTATATGGAAGTCCCTAACTTGGTTGGATTTTGGATGTGTTAATAAGAGTTCTTTTATTATTGTATTTCATGAGTACTTGTACTTGTTATTATGTGGCTTTGATGGCCATTCTATCATGTTTATTATTCTAGTTATATGTTGGTTATAAGCATGGTTCCATAAGAGGTTCTAGCTATGGTTCTTCACATGTTTTGATTAGTTTATGAATGGTTATTGAATGCATAAGCTAACAAATATTATTGGAGCTATTATGAGAGGTCATTGGACATTCTTGATGATTCTCATATAAGTTTCAGACCCCTATGTTCAGATTTTCATTCGTGACCTATAGATTACATGTTCTTAATGTGTTTGAAAAAATTATTGTCATGGTTAGGCTTGGTTAGGTCAAGTCATTGATCAAGTTTTGTATAAATGGATTTGTCTTGATGTCATTTATCATTTTGGAAAGTGTCATTGAGTTAAGGGTAGTGGTCTGGAGGTAGATCTGGAATTTATGCTCAGAATTCAGGACTGCACCCTATGAACTGAAGATTTTATGTCACAAACGTAACTTGGTAGGCTTATACATGCAGTTGGAGGCCCTCAACCACATGGAGACCTTGTAATGCATGTTGTTAGGGGACCAGGTCATTAAAAAAGCATGCCAACTTAGCGTTTGGGCACTAAGAGTGGTGGTTTGGCTCTTGGGTATCCTCTAACTCCTGAGGAAGGCTCATAATGTTTTAGTTCATCATTTACACTTCTTTAACTATACTTAAGAGGTTGAGTCATGTCATAGTATCCATAAGCTAATTTTTACCTTGACAGGGTGGTGAAAGTGGGTAAATCTGGGAGGAGGTGTCACAGGTTGGTATCAGAGCATGGTTCAATGCTTGGATTGGATGGGAAGAATGTGTTTGTCATGTATGCATGTCTATGGCGATGTGGTTGTTATGCATGCAATTATATTTTTAGGGTTGTTGTGCATGAGGTCATTGTGTGTAGTTGGTATTATTATGCATGATGTTGGTATATTGATATGCTTATGTATATACATGTATCATGCTAATCTGGACTGATTTTGTAGGCGAGATAGCTTTCCCTGAGCTTCAATGAGGTATGTTGATTATATTTTTATTTGGTTATCTTACATGGTATGATTGCAGGAAGAAGGGGATCAATGATGACTAGAAAAAATGTTGGATTTCCGTTCATGAGACTCTACGTACAGATAATATGAGTAGTCAAGAGATGGGTACTCTCCTGACATAATAGACACTTTGAGAATTCTAAAGGTAGAAATCAAAAGTTACAAAATAGTTAATGACAGGATCATTTAGTCATAGGAAGGACTTTTTAGGGTATAGGAGAAACATGCAGATGTCAATGCAGTTATCCCTCAGAGTTTTTCAGACTTGCAGTGATAGGGACAACCATACATTAGTTATTGATAGGAGGATAGGACTAATAGGGCATATGGTAGCAGGTGTCATGGTGGGAACATGTCGGACAAAGATGACGCAGTCAGAGATGGTAGGTTTTTGGATACACATTATAGGAGAGGAAGTGTTTATGGGTTCTACTCTAGTTCTAGTTTGGATAGGTATCATGGTCACCATCTGTTATCGGGAAATCTAGTGTCTATGCAGAGCTGCTAGTCCCACTAAGGCTGGTAGCTACCTTAGAAACAAACAAACTAAAACCACTTTTGTTTTCCTTTATAAGAAGTAGATAAGAAGGGAACAAAGGAGACCAACCTCTGTCTTGCGCTTGGTTCCTTGCTTGATTCCTCTCCCTTCTGATAGATCTTTGCCACTCGCTTCCTCATCTACCCAGCTTCAAAGAGCACCTGTAGAATCAAAGCAGCATAACACTATCCAAGAATAGAGATCTACTATCATAAACAATATAGGACCAGATATATATTGACCACAAAAATTCATATATCATCAATCATACAAGAATGTGGAGGAAAACTTGAATAGCTTTATTAATAATCAAGAATAACAAAGAGGATTACAAACAATTGTTCTAACCCAATGTCATCCTCTCAGCAAGAAAGCCCTTCTTCACCTCATGAAAAGCTTAGATCACCCAACACTATGATGTTACACCAAGAAACCAACAACACTTCCTTACAAGATACAAAATTCTAGCCTTTGGATCTCTGGGATGAGGGATCCATATATAGATGTTTGCAAGGGGGTGAGTCAGCTTCTGATATTTGATTAGTGTCTTCTCTCTGATAGTTCTTGATTCCACTTGGAGATTGATGATCTCTTACTCATACCTGGGCGAATGTAGAGAGGCAAGTGTCACAGGAGAAGTTTCTGGAAGATTCCATGATCTTCCACCTCGCAAATTGACTCTGCCATTTGTCCACTCGCGCCCATTACACCCCATAGAATGGATTTTTAGTATGCATCGCACCTCCCGTGTGCATTCAGGTGGGATGCAGCGCACTTTGACCATGGAGCAGGTGAGATGGTCCAATTTTGACCAGTTTTGAGTAGTTTTTTATGGATAACTTCTGGGAGATGATGTAATCAGCTGACCTTGTTCTTTTAGGGGTTGTAACAACACTTTTAGGGACTTAGGAGCCCTTGTTTTATGGACATTTATGATTGGGGTTGCAGTGCCCAAAAATGTCTATAACAATTGCCCCCTAAAGCATGAGGTCGTTAATCTTTTGATGTCAGGTGAAATGCTTTATCATGAGGATCCGAAGTTTTTCGAGCTAGAAGGCAACCTGTAATAAGATACAATACAATACATTATCTTCATAATATTTTCATGATTTAGCTGAGGCGAGCATTCCCATGCTTAGCTTTATAAATTCATTTTCATGTACATAAGATAGACAATCGTCTAAGTGCAGACTGATGATTCTGGTAGAGCCATCATCCCTTGGATTGGATGATTATCTATGCAGCAATGATGTACATTTGATGTCTTTATTTTCCTGAACATATATCGCAGCCTGAATGGATGAAACTAGATCCGGGGTCTTCAATCTCATTCGATCTTCACTCAAAGTACAAGTCGATCCATGTGAGAGATGTTCTGGGGTTGAACATGGAAAGACATCGCCTGATTACCAGCCAATGATGTAAGTTGTTAACAGGCCCAAGAGGAATCACCGATAATGATGATGACCCTCAAGGTACTACAGTACAATTTGCATGGTGTGAACAAGGAACTTGGCGTTGAACACCACGTGAAATCTTTCGGTCGAAGGCCATTGATGTAAACCTGTCGCCGGAAGTGAGAAACTTGCCATTGAGGCATGCAAGCTTCAAAGTACTGAAAGAGTTGTTCCTAGATCAACTTCCTGGATAATGAGCTGATGTCAAAAAGAAGCAATCCGTCACAGGAGGGCCTTAGTGAATCCCACATCAATGACATAGAACGGAGCAACTGATTTTAATGGAGGTGAAAACGATCTGATGACATAAGGTTCAGGGTGGCGGTCATGAAAGAATAGAGCGTAAATGTATTGCAGTGGATGAGACACAGGTGAATTCTTTGAGCGACTTCTCTTGAACATATCGGCGACACTGACATGATGGATTGGTAGCATTAACCCCAAATATGGATGGTGTGATGGACCAATGGTGATATGACCAGTGAACGGAAAAACCCAACCCGCTCAGATGCGGAGTGAAAGTGCCATGTTCAAGAGAGACTTGCTACCAATAAAGTTTCTTCAAGTTTTCTTCCCAATTTTTCCCTAGTCATTGCTGACCAGTACCTCTTTATTTTTGTCGAGCTTGACGAGGACAACATATGCTTGTTCTATAATTTGCCCTTCGGGCAAACCCATCGCTATGTTTTAACGAGCCTAGCGATAGTGAAACTCGTTCTTGTATGTATGGACAAGTTTGTCGCTATTCGGTTTTAACGAGTTTAACGACAAATATAACTCGGTCCTTTTCAATTTTAGAGAGTCTGAAAAGGGACGTAAAGAAAAATCCAACAATCCTTTTTCGTCATATAATCCCTTGAGTCCAAAAAAGTATAAAATAATACAAAAGGGATGAATTTTCGGTAATTTTAACGAGCTGAACAAAACAAGCACTCGATCTTTTTGTGTAATAATCCCTCAGGTCCAAAAAGATTAAAATCTAAAGGAGGGATAGCACTTCCGGTCACTTTAACGAGCTGGAGAGGCCAATTACTTGGCAATCTTTTCATATTTTACGAGTCAAATGAAAAGAGCTTAAAGGAGACTCGTCTTTCGAGGAACGAGTGATAAATTCGGGTAGCAGCTAATTCCAGGTAAGGTTTGGAATTTTCCAATCACGGCAGTGTCACAAGGATGGCTAACAGGATCACTCTTCACAGCTGTTCCTCGAAAAGGGTAAACAATCAAATGGAGGTGAATGATCGGCCAATACAGAGTGGAGGTGATGATGAGAACATGACCAAGGCTTCAAAGGTCGATGACAATGCATTCAAGATGGTTATTTACTAGAAATTGGTTCAATTTTTTTAATGAATGAGCTTAAAATATAGGGGAAACATTTGCTCATTGCTTATGTTTATTTTTTAACGAGCTTGAATTCCGCGTTAAAACTGCTCGATATAATGGTCATTGATTACCTTGATTTTACCATTGACAACTTTGTTCCTTCAAAGGTTGTACTGCCTGCTCAATTGCTTCATCAAACTAGTTAGAAACGAACAATATATGTTTGAAAAATGAGTCAAAACACTAATATTTTACTTGAATTACGTGAAAAGTAATTTAAAAGTGGTTTTTACCTCTCATTTTACCATTTCATTTGAACTTTGGTTTGTTGGAGCTTTGGAGGTGCTTTCCCCCTTGATTTTAACTAGCTAATTCTAGGAGATTCTGTGGACGATTCTTGGCGCCGTCTGGACCAGGTAAGAGCTAAACCTGAGCTCTTCATTTTCATTCTTTCCTTTCTGAATTCTGAGCATGTTTCCTGGTTTTTCTGAGCCCCTGGGGTTTGAAGAATTCACCCTAGCTCCATCGCACCTTTCCTATATCGAAAGGTGCGATGCATGTTGGCTTGGCCATTGGCTAGTTAGCATGCATCCCACCTGTACACTGCTAGGGGTGCGATGGGTGCAAGGAGGGAAACTTGTGCACAGTTTTTCATGGAAATTTTTGCCTATTTTTCACCAAATCCGGATCCTGACTCTTCTCTTGTTTGTTTTCAGAGATTCATTGGAGCAAAATGCCTGTTACATGGTGAGAACGTGAGCATGAAGAAGAGGACATGCTTGCTTTACATGATCGGGTTACGGTAAATGCACCGCGGAACTGTGGCCTGTTCAAGTTTTTCCACATATCTAGCATGAGGCAACAAATCAACTTGTTGCAATACTTTCTCGATGCATGGGATCCTACTAGCCAGGTGTTCCAGATTAGGGGCAAATTTATCCCTTCGACTGTCGTGGACATCTATTTTTTGACCAGCTTATCGAGGCGGGGTGCCCCTATCTCATTATCAGGTTCGGCCCGTGGGGGTGAATCCATGAGAGATTACATTCACAGGTATTGCAGAGAGGGATCTTAGCCGAGTAAGGATGGCAAGATCAATATCCGAGATGTCACTGACAGGTCCTTGAGGACCATTCTGTTCACTTTTGATAGACTGGCTGGTAGTGCGGCTCTTCGTGTGGCCAACAGGTCTTATATGCAGTATGCCTTGGAATGCCTTGAACCAAAGGTGTTCAACTGGTGTGATGTAGTACTCTCTGTGATGAAAGAACAACTAACCAAGGTGAAAAATGGAATATTGAAGAACTTTGGATATGGTTCTATTTTGACCGCTTTTTCCTTGGAAAAGATCCCGTTGATGCAGCTGCAATATGTTTCACTTGGTTTACATCCACCGACTGAGCCATGGATGCAGAGATGGGTCGACCTTATGGCCAGACATGCTGGTCAGTCCCAAGTTTCCTTTTCTGACACCTTCTTCGAGTGGTTCAACCGTTAGGAGATGGTTTTTTCCGAGTATCCATATGCTGGTATGGATTTCCGGGGTGATCCGGATTTGGTACTGCCGGCTGGTGAGCAGTGGGGTGTCATCGGTAAATTCTCTGACCATATCTCTGTTTATCATTTCTTTTATAATGTTCTTGTGCTTTCTTCTATCAGGACTAATCAAAACTCATGTGCTCATGCAGATGTTGGACCAGTTCGGCCAGTAGTACGCCTGAGAGTGCCAGCTGCCGCTCCAGCAGGAGAGGCTGTGGGAAGGGCTATCCTTCGCGACCTTGATGTGGCCGAGACTCTTTCAGCATTGTAGGATCAGGTTAAAGGCCTCACTCTTGGTATTCCGGACGTGAGGACTGACGAGCTGCCTCTGAGGTTGCAGCGACATACTACCGGCGTGCTGAGTCGATGGACTAGGCTTTTACGCATGATTGCACAGGCGGTGACTTGTTATCACCAGCATCATTAGACTAGGGTGCCCCTTAGCGTTTTTCGTTTTGGGTCATCTGACCAATTTTTGTCTTGGTTACAGAACATTATGTGTAAACCATAAACAGTTATATACATATTTTTGATTTTCGGAGTTTTATTTTGGTTAAGTTACATGATCCTGATAAAAATATTGATGAAATGCTTCTTTTTATAAATGTTGCAAATGTCTATCTAACACATAATTTGCCAATGAGTAGGTTAATGTGTTTAAGTTTCTGGAAATATGCTGATATTGAATAAAATCAAATTGCCTTTCCAAAATCTTGACCCTTAGGAACATGCGATAGATAGCTGGATTTCGGACGGAGTAGATACCATTGAGTTATAGGATGACAAGTTGTGAGTCTAGCCTGACGACAAGTCAGCTTATGCCATGTGTGATGGCATCAGAGAGAAGTTCTATCAACGCGCTATATTCAGCGATGTTATTTGTTGACCGACCAATACATACCCCTCTGAAACTTACTAACTCGCCGCTTGGATCAAAAATGGCCCAGGCCACAGAAGATAGGTTCCGCGAACTACGACTTGCTCCGTCGGCATATCCAACAAATGATTCCAATAGGTTCGACATCTGCAACAAATGTAAAAAGTGGATTACTTGACCAAAACAATTACCCTTAGCGAAAACAAAAACGTAACAAAATCATATGGGTTGCTACACTGAATCATGCATAGTAACGCTTAAGGTACAACCCGTTACGGGGTTGCGCCAGTGGAATATTGTCATAATCCATTAACTCGTATGCTCCTTTTGCTAATACACATTTAACAATATAGGGGCCCATCCACAAAGACTTGAATTTTCCTACTCCCAATTTATCGGATTCCTGGTCGTAAAGTAAGACCAAGTCACCTTCTCAGAAGACACGGGGTTTGACATTCTTGTCGAACTAGGCCTTGACACATTTCTTATGGGCTTCGTTAGCCAAAGTGGCATCACGATGGGTTTCATCCAATTGGATTAGTTCCAAGAAACGAGCCTCCTCTTATGAAGTTCCGGGGAGAAGGTCGACTGTGAGTTTGAGGGACGAGATTTCACATTGAACTGGTAAGATTGCTTCTAGGCCATACACCAATTGAAAAGGTGTAAACCCAGTTGCATTCCTTACCGATGTTCAGTATGCCCACAAGGCTGAGTACAGGATCAGGTGCCAACTCCTTTTGTGGACTCCAATCATCCTTTGCAGCATTCGCTTCAAGACCTTGTTGATTGCTTCAACTTGTCCGTTGGCCTGCGGGTAATATGGAGTAGAGCTGTCGTGGGACAACCCCAATTTGGCAGCCAATTCAACCATCATGTGATTGTGAAAATGCGATCCATGATCCGTGACTATGGCCTGTCGAACTCCGAATCTGGTCACTACATGATTGAAAAAGAAAAGGGCAGCCGTTTCGCCGGTGTTGTTTAATGTAGGCATCGCCTCGGCCCATTTGGTAAAATAGTCTACCACGACTATGATATACCCATGCCCCCCAGTCGAGGTGGGGTTACATGTCATGAAATTTATGCCCCATTTGGCGAATGGCCCAACAACAACTATCGGTTGCAGGGGTGTGGGTGGTCTTCTGGTTTTGCTATCGAAAATTTGACATGCATGGCAACTTCTGACTACGGTTATGCAATCTTTGAACATTGTTGGGCAGAAGTATCCTGCTTGTAAAAATTTTTGCACCGTAGCGTAACCAGATTGATGCCCCCCACACGCACCTGAATGGCAATCATTCAGGACTTTTTCGGCCTCCTCATGGGTGAGGCAGCTCCTCAGAACTGTATCGACACCACGACGGTAAAGCGTATCACCGACGATCATGTAGTCTTTTGATTGGTATCGAATACGTTTTTGTTCTGAGCGAGAGGTATTAGACCTATATTTTTGGGTTTGGAGGTAGATGATTATATCACCATACCACGGATTGCTTGAAGATATCAAAAACAAAGATTCATCCACGATGGTTTCTTTGGATGTGTCATCGTTGGACGACGATGGTAGATCGCATAGTAATTCCACAAAAACTAGGGATTTCTTTGATTTGGATTTTACAAATTCCAGATCAAACTCTTGAAGAATTGCTATCCATTTTGAATATTTTCCCCCAGCAACTGTCGCGACAATATATAAGTCATGGGGTTGCAATCTGACAAAATGGTAGTTTTTCGAAAGAGGACATAGTGTCGAAATCTCTGTATCGCTTGAACAGCTGCGAGAGCCAGATTTTCAACGTAGGAATACTTGCTTTCTGTATCATTTAAGTTTCTACTAAAATAATATATAGGATGTTCAATTTCGTTGTCTTCTTGAACTAAAACCATTGCGATGGTTGTATCCGTTGTAGCCAGATACAGGTTAAAGTCTTTTTGATAATCAGGAGCGTACATTAATGATGCTTTCATTAGGGATACTTTTAAAGCATCAAAGGAAGCTTGCGCGACCTGATCCCAGATGAAGGGTACTTCTTTTTTCAATAGACGTGTATAACCTTTAGTAAGTTCAGCGTAATTTGGAATGAACCTCCTCAGAAAATTTGCTTTCCCTTGGAGTTTCTAAATCTAAAGTAAATTTGAAGGTGGAGGCAAATTTATGATTGCCTGAACCTTACATGGGTCAAGGCGAATCCCGTCCTTTGAGACTACAAAGCCAAGTAAACGACCAGAACTGACATAGAACACACATTTGTGTGGATTGAGTCGTATCTTGTAGTGTCGGCAACGTAGAAATATCACTCCTAGATGCTGCGGATGATCAGTCCGCTTTTGCGAATGAGCTAGAAGATCATCGAGATATGGTTGAACGATGTTTTTGATATCATGGAAGGCATAATTCATTGCCCTCTGAAATGTTGCCCCTGTGTTTTTTAAACCAAAGGGTAACTTGTGATATGCAAATGTGCCCCATGGACAAATAAATACAATCTTTGACTAGTCCTGTGGGCAGATATTTATTCGATTATACCCGAAGAATCCATCCATAAATGAAAAGATTTCACATCTGGCGCATTCATCAATTATCTGGTCAATAAAGGGTGTAGGGTAGTTTTCTTTTGGACAAGCTTGATTTACATCCCTATAATCGATGCACACTCTAATCGTTCCTTGTTTTTTCATAACAGGAACAATGTTCGATACCCAATCGGTTAGATGAACTAGGTAAATAAAACCAGCATGGAGAAGTTTTCCAACTTCTGCCTTGATGGCAGTGGCTTTCTTGGGGTGCACCTGCCGTAGCCATTGTCGTACTGGTTTGACATCTGGATACATCTTTATTTCATGTTCAACTATACTCGAGTCAATGCCTGGCATTTCATCATATGACCAAGCAAAGACATCTCTAAATTCGTGAAAAAGAACTTTGTATATTTCCAGTTCTAAAGGAGAACAACATTTGCCAACATAAATATTCTCTACAACATCTGTTTTGGTCGAGATATTTATGGCGATAGTCTCTTCAATATTGGACAAGTTTCGCTCGGAATCCATCGTGTTTACAGTATTTGATAGGAAATCAAAAACTGAAGGATGATGAAGGTCATCAGGAGTATCTTCTTGACAATCCAGAAGATGGGAACGATGGTGGTAATCTTCCCATGGCGCCCCGTCAATTATCATTGACTAAACAATTCCTTCGTCGGTGTAATGCACTTGCGACCAAGGATCTGAAGGGGTGCCATATTCCTTAGACCTATCTATCCAAACGCTTGACGAGCGTTGAATTGGTTCTGCCTCCCATGCCAAAAACATTGATTGCTACAATATTTCTATTGGGCTTGGAGGTGATACCTGCAGATGATCCATGTTAATATCGTTTTCTGAGATCTTTTGAATAAAAGATATCATATTGCAGGTTCCTACCGTCGCCACTTCCGCCAGATTGATTGGAGGTGGGAGGGAAAAAGTCCCCATTAATATTGGGTCTTTTAGTAGGCCTACTCCGATATTTTGAAGTGAATGGGGGCTTCCATGGATCATTGGAATGCTTCCCGTAACTTGGGAACTATTGGGGAGAAATGTTTGTTGGCCGACGATCATAATTCCTCCTTGAAAAGGAAATGCAATCTTCCTAAAGTAGGTCGACACAACCGCAACCATAGCATATATCCAAAGCCTTCCCAGTAGGATGTTGTAATCGAGGTTTCCGTTGATTACTTCAACATCTATTTCTACTGTTTTTCCCCCAGTTCAACTTGCAAGTTACTTAAAATCCCATATGGGGTATATGTTCGTCCATCAAATGCTTTTAATGTCATCGAAGATCGCGACAAGGTTGGAGATCCTAAAGTTTTCCAGCAACTCATCGACATAATACATGTAGATGCTCCCTCATCAATAATTGTTCGATGAACAGTTTTGTTGAGGGCTTTCACTTGAATGAGGAATGCTAGTTCAGCTAGTAACTGAGGGTCATATCCTTTGTCATTAAAGGACACAAGATTAGAATCCTTTGGGTCAATTCCACCTATTGCTGATAATAAAGCCTGCTTTTGGGAGGGGCAATTTTACAGTACCTCAAGTGTCGACATAGCGGATGGTGATTGGGCCAGATCTTCCACTATATTATAATGTTGTGCTGCTCTGGCACGCGGATTAAATGGAGACTTGTGTACTACTCCCTTTGGTAGTTTTATTGTCAGCTCTGGAATGATGGGCGGTGCAACTTCTGTCGAAGTTGTTGTGAAACTACTAGGTTGATCTTTATCCTTTTCGTTTGACAATTGTGGATTCCCGTAATCTTTATTCCTTGTCGTTATCAAAGCATCATTTTGTTGTTTCGAAACCAACAACATTAGCACTTGGGATAGGGAAGCATTGTCACTAGCAACCAGATTTGTTCCTGGATTTGGAAACGGATCAGTCAATACCGCCGAGGTTTTTGAATTCTTGAAGAATTTTCTAATCTCAGCTTTATATGGACACTCTCTTGTCCAATGATCCTCATCACATATAAGACATGGACGATTTGGTTTCTTATCTCCAGAAGGGTTTGCAGAAGATTTTTTAGGTGATGATTCTTCCTGTTTCTTCTTCTTCCCTTTGTTTTTCTTCTTGCCTCCTGGTTGCTTGGTTTCTTTGCCTTTGTCGGTTGAGACGGCATTTACTTCCGAGGTGAGAAGTTCATCTTTTGCATTTTGATTAGAAATCTTACAGGACTTTTTAGATGTAGCCTTTGTTGATTTCGTGTTTGTCGTACCAATCATGCCATCGCCGGCATGAGAGTCATTGTTTGACTTAGGAGGAGGAGGAACGGAAAATTCCGGCCTGGGAGCGTCAGGTATTTTATCGTAGAGCATGCCAGACTGAGTATAAATCAAGTCTAAATATTGCGCACGAGCAATAACTTGCTCTTCAGTGATGACTCCTCCCTTTGCCACATCTTCTGTAATGGAAGGTAATAATGACTTAATAAACCATTCAGCTAAAAGTTGATCAGGAACATACGTTTTTACCATTCTACGACGACGTCGCCACTCATGAATATGATCGGATATGTGACTGGCTGTCGTTTGCTTGAAATTTGTAAGGAGTTCTGTTCCCGTTTCGTACCTTATGGGTAACTGAAAATGGGTTAAAAAGGTTGTGGCTAGGGTACTGAAGTTATCAAATGAAGCTCTAGGTAATTCGATATACCATTTTGCTGCCGGACCAGTTAACGTTCTCTGAAAAAGGCGAAGCCTAATCGAATCATTGTTTAGGGTGTTTGATGAGCACCACAGATGAAAGGTCATCACATGATTCGATGGGCCTTCACTTGGATTTCCATTAAATTTAGGAATATCTGACGGAAGTTTATGCGGAATCGCGGACCACCAAGGGGCGTAAGTAATTGGATTGTTCGTTAGCCGATTTAGATCCGGTAACTCTAAAGTCGCCACGAAGGGTAACTGTTGATTCAGGTTTGGCGAAGCATACCTAGGATAAGATGGAATCGCCTGGGTAGTTGGTCTTTGCATACCAGCATAATGCATTTGATGCTGGTAACTTTGGTAAGGTTGATGGTCATAACCATTGTAGAATGGTTGATTTTGACCGTTTTGAATATACGGCTGCCCATTATTTGCAAAGATTTTTTGCTCAGATCCTTGGTAAACTTGTTGGAATTGCGGTTGTTGATATTGCACCAGCCATGGTTGTGAAGCCATGTGCTGTTGTCCAATACTGGTGGTTTGACCAAGATGAGGGGTTATTGTACCCATTTGGGCCTGTGTCATTCCAATAGTTGGTGATTGTGGTTGAGTCATAGGAATAAGAGGCTGTTGCATTACAGCCTGAGAAACCTGAGGTTGGCATACAACAGGCAATGCCTGTACTTGCGACACTGTCACAATAGCCGGCATAGTTGGTATATTTGACATAGGTAAACATTGTTTCATAGAGTATACAACTCTTGGTTGTTGAGACAGTATTGGCACCCAACCGCTAGATGTAATTCCAGCATAACCTGAATTTTGTTGTGAACTCTCGTATGGTTGTCCTCCCAGAGGAGACAATGAAAGGGTATATTTCCCCCCATACGGCGGTAATCCAGTACTTAAAGGAATGGTTTTCCCTTGAGGACCGAACTGCCCAAATTGACACCATGAAGGATCAATTTGCTGAGACTCAACATAAGAGTTCCCGGATATTATTTCGGATGAACAAACGGGAATGGACCATACTGTCGAAATAGTCCCTGAGTGGGACCCATCTAGCGATTGAGAGCTAGTTGAGACAAATGGTATGATGGCGAACATTGTTGGAGTGATAGCAGGAAGTTCTGCCATTGCTGTGTCGGATGACACAGTCCTAGATGTCGACGGTTGTTCAGACATTTCTAGTCTATCCAAAAGATTTCCTAGTGATTCTATAGGAGCTTTCGATAACGGTAGACTAATTTCTGATGAAGAAGGATATAGGGTGATCCCGACTCCAAATTGCGATGGAGTACTAGATGGAGGATCCTCCACAATCTCTTCTATAGCAATCAAACCAGGTGGAAGAGGTAGACCGTCAGGTCCGTAAAATATTTCCGGTGTCGAAGAAGGTATAGATTCTACAGCGATAGATGTTTGGGGAATGACACCTTCCGAATCAGCTATAGATGGAGCTGGTTCAGTAATACAAGTGTTTACCTTCACACTAGGATCAGCTCTACTATCCTTTGGTAGCTGCGGAACTTCTTCTATAACGGTGTGGATACCAGAAATGTTTGGAGTAACTGGTGTCTCCGATGGTGTCGAAACACTTGTTCTAACTTTAGCAGGGGATTCTGAACCGGTTAAATGAGTTCGCTTCATCCCTAACAGTTTTGATTCTGGAGACAAAGATGGTTGACTCATAAGCCTCCGCGAACGATGGGGTTTCAATTGACTTTCTTCCATGATTGCGGATTACTCGATCAACTAAAAATCAAGGGGAAATATGTTTCTGAATTAAATGAATTTTAGACACTTTGACACAACTTGTTTTTTCAATTTTTAAGAGTCGAGAAAAAACAAAAGATGACTCTAGTCACCTTCGATTTTTAATGAGCTTGAAGTGACAAGTGCTCAGATGGACCTTTTCCTTTAAGGAGTCTGAAATCTAGACAGAGGGATTACCAAACCAATCGCAAAACTGCAGAATACTTTTTACGGTACGGTAGTCAATCTTCCCGAATGTTGTGTTCAGTGCATTGCAATCGATAGGGCGGCAGACACGGCTTCCTATGGATAAAGGATAAAGCCTATTGTGGTCTCCCAATATATACTCGACGATACATGGGAGCACAAGTCCGTACTGGCACTTATCGTCTCAAAGTGGATGAATCACCCAACCAGCAATGAAAACAATAGTTACCAAGCTTTACGACGCCAGAATACGTCTCTAGCCTAGACTTCTAAATGTTGTGCGTTAGGTTCCAAAGCATTTTTAGATTCATTAAATTTATTTTACAATTGATCTTGCTTAAGAAATTTTCCTTTTAGGTTCACCACGTGATCTAGATATACAATTCCTAAAATGCAATCTAAGATGATAAACAATCGTTTAATCTTCTTTTTGCAATGAAAATCCTAGCTACTAAGGAAAGAGAGACGATATTCTTTCAACATAGAGCAGAGAGCACACACTATATGCACTGTCCTAAATCAAACCAAAAAACAGTCTAAATAAAAATGCACATGCATGTATTTGTTTTCAGCCTTCTTAATGTGTGAATGATAAAAAGAAAGCTAAGCGCAAATCTGAATTATTTTTCAAAGCAACATTACTAACAAGCTTCTTTTCAAGACAAAATGAAGACAATGACGACACTTTGTGATTTGGAATTGAAAACTTGCTTTCGACACTTGAAAAAACTACTAATTCAAATCAAATACAAGAGTAACAGTGTAATCAACTATCAAGAACAATTGGATTCTCTTCTATGACTGAAAACGACACTTGCGACACTTCCAAATCAAGAAACGACAGTTCGATTACGCTACTTCTTTGTAAAAGAGAACTGAAAATGGATCACAATACATAAAAACATTTACAGTTCTTTGCACAATGGAGGTAGAATAATGGCAAGGAAGGGGGTTTCCAATAGAGGTATACTGACTACAGACAGCAAAACTCCTGAAAAGAGTGAAAAAACCAAAGTCTGGAGGCAAAATTAGCCCTTTCTGATCAGCGCACCTGTTACACAGGGATTCCAGTATGCATCCCACCTACAACACACGGGAAGTGTGATGCATACTGATATCCTTGAAGAGAGGGTGAGATGATACAGTGCGAGACTTTTGATCCAGTTCTTGATCACAGTTTGCAGCACAGTTTAGGGATTTAGGCCGAGCAAGTGATAATCAGTAAATAAATCACAGGGGTAGATCTAAGGAGGTTACTAAAGCCACCACAAGGGAAATTAGAGAGTTTGTAAATCGATTGTTCAGTTCATAAACAAAACCCAGAGATAGACTGAAGCAACATTGATCTACTTTGCACTTGCATAGCAAATGCAGTTCGAAGGTTAGCTGGCTTGACTTCAGGCTCTGTCTGTAAGTTTATAAAGCAAACAAATATAGACAAACAAACAATCTATTCGCTCCCCAGTGGAGTCGCCATTTTGTTATCGGGAAATCTAGTGTCTATGCAGAGCTGCTAGTCCCACTAAGGCTGGTAGCTACCTTAGAAACAAACAAACTAAAACAACTTTCGTTTTCCTTTATAAGAAGTAGATAAGAAGGGAACAAAGGAGACCAACCTCTATCTTGCGCTTGGTTCCTTACTTGATTCCTCTCCCTTCTGATAGATCTTTGCCACTCTCTTCCTCGTCTACCCAGCTTCAAAGAGCACCTGTAGAATCAAAGCAGCATAACACTATCCAAGAACAGAGATCTACTATCATAAACAATATAGGACCAGATATATATTAACCACACAAATGCATATATCATCAATCATACAAGAATGTGGACGAAAACTTGAATAGATTTATTAATAATCAAGAATAGCAAAGAGGATTAAAACCAATTGTTCTGACCCAGCATCATCCTCTCAGCAAGAAAGCCCTTCTTCAAATCATGAAAAGCTTAGATCACCCAACACTATGATGTTACACCAAGACACCAACAACACTTCCTTACAAGATACAAAATTCCAGCCTTTGGATCTCTGGGATGAGGGATCCATATATAGATGTTTGCAAGGGGGGTGAGTCAGCTTCTGAGATTTGATTAGTGTCTTCTCTCTGATAGTTCTTGATTCCACTTGGAGATTGATGATCTCTTACTCATCCCTGGGCGAATGTAGAGAGGCAAGTGTCACAGGAGAAGTTTCTGGAAGATTGCATGATCTTCCACCTCGCAAATTGACTCTGCCATTTGTCCACTCTCTCCCATCGCACCCCATAGAAGGGCTTTTCGGTATGCATCGCACCTCCTGTGTGCATTTAGGTGGGATGCAGCGCACTTTGACCATGGAGCAGGTGAGATGGTCCAGTTTTGACCAGTTCTGAGTATTTTTTTATGGAGAACTTCTGGGAGATGATGTAATCAGCTGACCTTGTTCTTTTAGGGGTTGGAACAACACTTTTAGGGACTTAGAGCCCTTGATTTATGGAAATTTATGATTGGGGTTGCAATGCCCAAAAATTCCTATAACACCATCGCTATCATCCTTATAGTAGGAGTGATAGGGGATATTTTCCAGATGAGTTCAAGAAAGCCAAGCCAACTTGACTCGTTGGAGAATTGAAAAAACTAGAAGATGCAGAGGCATGGATGCTTGGAATGAAGAATTTCTTTGAGCTACATGATTATATAGAGAACATGAAGGCCGTGATAGCTATTTTCAGCCTCAAAGGAAAATTAGACATCTTGTGCAAAGATATGAAGCATGTAAGATACATTAGGATAAAGGAGTTGAGTTGGCATGAATTCAAGAGATTCCTTAGGAAGAAATACTTGTTAGAGAAGTACTATGATGGTAAGGCTAAGGTGTTCTATTAGCTAAATATGGGATCGATGACTGATGAGGATTACACAACTACGTTCCTGGAGTTGTTGAGGTATGTGTCTTATCTTAAGGATGAAAAAACCAAAGTTCAGAGATTTATCCATGGATTTCCATTAGCATTTAAGGATCGAATTGAGTATAATGAGCCTCGATAGCAGGAGGAATTCATTGGGAAGTTGAAGCACTATTATGAGTAATCGAAGCACAAGACTGAGTCTAAGTAAGGTTGGAAAGGGAATGAAAGGACTAAAAGTAAATGGGCACCGAACTGAACAAGACCTGAGGATGCAAGTGAGAAATAAAATGTTACTTCTTGCAAGATATTTAATGTAGTAGAGAAGGGACATGGACCTCAGCCTGGAGAGAATCATAATAGAGGTGATGGTAGGAGACAATTACAGTGTTGGATATGTGGTAAGGATCATCTCAAGAGGGATTTTCTATCGTATCAGGGTGGTAGGCCGCAAATCTACAATGCTCAAGAGATGAAGAAAGTTGGGGGTGTTGGATAGAGCATTCCTTGTATCTATGCAACATTTGATAACAAGCAAGCATATCACCAGGCATCTATTGTTGAGATGGAAGGTAAGATTTTTGATTGAGTTGTTTCTATTTTGATTAACCCTGGATATAATTATAGTTATGTTAACCCTGACCTAGTGGATAAGTATGGTTTGAGAAAGGAAGTGCATGGTAGAGTCTTTCTTAGTGCAGTTGGATACAAGTACTAAGAAAAGAGTTCACCATTGGGTATGAAATTATATAGTTGAGATGAATGGTATACATACATCAACACATCTGAATGTGCTTCCTTTGGGATCGTACAATATTCTTTTGGGTATGGATTGGTTGTAAATTCACATGACTAAGGTGGATTGTTATGAGAAGGCTATTGAGTGCTTGGATGATGATGGAGAGAAGAGAATATTGCAGGGTAAGAAGAAGCCTACATCAGTGAGAATGGCTACTGTTAGGGTCGTATGATTCATAGGATCAAATGATGATTGAATTTTTTCTTTTAGTATATCCAATTGTAAATAATATTGTATATTGCAAATGATTTAGTATATATATATATATATATATATATATATATATATATATATATATATATATATATATATATATATATATATATATATGAAAAGAGGGTATATAAAAAGAAAAAAAGGATGAAAAGAACCCCATATAAAAAAATAGAACTGAAAGTGATGCAAATTCAAATGCCACTACTGGATAAATACTTTGATTTTCTGGAATAAATTGATTTTTGTGTGGAGCTTGTTTAAAATGCCACAACCTTGAGTCATTTTTTGGGTCATACAATGTAATCATGATCAAACAAGTTTCAATTCCTATTAATTAGATTAGAGAATAAAAATAGCCAAACTATGAAATCTTGGTTAATGATCGTTAGGTAGATTAGGTGAATAAACTGATCCAACTGTCTAATATGGATGAATGAATTACTAGGGTTAGGTTGCAATTAGATTAGATGATTTTCCATTTTAAAGAAAATAAAACAAAGGTTGGCTCCTCTAAATACACCCTTTGTTAGTCAAAATTACCCTAGTCTGAAGGAAAATGGAGATCGAATAGGTGGACAGTAAAAAAAATTAATATTTTGGGTCTTCCTATGCTTGGCCCGAAATATAAGTTTATCTAAAGTTTCGAGTTCCCAAAGCATCTTTGACGAAAACCTAGTAACTAGGGTAGTTATGAACTGCTTCCTCTTTTAGCTAATAACCAAGAGGGAATCTCTCCAAACATTAAATAGAGGTAAAGACACCTATTTACCCATATAGTAACCCATTTACATTTACATTTGACCATTTACATTCATCCACTTTCACCTTTTTACTTTTACAAAAGTCAAATTAGAAACTCTGAAAAATTACATGGTGAAAAACTTAATTAAAATCTTAGAAAATTGCAGAAGCATAGCACCAAGTTTGAGGCCATTTTTAGGTGCCTTAATGAAGTCAAAATTGAAGTGTGAAAGAATGGTAAACTATGCTTGTTTTTCTAGTTTCCATAACATCTTCAATATTTAAAACTGATCCATGGGAAGGCCTCCAAAAATTCATTCTCGTAGGGTGTCTCCAGAAGGGTTGCCCCAAAACCAAAAGGGTCACGCCAAGTTTGAGGCCATTTTTAGGTGCCTTACTAAAGTCAATATTGAAATATCAAATAATAATAAACTAGCCTTGTCTATAATTTTTCTATAACATCTTGAATTTTTTAAAATGACCCATGGGAAGGGCTCCAAAAACTCATTCTCCCAAGGTATCTCCGCAAGGGTTGCGCCTGAATCAGAAGGGTCGCGCTTCTCCTCAGAAAGGTTGCAATTCTCTACATAAAGTTCGCATTTCTCCTAAAAGGGTCTCACCTCTCCATATAAAGGCTGCATTTCTCCTAAAATGATTGCACTTCTCCTCAAAAGGGTCGCACCTCTCCCAAAATCCAACAAAACCCTCGATTTTCACAAATTTGTCTCCTACAAGATGATAACTGAGAGATGATTGAAATTTTAAGAGTGAAAATGAGTTAAAAAAACTCATCTTACCCTTTTAAACTTGAATTTGGAACCTTGAAATTTTTACACCCTTCTTACAAGGTCTCCTTTCCTTCTCCATAGTAAACTTGTGAGTGCAAACCCTAGATGGAAAAAGAGGGAAAGGGAATGAGGGAATAGGACGAAGGGTTTAGGGGGTAGGAATGGGTGTAGAAAAAATTCATGAGATGGGGAGGGATGTTAGGGAACTTAGGGAAGTGGAGGGAAGTGAAAATAGTGAGGGAATAGAGCTAGGGAATTTATACACAGTCCCAACTATGATGGCTGCCAAAAACATGGTGTAGGGATAGGTTTTATGTATAAAAGGTTCTAGGATTGAGAGTGAGGGGGTGTGAGGATTTTAGGAGTGTGTTTGAGCATGAGAGAGGATGGAATGTATAGGAATATGGTTTTTAGGCTTGAAAAACATGAAAATGAGGGATTCCAATAGAAAATGCAACGAGATAGCTTGAGACCAATGTTTTGGAATGGCTTTGGCCATAAAAGTGTTGAGGAAGTGGTTGATGATGAATGAGATATATTTAGGAATGAAATGAGTTAGGAAATGAGTTATGATGGATGAGATCTCCCTTGAAAATGTGATGAATGAGAGGAATGAGAGAAAAATGGTCTTTATAGGCTATAGAACTCAACTTTGTAATGGTAGGGTGGCCCACCATAATTTTCATTTTGATTTTTGATGTAAACTATGTAGCTTGGAACTCTTTCATGCAGCTTTGAAACATAACTTATTACATAATTATGAAGTGAATTACACTTAGAAACATAACTTTTTTATCAAACCCTACCACTAATCCTTCATTTCTGGGTTTATTGAATGAAATGACAACCTTTATGACTCTAACCCTAATGACCTAGTCGAGACTCTGAATTGAATGAAGACCATGGTGACATGACTGAAACGATGATGATGATTTGTTCAATGATGCCATGTCCAACTAAGTGAAGGTAGTGACCGAACATGGAAATATTAGAGCAGCAGCAATAGACCTAGACACACTAGCTAGTGGCCAAGTTTTATTGTAAAACCCTAGTGACATGACAAATTTTGACTTTGAGACCCCTAACAAAACTTGGTAAAAGCATATTTGATCACTGGTGATAGGTAGAACTGACTGAAACTAACAGCTGTGAAAAGAAATCTCTGAGGTAACCTTTGAACCAAACTTGTAGATTGAAGGCTAGACCTTCCAACCCAAAGATGGCTCTCTCTTACAGTTCAATATTTCAATATCACCTTAAAGACTAGTTGTGTACTTCAACAATGGCTAGATATTTTGTGCAGTATAGTTTCAAAATATTGTGGTAGGATATAGAAGTAGAAATCCATTGTGCATGGATTCATATTAAAATCTTGAGCTTAGGCATATAATAAACAAGCTTGAGAGGTGGGATATATAATATTCTTCTAGATTTCAACTATTGTGAGATGATAGTAGAAGTGGGAGAAACAACCCATTAAGACAGAGTACCAGTTAAATGAATTCCATGTTTAACATTAGATGGAATTTATTATATTTGAATTCATTATAAATATCATCAAAGGTGAATTCCTTAATCATATACTTCAATTTAAATACAATGAAGTGTTACATTCAATAGCAAAATAAAGAAGGAGACATAAACTAGGAACACTGACTATTGGAATATCATATGAAGAATCTCTTAAACAACTAAGTTCCTTCTACCTTAGATTAATCAAAATTGATTACAAACAATAAGGGTTTCTTTCTCAAAGTACCAACCCTTCATTCATTTTCATAAACCTCTTTATAGAAACACTACATAGGTTTTAGATCCACAAACTATGGAAAGTCTCAATTACAATAATCATCAAGATCCAAAGGAAATGGATCAAACAACCTCTTCACCCATCTTTATTTTTCTACTTGAAATAATTAAGGAGGAGATAATATATAATCCCTAAGTTGAATTTGATGAGGTCGCGTTCCATTGTTGACTTGGAATTTTTATAGGAAACAAAATTTCGAAAAATTTAGAAAAAGAGGCCTTAAAGAAACATACGAGTATATCAAACCATGAAAGTTGTTAGAAACACGAGGGAGGTTTTCGTTAATGTATAAATTACCGCCAAAAATATCTTTTTTTTTTTCCAAAACTCAGTTCCATCTATTTGAAAACTATGTTTTAAAACAGTAAAAAAAATAGGAAAATCCTGTAGGTGTTGGAAAATAATTTTGCAATGCCATTAAAAAATGAAAAATATAATGCTTTTGGTTACGAAACTTGGTGTGAACAGTGTTTAATATTTGAAATGACAATTGATGAACACAAACCTCAAAATATCACTCTTCTCAAAAAATTTAATGTGCCTTATATCTCATAGCAACTTAAACTATAAGCTTAACATAGCTTTCCCTTCATATGGAAAAATAACTACACTAAATAAAGACATAGTCAATTCCTGCAATCAATTTTGAATATCTTAAGAATGTAAGCAACGTGTTTACAACTGGCTCCAATGGAGATATTTTCCTCCTTGTGAAGCAGCAAAGAATCCATCAACCCTGTGTTGACCCATTAGGCTACTCCCAAAGCTCTACCTTGCAACTTGCAAACTGTGATGTGCTCTCTAACTGAGTCCAATTCTCAACTTAAAGTGATCCAAAACAACTGAGAAAAAAAATTGTTGAAAGGATTCTCTAATTGTGAGCTTATTTTCAAGAAATCCTACCTAGTAAGCTAAACTATGAGTTGGTTAATCAGGTAAAATGAAAAACCCAGTGCAGCCATGCAAGCATCTTTTCCATTGGTTAAACTCCTTGCATATCTTTTTTCAGGGGCAAAATGAAAGACTTATTTAATGGAAACTCAAATAAATCTTGGACACAAATTCAATATTGACAAAATTTAAAAGCATAGGCTTTCTTATTGCTTCTAGAAAAGTTTCAAAAGGATCCTAAAAGGAATCAAAATTCGTGTTACAATTTTGTAATATCTTGTCACTCTGATATGAAACTCCTCCAACTACATTCTTGTTTTTATACACCTCCATTTGATGGCTATCATAATGATATAAAGAAAAACATTCTAGACAAGAAAAAAAAGGTTGGTTGCAACACTAATTCTTCATCATATTCATTTACATCAAAGAAATATTTTGTGAATTTCTCAAAAATTACAAATGGAAAAACCATGTCTCATAAAATATGAGTGACTAAATATGATCCTTCACGTGATTGAACAAAAATATTATCTAGATCTTGGAAACTTTCTGAATCTATAATTTCAAAGGATGTAACATCATGAACAATTTCAGTGTCAATTGAGGGGTCTAAAACATCCTGCTCTTCTTCAATATTTCCTTGTAACTCTAGGTAGCTACCTTGATAAATGGTTTCACTACTTAGATTTTTCACATGCTATTTCAAAATTTTGATTTTCATCATATTCTTCATGAGACAATCTTAGAAAGTGAATGAGATGAAAAAAAACTGATCGGTATCCTCATCCCTTTCCTAATCATTTGAAATATGAAAATATTGCAGAATTCCCTTATCAACCATAAGAGAAAGGACCTGTTGTATATTATGATGGTTGTCTACGAAACTAAGGTTATGATCTTCTTGATTTTCAGCGAACAGAAAATATATTGTTTGCTGGAAGTTTTTTCCAAGTTTCATGGTAGCTAGTCTCTGCTTTTTGTTCCTAATGTTGGAAATAATTCTCATACAATGCTTCTAGAATATCTGCATCCATAAACTCTTCATCACCATAAACACTTTCGAAGCATTCAATGAAGTTTTCAAAATATGCACAACAATTGTTTACCAGTAGCAAGGAAGGATATTATTTCTTATATTTATGCTAAAATGTTGTGTGAAAATATCTAAGGGAATACAATTTGCGAGGTGCCAACCTTTCATACCGTGAATTTAAATTTTCCTCCAAAGAGACCATGAACATTTTCATCAGGGATTCCTCATGCAATTTAACCATAAATCTACGCACATGCATGTGAAATTTAAACAAATGAAGCTTAACATCACCCCCATTCCAATCTCTAAATTTTGGCAAATATGATTGCTAATATATGCACATAATGCAATTTGGAAAACTTGGTATATGTGCATAGTTCATCAAAGCGCACATTTTCATATTGATTAATTAGAAGATTAGATATGCAATTATGCTTTGGATTCATCAGAAAATGCAGTCACCATTCGTGTTTCAAGCTCTAGATCATTTTACAATGGAGTCGACAGGTGAATTATGTACAAATTAATGGTTCTTGACCATTGTTCAACATCAATGGTTAGATATTGATATTTATCATTCTCCAAGGGAATATTTCACCTATATTCCCTGACAATGATGCCAAGATATTATAACTCAAAAATGTTTTAGTTGTTAAAGTAAATCTCCGAGGAAACCTTTGAACCAAACTTGTAGATTGGAGGATAGCACTTCCAATCTAGAGAGGGCCCTCTATTACAACTCAATCTTCCAATATCACCTTAAAGACCAGTTGTGTACTTCAATAGTGGCTATATCTTATGTGTAGTATGGTTTCAAAATATTATGGAAGGGAAAAAAAATTAGAAATCCATTGGGCATGGATTCATTTGAAAATCTTGGGCTCAAGCATATAACAAACAAGTTTTAGAAGAAAGATATACGATACCACCCTAGGGTTCTACTTGATGTGAAGTCCCAATTAGACCTCACACCATTTGGAGTAGGATCGCCATCCAAAATATCAGTCGGGTTTGCATGTATTCCTAAATAAATTTCTTGGCTCTAACTGTCAGCAAGAGAGAGGAGTGCAAATCTACCTTTGAAAAGCAAGGGGGTGTGTCTGGTGAGTGTCTAATTGTATGTGTATCAAAGTTCTTTCATTGCAGAGGGCAGGAAAAGTGATCCTCTAAGGGAGAGGTAGTAGTACCACCAAAGAAGAGACACACACAAACAAGAATAACACCGCAGAATATGAAGCGTTGATTCTCAGCTGCAAGAAGGCTATTGACCTGAAAGAAAATTATTTGAAGGTGATTGGTGACTCTAAAATCATTAAAAGACATCTATGAAATGAAATTCAATGCATTTCACCACACCAGAAGAATTATCAGCAAGAGGTATGGTGTTTGATCGGTTCTTTTAGAGCTTTCTATATTAATTTGTTCCTAGATTCAATAAAGCTATTGTTGATACTCTAGAAAATGTTGCAGCTAGGTTTACACCTCTTAGGGATTGATTTTCAATTTAAATTTTTTATAAACCTATTGTCCCTGATAATGTAACTAACTTATGCATTTTCAATGATGGCCAGTAGATATTTGATTTCATGGCGAACACAGAGGTGCTTAAAGACACGATAATTGAAGAAGAGGAACATGAAATGTCCTTGAAAGAAGAGGAAAATGAGCATAAGGGGAATCCCATACCTAAAAGAGTGGACACACTAGAAATATCATTTTATATGAAAAACTGTTTACAATGCCCACTGAACACCAAAACAAAAGGTTCCACGGTTTTGCATGAGAAAATTAACCTCGGGACTCAGGACAATCCTAAATTCATCAACCTAGGTGTGGGATGCTCCCCTGAGGAAGGTCAGTCCCTCATCATCTTATTCAAGAAGTATCATGACGTCTTCACATGGAAGTACGATGATTTAAAGACTAATGACACCTGGATCATTCAACACGTTATTCCCATGAAAGAAGGGTCAAACCATTTTAGCATAAGTTGGGGAAAGTGCATCCCACATTGGAACTCCTCATCCAAAAGGAGATCAAGAAGTTGTTGGATGCATGTATTATCTTTAAATTTAGGCATTCGACATGGGTTTCAAACCTTATTCCTATATGGAAAAAATCTAGTGAGATTCATTTATGCGTCGATTTTTAGAATCTCAACTGGGCATCAAATAAAGACAACTTCCCAGTTCCATCCATGGAACAAATTCTCCAAATGGTTTCCAAGTCAGAAATATTTACTCTACTGGATGGTTTCTTTGGCTTCAACCACATGCTCGTGGACGAATTAGACCGGCTAAAGACAACCTTTAGGATGAAGTGGGGAGCATTCAAATTCTGACGTATGCATTTTGGGATTATCAGTTCTGGAGCGACATTTCAAAGAGAAATGGACATCACTTTTAGAGGATTAATGAGTTATAGCATGGTGTTTTATTTAGATGATGGCATGGTATTTTCGAAGAAGAGATCCAACCACCTTCACCACCACAAACAAATCTTTGAGTGGTGCCAGAAGTATGGGATTTCACTTAACCCCAAGAAGAGTATATTCATAGTTTTAGAAGGAAATCTTCTCAAGAATATCATCACCAGGGATGGAATCACTGTCAATCCTAATCATGTGAGATATATAGCTCAAATTCCTCTTCCCAATGGAAAAAAATGTATGCAGTATTTCCTTGCTAAAATCAATTTCTTCGCAATTTTATTTCACATTTTGCCTAGATTCTTAAGCCCTTACAGAATATGATAAATAAGGACTCAATGTTTAAATGGAACTAAGAAGAAAAGGAAGCATTTGATCATATCAAGAAAGCTATTTCTAAATCCCCTTCCCTCTATAGCCTTGATTTTAGCAAGGATTTCATCCTATACACTTTCAACTCAGATTCGTCCTTAGCCACCGTTGTTACGTAGAAATATAGCAACAATGATTAGCATCCCATATCCTTTATGAACACGAGGCTACAAGGTGCATAACTCAACTACCCCGACATAGATAAGCATCCGTATCTAGTTTAAAAATAAGTGCCTCACCCTGCTCTCATGTCACTTTTCATTGAGCAGGCATTGGGTGAGAGAAGAGCCAACTAGATGACTTTCCTCCAAGAATATGATTTGGAGTTCAAGTTTGCACACACGATTAAAGGGCATAGACTATGCAAATTGACTGTTGAAGCCACATACCAACAAAAAAAGAGTCAGAAGGTTGGGATCATGAGATCAAAATGTATCAAAATGAACTCCCCAACAATCATGACCCCTCACCATGACACTTCAACCTAAAGAAGTATATAGGGAAAGGGAATTTACGTCCTACCTTGTCTGTGAAGAAGAAAAGGGCAGTGAGGCTTAAAGCCACATCCTACCAAATGGTACAATGTAAACTATTTCACAAACACCACAAGACATGCTACTTAGGTGTTTAGAATATGATAAAGCCCAGCAGGTGTTGAAGGAATTACATGGTGGGCCGGTAGGGTCCACTATGTCGGTGAAACCACTTCCCATAAGATCATGAGGGTAGGATTCTAGTGGCCCACACTTTTCAAATATGCACATGCTTACGCTTGGAAATGCCCCATCTATAAAAGCATGTAGGAAAACAAACTCGGTCAGAAACCCCCTCTAGTCTATAGCAGTGGAAGAACCTTTTCAACAATGGGGACTAGATGTTATTAGGGAAATCATGCCAAACTCATCGAAGAAACGTAAGTATATACTAATAGACCATAGACTATTTAACTAGGTGGTTGGAAGCAATTCCATTATCGAAAATCAACAACAAAGAGGTAATATATTTTGTCAATCAATACATCGTGGCCAGGTTCAGTGTTCCAACCTCACTTGTATTTGATAATGCTATGCATTTCCCATCTTTAAAATTATGTGATTTTTATTTGGAAAATATAATTGTTTCAAAACATTTGGCTAACTACTACCCTCAAGGGAATGGCCTCACATAATCCACCAATAAGAGCCTGATCTACATCCTCAAGAAGACCTTCCTATCCCACTAGAGAATCTTGAACAAGGCCCTTAGAAATGCCTTCTGGGCCGACTGGGTTACACATAAACCATCTCTCAGAACATCTCCTATTTTATTTTTTATGGGAAAGAAGCTATCTTACCACCAAACCTCTACATGTCCACTATTCAACTGTCATAGGAGTTGCAAGGTTCCCCTTTCCCTACCGCTCAAAACCGAATCTACACCCTCCTTAAATTGGAAGAAAAGAGACAAAAGGCTTGAGAAACGTTTGTCGTTCACCAAAGCTCAATTAAAATATGGTTTGATAAGATATCCATAGGGACCAATGAGTTTAATGTGGGAGACCTAGTTCTAAAATGGGACAAGGCCGATGAGGAAAAAGGAAAACAAACCAAGTTCTAAGCCTTGTGGATCAGTCCTTTCAAAGTAAAAGAAAAAATTAGCCAGCGCACCTACAGATTGAAAAATTTAGGAGGGAGGGTAGAATCTCATCCTGTCAATGGCCAAGACCTTAAATTATACTTCACCTAGCAGCCCCACGGCTGATCACATTTTTCCTCTTTTCTTATCCTTTCCTTCTATTACATTTTTTTCACCTTTACCTTTCTTTTGAAGTTTGTTTCACCTTGAATAAAGCATCAGGAATGTCACTCTGGAGTTGAGGTAGCCCCTACAATTTTGGCCAAGATATGTGTGTTTTAGGTGTGCCCTTGACTAGACCTTAAGTTGTGACCAGAATGAGTGTTGAACCTTGCTATAGTGAGGATATCGATGTCATCTGTGGTGCCCTATCTTTCAACAGTTAATCCTAGCTGCTGACTTCGCTAGAGTTTTTAACGACCCGGTTTATCTGGCTAGCTTGAAATTGGAAGGGAAGAGAACTTGAATGTGCATATATATATATATATATATATATATGATAAAATAATAAGGTCTCTAAAAAAACCTCTCTTGCAAGTAAAATAATTCGGGATCCCTCGTCCGCCCAGGAAAACAACTGCCATATGAATAAGTTAAAAGAAGCACATTTGAATAAGTGCCAGTGAGCATGGGTATTAAATCAATAAGGGAAAAAGGACTAAGAAAGACTTCTTGCATAGAGAGGTGATGTAAAGACTCCGTTGAGGTACTATCCAGGCTCGTTGGCAGCGGAGAAACGTATGCAATTTCTAGGTAGTGAATTCGCGAGGCAACTATTTAGGCTCATTAGAAACAGAGAACCACCAAAGATCTGTACCCACTATACCAAAAATACTTAAGGCACATATAATTATTCAAATCCTCCACATCAAACCAATGGGGATGGTCTCATCTTGCATGTGTCAAAAGGACGAGTCTTAGAAGCTTGAGATCGCTGATCAATATCAAGGAAAGACTCGGAAGCATTATTAGGACCCAAAAATCTAAGGCATAACACTCATCAAGGTCTAGCCTACCCGAGGCCATGAGAAACCAAAGATTCTAGAATCCTACCGTTGAATCACCAATTTTTGTAGCCGTTACAACAACCCCTCCAAAATTTCTAACCCTTCAAACTTTTGGAGCCCCTATACCACTCCTGTAGAT
Organism: Pinus tabuliformis; assembly: GCA_031772625.1. Lineage (NCBI taxonomy): Eukaryota > Viridiplantae > Streptophyta > Pinopsida > Pinales > Pinaceae > Pinus > Pinus tabuliformis. Next base: position 342,254,188 of record CM062812.1, read on the forward strand.
GTCGCTGGTTCTTAGAGTCTATTCGGGAGCCTTGAACCCCCTTCATTACGCTAAGATAACTTCTGAAAGGCTTCAAAAAACTTAATATTTTCCTCATAACCCAAGGAAACAACCTTGCAACCTAACCAAAATTGGTGATCAAGTCTAGTCACAAAGTTGCAGTGAAAATTTGTGAATTATTCCCCTTATGCGACATCTCTAAGTCACGAGGTCGCAAGGGATATATATCATGCATCATGTAAACTATGTGAATTTGGGACCCAGTGACCCAAAAGGTCACTAGGTCACAAATTTTTCGAAGACACACACTTGCCACTTGGAAACTGTGTGAATTAGTGACCCCTTGAGGTTGCAAGAGTCGCATATGTTTGAAAACAAGTAAGTGCAACCCCTGCGGTCCCTACATATGCAACCAAGGTTATAAATATCAGCCTCGAATGGTCATTTGAGAAACTCATTCAGGGCATACGAAGAACATAGAGGCTCAATGACTGCAAGAGGCGTGTGGCCCCTCCAGGTAGGTGACTCTTCCCCTACCTCGGTAATCATTTCTTTCCGCCAGTTGTCTCCTTCTTCCACCATGACCCTACGCATTCCACTATAGGAGGTTTTTAACCAAATTTTAGCCCCATTTTAACTAGAAAACCTTTGCCAAGTCATTGTGTTCTTCATGAGATTCCCTAAACACCTTCCCTAGCCATTCCCATCCCAAATTGACTTGGGTTTCTTGAGGACCAAGCCATCTACTCCTGAGAGGCCATAAGGACCCATCTTGAGCCTCATTTCAATCTCCAAAATCATCGAAGGAAGCAGTTCACATAGTCGAAAGACATGATAGGTTAATGGATGTGACCTTGCAACCCACTTGACGTCACAACCCACGCGACCTTGTGACCTTACCTCATCAGCAACCCTGTGACCCATTCATGTTTTATGACCTCGTGACCTATGACCTTAGTGACCTATCTTCTAGCCTACCAATCGCCAAGTCACACACTTAGCCATGCAATGTAATTTACCCCATGAGCCTTGCAACCTTGCAACCTGCCAAAGAAGCTTTCTCCTGGGATCTAGAAATTATAATTGTACTTTTCACTAGAATTTATTTTTCATGTTGTCTCTCTCATCATGGGATTTTTTGTCCAATATGCCAGTTGACATCGATCTCGAGTTCATCCTGATCTCCTCCTTCAAAGATGAGATGGCACCCCCCATAGAAAAATCTTCCCGCAGGAGATCTTGAAGTAGCTCACAGGAAGTCCACCAAAACCCACTACCCCCCATCTATGGGGATGTTTCTTACAACATCAAAAAAAGCACCAAGATCTCCTACTATGACATTTACATAGAGTTTGCTAAACAGGACATCTTGGAAGGCTAGGAGGATTTCCCTGTGTATATAAATGTTAAGAAGTCAAGGCTTCATAGGGTAGCATCACATCCTCCAGTCTTCCCATACACCAAAACCATTGATTGGATCATACAGAGCATAGATACAAATTAATGGATGATGAGGGATCACGCTGGCACACTTCTCCCAACTATCTCCTCTATATATATCACTGCATATTACAGATTTCACGAGAAGGAGGAGTACTTCAACACCCATTGGCTCTCTAGTTTTTTTATCCCTACCAAGGATATTATCATAGAATGGTGGCAAGACCCATCCAATTTCTAGGTTAGAAATGGCTAGATATATAGGATGGACACGCTAAATAAGGTTTTTCAGTTGATTGTCTCCATGATGAACTGGTTGTACAGAAGAGAAGATTGTAATGTTTTCCACGGGACATGGGTCCCTATCATGTACGTTGCCGCTACCAGGGGTACAATATTCAACTCGGCCAACATACTCATTTAAGCCTTGAGAACAAACATAGTTGTCGCTAAACATCCTGACCTGAACAACCATTAGAATTCTGTATGGCCTCACATCCCCTGGATGTGGTCTATGCAAGGTGTCAGTTTGATCACTGGAGCATCAACTAGACCACGACTATAGTAGAGCTAGTACACCATCATTACAAGAATTTTTGGAACCTCGGCCATAAGGGTATGCTCGAAACCATCTCTGAGTCATTTATTGCCCCATTATATCAGTTTATTTTTGAGGAAGAACCACCTTGTATGTCAAAGAAGGTCATGGAAACCATCATCAAGGTGGTGCATTGGTTCCAAATTCAGGAGGGGACATTTATCAGTTTCTTTGGTTCCTACAAGACCTCACACACACTTCCTGAATTTGCCACATACAGGGTACTCATGCAGAAATTATGCTACTAAATGACACAAGGTTTCTTGAAAACATTAATCAAGTGGAAGAAGAATCCATAGCCTACATTCCCTCTTATTATCAGGGTCTACATGGTGGAAAATTTAAAGGAAGTGGAGGCAGAGATCAAAGAATTAAAGGGATGTCATTTCATGACCCTAAACTATCATACATATGATCCTGAGAAAGTAGTAGCAAATCAATACAAAAGAGACATTTTCAATTATTCATACCCACATTCTAAGCAGGATCATGAATATGGGATTAGAAATTGGTACAATGTCACCAGGGAGCTCAGCCCCAGTGAGCAGCAAGAAAAATGTGATGAGAAACCCCAAGTGGCCAAGAGGTAGACAGGGATGAAAAAACATTAGAGCAGAGAAATTTAGCCTTGGTAAAGAAGAATCAAGAGATCAAGAGGAAGAGAGAAGAAGAGCTCAAGTGTTTGCAAGATTCAGGTGGCCGACACTCCAAGGACTAGCTTCAAAAAAGAAAGCAGTTGGAAGAAAAAGAAAGGAAGAGTCAGCTAGAAGAGAAATGATTGAAGGAAAAGGTAGAGAAAAAGGCCAAAGAAGAAGAAGAGAAGAAGAGGTTGGATTAGGAACAGAGAGAATTAGAGGAGATACATAGGCAAGCTGAGGAACTTAGGATGAAGAAAGAACAAGAATAAGCTGACAAGGAAGCTCAACAAAAATTTGAGCAAGTTGAGTTGTCTCCATTGGATGTTCCCCCATCCACACCCATTATCGGAGACCACCTTCCTCTCAAAGGGTTGGGCATTCCTGAGGAAATGAAAGATGAAGTGTTGGATCTGACCAAGCTCACTTTTGATTAGGTTAGCTTCAATATCATGTAGGAGAGAAGGAAGTGTTATGCCAAAAAACCTGAAGAACCCCTAATGTTGACCACAGAGAAATAAATTGTTCTCGACAGTATAGTTAACTTTGAGATGATTGCCTCAGCTGGGACTTGTTTTGTGACCTTCAATAAACACAATGTTTCTAGGATGAGAAAAGAAATCTCAGAACTCCATAATAAGCTTTACACATCAAAGCCAAAGGTTGTTAGAGAAAAAGAAGATAGAAAGAAGGCAGAAGAATCAAATGTTTCCCTCCACTTGGTACACTCAAGTACAAAAGAGCTACGGGCTGCAATCAAGGATGAGGCTTAAACTCTTGGTGGATCCATGGTGATGGTCTATGAATAAATGTCAAAAATACATCATACGGTAGCCACAATATTGGCCATACAAACAAACACAAAGGAAAGGTCTTCCATGCTAAAGGAAGTGATTGTAGCCTTGGATAGCATGCATGAGTGGTCCACCAAGTATCCATGTGCACCGACAATAATCCCAGAAAAGGACTGGATCACCACACAAAATTCTAAAGTCTAGCTTTGAACCAAGATCCAATGAAGAGAAAAACTAGCCAAAGATGTGGAAAGAGTGTTGGCTTCTTATAGGCACCTTTTTAGTGGTTTGGAATCGATGATTGAGAAGCATGGGGTTCCTCTATCGGGGAAATAGGGTAAGTGAAGAAGCCTGAAGACATATCACAGGAAGTTCAGGTGCTCGTTAACACATTTAGGAAAGTTGTCCACTCAGACAACCTACAGGTGACAAAGGTGAATATCACACGGTAAGTGGTGGAACCAATGAGAATGTATACAAAGCTGGTGACCCTACCCAATAAGGTGAATGCAAAAAGAAACACTCTCATCCCAGGTGCCCTTGAGTTCCTACATAGACATGACGAGGAACAACTGCAGATAGTCCTCATAGTTGTTGAGTAAACTATTTTGTGCACTTATCTAGTGGAGCAACTCCACCTAGACATCCCAGAACTGTCTATTGTCCAGTTGATAGGATATAATATTATTATTTTATGTAATTAGGAAATTAGGATAGAATAGGGCAGTAATAGAATCTGAAGAGTCATGAGGAGGTCTAAATGTCATGAGATAGTTGAAAGGTCATGAGGAAGTCCAAGAGTCAAGGGCAGACCAAATGTCACTCTCTTTTATAAATACACCATCATGGCATATTGTAAAGGACTTTTATCTTGGGACTTATTTTGGGACATATTGTTTTGAGAGGAATTATGCTCTTCTAATAAATACAAGGAGTAATAGGTTTTTTCCACTATTGGATTGGATGAGTACTTTGTGTTGTGATACCATGGATATTACTTGCTCGATGGATCGAAGGTTTGTTACAAGAAAATTTGGGCTCATCAACCCTGACTTCAAGATCCGTATTATTAGGTCCATCAACCACTAATTCAGTTGTTTTCATTCCCTAATGAAGTTAACCTACATCATGCTTGCCTCCCAAGAGTTTCATGACACCATTCATCCAAAAAGTGCCCATAGAAAGATCAGTGTAGATGGTTCTTTACCAGGCTACAATTGCAAGAACTACACTGTCTGGGTGCTATGCATCGCACCTAGCCTTTGTTTCACCTACACTAAGCAAGATTCATTGAATTTTTGAAATGAATCCATTGGATTCCTCATCCAATGGATGCTTCTGGAAGTTTCCAGGTGGATGGAGCTCGCATTTGGATGAGGAAGAGGATGAATGAACCCTAATCCATTATCCCTTCCTCCATGGAACCACTTCCCAATTTTGGCAAAGCATTCATGAGGGCCATTAATGGCTTAATCTCCTCCATTCAGCTATAAATGGACAAAGCATTCAAAGGCGAGGAGGTTGGAACTTCTTGAGTTAAGGAAATGTTGTTTGAGTGAGACTTGCAAGAGAGTAATGTTATTATGTCAAATTATTGGTTCATGAGGAGAGAAGGTTTTGAAACTGGAAGAAAGACGCTGAATCAAACATGGATTCAAGGGTTGTAATCGTTCCTTTATCAATAAAGAGTTCTATGATTTTTCCCTTTCATGGGTTTATATGATGTATATTGTACTTTCGATTCTATAATATGTTTAGTTAACAAATTGATATGTATACTTTGATGGTTTTTTGTCTCAACTTATGTGTAGGTACCTTCCCAACGAGTTAAGTACGAAAGAGAGTGGTGAAAGTGGTCAAAGGGAAGAGGGATTGAGTGAAAGATATAGGTTGGTTCTTTTGCTCCTCTTTCTTTTATCTGTTAGCTATAGGAAACTTTAACTGTTGTTCTAGACTAGCTACTAGGTCTAGGGGTTGGTCGTTTGACGAAACACTAAAATTGCCCATAACAAAATGGTGACTCCACTGGGGGGTGATCCTATCCCTTATAGTAGTTTATCAATCTCTTAAAACACTTTGAAAAACTGTACCCTCTACTATTCATCAAATTCAAGTTCAATTCACTAAAAATTGAGTCAATTTTGAGTATAAAATTGTCATTATGTAATCAGCGCACCTTTGTAACTGATACAGTGCATTGCATTGCACCCTCTGCATAGACACAATGCTATGCATCGCACTGTCCCTCACTCTGGCCTGTGCTGATCCCTTTAGGATCAGTTTCCAATCTAGGAGCTGAAGCCTTTAGTCAATTTTTAGTTGTTTGAATTGCCCGTTGGATTTAGATGAGGTTTTGTCTCTGAAAACAGTCTTTGTTTCCTTGTTTCAACCCAATTTAGACCGGATTGTTGAATGTTTTTTATGTATTTGTTTTATCATTTGCAGTCCATTGTCGAAAGGTAGTTTCGATTGATTGTTTTGTCAAAAAAAAGTGTCGTAAAGTCTTCCTTCATAAAATAATCGATTTATCTATTTGTGCATTTGATTCATGTTCTCGTTTAAAGTGTCGAAAATATTCGTTTCTTTGAAAGATGAAAGTGTTGTTTAGCCTTCCTTTCCCTTTGTTCATAAATCGACATTTTTTGTGAAAAGAGTTTTTGAATCATTTGTGCATTAGTTTTCCTTATTGCATCATTCACATTAAGAGGAATTGAAAAGAAAAAGAAATACATGCAATTGAATTTTAGAGTTTGAGTTTGTGTGTTTAAAAGGAATGGTTTAGGGAAGTGCATTAGTTTGTGCTCTTTGTTTTTTGATCCAAAAAGTACTTGTTCGCTCTATCCCTCATAGCTAGGATTTTGATTGTTGAAAACAAATAGAACGAGTGCTTCTCATTCTAGTTGCATTCTTAGGAATTTTGGAAAACATCTCGTGGTGAAGCCCAAAGGAAATTTTTAAGCAAGATCAACCTAAAATTTACATCAATTAACCTAATAATGCATTGGAACTTAACGCAAACATCTAAGGTATCTAGGCTAGAGACGTGTTCCGGCGTCTTAAAACCTAGTGGTTGTCATTTTCATTGAGGTTGGGTGATTCCTCCTCTCTGAACTGATGAGTACTAGTATGGACTTGTGCTCCCTGTACTATCGAGTATATAGTGGGAGACCCCAATAGGTTTAAATCATTTGTCCCTACGAAGCCGAGTTTGCTGCCTTATCGATAACAATGCACTAAACATAGCATTCGAGAAGAATAACTATCGTACGGTAAATCCTTGGTAATTTCTCTTTCATTTACCACCAAGGTGTAAATTACAGTTTTGTGATTAGTTTGGTAAACCCTCTTGTCTAATATCTCCAGAGTAGTCACTTTCGTTCCTTTTCAACTCCTTAAAAGAAAAGGTTCATTTGAGAACTTGTCCTTTCAAGCTCATTAAACATCGAAAGTGACTTAGAGTCATCTTATGTTTTTTCTCGACTCTTTAAAAATGAAAAAGCAAAGTTATGTTCTAGTGTCGTAAAAGTTTATTGACTGTGAATAACATCCTTATTCCTTAGTTGACTTTAGGTTGATAAGAACAATCAACAATTCTGGAGGTAGATCAACCTCCACTCTATCGTTCGAGGAAAGTTATGAGCAATTCGCCCTTGCCATCGGAAGCAACACCCATCCGGTCAAGGAAGACCCGTCAAACTGAGTCTGGTACTTCAAGAGATTCCGGTACTTCATTTGAATTACCAGAGCCACCTATCATGGCCAGTACCAAGTCTCAAGTTACTCCAACTATTTCTGGTACATCTGTTACACAAGAAGAAGTTACTCAACTACCTGAGGCCACTATAATGGAAACAAGTGAAAAAGTAACTGAAGTTGATCCACAACTTGAAGTTAATCAACCAGAAATTACTTCAGAACTTGAACCTGTTCAATTGGAATTTGATCCAGAACCTATAGCAGTTGAAACCGAAGACACTCCTGAACCTGAATTTGTTCATGAACCTTCCCTTGAAATTAAGGTTCTTTTACCAGAACATCTGGACTTTGACCTTGAACATTCCGAAGTTGTTACTGAAATACCTCAGTCATCTGTAGTTCCTAAAACTCCATCTTTAACACTAGAAGTCTTTTTCGGACCTGACGGTGAAATCCTTCCACCTGGATTAATTGTTGTAGAGGAAGAAGCTGAAGAACATTCTACCCCCTAGACTCCACATCATTTTGGACCTATTTTATATCTTTATTCTGAGTCTCTTCCTCACTTTGTTGCTGCCTCTGAGATACCACTTGATTCATTAGGTCAACTTTTGGGTTAGTTAACCATGGCAGAAAAACCGCAAGCATCACAGACTGTTTCATTTGATGCAGCTGCGGCAGAATCCTTTGCTGCTACTTCTTTGATGTTTACTACCACACCTGAGTCACATTTATATGGACAGCCGTTCGTCTCGGCTAGTTACCAGTCTATGGCTGGAATGCACTCAGGATTTTCTTCTTTGCCATGATGATTATTGAAAAGGCTTCTCATTTAGAGGGAAAGACTCTTGACAAGATCGCAACACCTATTATTATTTGTGATGGATGTTGAAGGATGCATTGTATTGTTTGAAGCAAGCTCCCCAAGCTTGATAGTCAACCTCTAATGATTGGGCACGAGAAGCATTTGGGTTCTCCACTCGAGAGGAAGGATCTTGGTATGATGCATCACTTCTAGAGATGTGAGACTGCATGGATACACTGATTATGAATAGGTTGGAAAGGGAGTTAGTTTGGTTAAATAATCTCTTTCAAGAGTTGTTGGAGTAGGTTATAGATATGATAGTGATATATTGCAACAACAAGAGTGGGATTCAATTGGCAGATAATATTGTATATAGCTGGGGCTCAGATATATTCATGTATTGAGACAATGTTGTTGTATGAGATAAGCTTAGGCTTGTGGTTTCTACTTTCATGAGAGGGAGAAATGAAGAATAAGGTATATTTTTCTTACATGCATTAGAGGAATTTTCAACCTAAAAGTTCCCATGAAATTTTCACGTACATAATATGTAAACCAAACAAAATCCGTTAAATTTAAAAAGAGGTACAAAAAAATATTTTGGAGGAAAATTAGAAAAACTACTTTTTTAATTGTATTTTTGCCATATCTCCTTATAGGTTTATTCAAATTTCAAGTCTAGGCACTCGTTGGATGTAGAATAAAATTCTACATCCAATGAGTACCCATTATGCATACTTTTGAGAATACCCACATTGATAAAAAATAAATATACATTAAAAACGTGTGTTGAAACACGCTTTTTTAATGTATCTTCAATTTTTATAAATGTGGGTCTTCTCAAAAGTATGCATAATGGGTATTTGTTGCATAAATAATTTAATTTTGCATCCAACTAGTGTCTACACTTGAAATTTGAATAAAATTGTAAGGAGATAAGCCAAAAATACAATTAAGAAAAGTAGTTTTCTTCTTTTCCCCCTAAAATTTATAGCTCTTATTTTATTATTTTTCCTTAGGAGGCCACTTTTAGGCTGAAATTTCCTCTAATTTATTTTATTTAATATAACATTTGATTTGATGTCTTGTATGAACAAGAAAATAGAGGATTATTTCTCAAATTGTTTTCATAAAACAATGTGATTGAACTCTTCATTGAATTGTTTCAGTCAATACTAGATATGAGCACTTCCATATGTTTTTGATATTCATAAAGCAACATGGATTGATGGATGTCCCTCCTAAGTAAGGCTCCAGGTTTACCGAGAACATTAAGTCAGATCGTCCCCCATGTCTGAGCTACGAGGGTGAGGAATTTATTCATAGAGCTTTTGGGGTTGAGGGACCTCTAGATTTGACAAAGTACACCATAGTTGGCATCTGTCTTTCCCACCCATCTAGCCAATGGGTGTTCATTTCTTGAGTTAGGGGCGATCCTTACCATTTATGGTAAGTGGTATCCCACTAAAGCTAGAGATGTAGGTGTTCTACCACTGACTCTTGAGGGTAATGATGGGAAGATCAACAAACAATAGGATAATGTTGATGGTGCTGGAAATCCATCAACCAAGGGGATCTCCCCAATATGAAGTCCCAATTAGGCCATTGTAGGAGTCCCATTTGGTATAAAGACCCAGTTGACAAATCCTCAAACACATGCCTTGGCTCTAGCTATTAGCATAGGAGAGTGATGAAATGGCATCTTTGAACATCATGGTGAGCATGCCTGTGCAACGGAACTGTGTCTAGATTCTCTTACTGCAAAAGGGGGAGAAAAGTGAGCTTATAAGTGAGATATAATAGTACCACCAAGGAAGAGGCACACATGAACTAGAAATTCTTTTCCAACATCCAATGGAATAGTCCACAATGGAGGTGACAGTCGTTAAAATCAATGATCAAAGGAAGATCCATCTAACATCCAATAAAATAGTTGACAGCGGATGTGACGGTCATTACAACTTATAAGTGAGGGAAGATCTATCTAGTGTAATGTGTTATAGTCCACAAGGATGAGAAAACAATAACAACCATTACATCACATTCTCAAAAAGATAAGTACTAAAAGAACCGAAATAGTTCAAATATATTAGTACATGTGAAAGAAAACATGAAATACAAACATTCATAAAATAGTCTTACAAATATTTATAAGTCATGCATGAAAACATGTTGGCCTGAAAAGGCTTTTGTAATTAAGAAAAAGTTCCAAGACACATATTTACATTGTAAATCACTAGCCCCAGTATTGGGACATTGGAGGCACTCCTTGATCATGAAAGAACTAATTGATCTCCCTAATGCCTTGCAGGAGGAGCCAAGGTGAAAAAAGTACTTTGCTCATACAATGAGGGGGTAAATATAACAAAGGGTGATGGTTCCCCTTATGATGCTTTGACTACCCTCCTTATTGTTCATCTTCCTATAACTTTTCAACTTACATGACTCTTCATATTCTTGTGTGTACATTGGACTTTCACTTTACAATACATTTGATTTACAACATGGACCACAGTAGTGATGTGGCATATGAAAACTCATGACACGACTTGACATGACACTAATGATGTGGAAATATCAAGAGGTTCTTACTAGTGAGTGATAGACATGTTCTTGGATATGCTCTCTCTTTTCTTCTGTAGAGCTTGATGATGCGAGGTCTTCAATGATCTTCGGTCTTGGGAGGTGGTTGCAAACTTGTGTCCCTTTTATTTCTCTTGATAGGTTCACTCGTTCGTTTAGCTGTGAGTGATTCTTAGGCATGCTTTCCTCGTTATTATCCTTCCCCATCATCTCCTCATGAATTGATAGTGTACTTGTTCCTGTAATTCACTCATGATAGGACGACATTAATATGAAAAATACCTAGTCTAAGATAATGCATTGCTATCCATGAATTGAGCCTGAGACAAGTGATTATGACAATTGAAGTACAAAGATTCACTTTCCCTAATTATGACAATAGTCTTTGATGAATGATTGATGACATGTTCAAATCCAATAATGATGTAGCTGATGATGCTTTTTCATAAATATGATATATATATATGGTTGGGAACCATATATAGTTTGACTATGTGATTTTATAGTTTTTTCATGACAGTATTATGAGAGACAAGTTGATGTCCCGATTGATGATGATTGAAAGCACTTCTCATTTAGAGGGAAATACTCTTGATGAGATTGCAACACCTATTATTATTTGTGATAGATGTTGAAGGAGGCATTGTATTGTTTGAAGCAAGCTCCCCAAGCTTGGTAGTCAACCTCTAATGGTTGGGCACGAGAAGCATTTGGTTTCTGCATTTGAGATGAAGGATCTTTGTATGATGCATTACTTCTGGAGATGTGAGAATGCACGGATACACCGATGATGACTAGGCTAGAAAGAGAGTTAGTTTTGTTAAAGAATCTCCTTTAAGAGTTGTTGGAGTAGGTGCTAGATATGATAATGATATATTGCAACAACAAGAGTGGGATTCAATTGGCAGATAATTCCATATATAGCTGGGGCTGAGATATCTTCATGTATTGAGACAATGTTGTTGTATGAGATAAGCTTAGGCTTGTGGTTTCTGCCTTCACGAGAGGGAAAAAGGAAGAATAAGGTATATTTTTATTACATGCATTAGAGGAATTTTCACCCTAAAAGTTCCCATGAAATTTTCACGTACATAATATGTAAACCAATCAAAATCCGTTAAATTTAAAAAGTGGTACAAGTAAATATTTTGGAGGGAAAATTAAAAAAACAACTTTTTTAATTGTAGTTTTGCCATACCTCCTTTTAGGTTTATTCAAATTTCAAGTGTGGGCACTCGTTGGATGTGGAATTAAATTCTACATCCAATGAGTACCCATTATGCATACTTTTGAGAAGACCCACATTGATAAAAAATAAATATACATTAAAAAAGTGTGTTGAAATGCACTTTTTAATGTGTCTTCAATTTTCATCAATGTGGGTCTTCTCAAAGGTATGCATAATGGGTATTCGTTGCATCCATAATTTAATTTTACATCCAACAAGTGTCTATACTTGAAATTTGAATAAACTTGTAAGGAGATAAGCCAAAAACACAATAAAAAAAAGTAGTTTCCTTCTTTTCCCTCTAAAATTTATGTCTCTTATCCACTTTTTGGCTAAAAGTTCCTCTAATTTATTTTATCTAATATAGCATTTGATTTGATGTTTCATATGAATAGGAAAATACAGGATTATTGCTTAAACAGTTTTTATAAAACAGTGTGATTGAACTCTTCATTAAATTGTTTCAGCCGATACTAGATATGAAAACATGGATTGATGGATGTGACCCTCCTCGGTAAGGCTCCAGGTTTATCGAGAACAATGAGTCAACTCTTCCCCCATGTCTGAGCTACGAGGGTGAGGAATTGATTCATAGATCTTTTGGGGTTGAGGGACCTCTATATTTGATAGAGTGCACCGCAGTTAGCATCTGTCTTTACCACCCATCTAGCCAATGGGTGTTGATTTCTTGAGTTAGGGGTGATCGTTACCTTTTATGCTAATTGGTATCCCACTAAAGCTAGAGATACAGGTGTTCTACCACTGACTCTTCAAGGTAATGATGGGAAGATCAACAAACAATAACATAATTTTGACGGTGCTGGAAATCCATCAACCAAGGGGATCTCCCTGATATGAAGTCCTAATTAGTCCATTGTAGGAGTCACATTCGGTATAAAGGCCTAGTTGCCAAATCCCCTAACATATTCCTTGGCTTTAGCTATCAGCATAGGAGAGTGATGCAATGGTGTCTTTGAACCTCAAGGTGAGTGTGCCTGGTGAGTGTGTAATGCAACCATGTGTAGGTTCTATTACTGCAAAAGGGGGAGAAAAGTGAGCTTATAAGTGAGAGCTAATAGTACCACCAAGGAAGAGGCACACATGAACTAGAAATTCCTATCCAACATCCAGTGGAATAGTCCATAGTGGAGGTGACAATCGTTAAAAGCAATGATCAAAGGAAGATCCATCTAACATCCAACATAATAGTCGACAATGGATGTGATGCTCATTATAACTTATAAGTGAGGGAAGATCTATCTAGTATCCTACAGAATAGTCCACAAGGATGAGACAACAATAACAACCATTACATCACATTCTCAACAAGATAAGTACTAAAAGAATCGAAATAGTTCAAATATATTAGTACATGTGAAAGAAAACATGAAATACAAACATTCATAAAATATTCTTACAAATATTTATAAGTCATGCATGAAAACATGTTGGCTTGAAAACGCTTCTATAATTAAGAAAAAGTTCCAAGACACATATTTACATCGTAACTCACTAGCGCCAGTATTGGGACGTTGGAGGCACTCCTTGATCATGAAAGAAGTAATTGATCTCCCTAATGCCTTGCAAGAGGAGCCAAGGTGAAAAATGTACTTTGCTCATACAATGAGGGGGTATATATAACAAAGGTTGATGATTCCCCTTATGACTCTTTGACTACCCTCATGATTGTTCATCTTCTATGACTTTTCAACTTACATGACTCTTCATATTCTTGTGTGTCCATTGGACTTTCACTTGACAATACATTTGATTTACAACATGGACCATAGCAGTGATGTGGCATATGACAACTCATGACATGACTTGACATGACACTTATGATGTGGAAATATCAAGAGGTTGTTCCTAGTGAGTGATAGATGTGTTCTTGGATATTCTATCTCTTTTCTTCTACAGAGCTTGATGATGTGAGGTCTTCTATGATCTTTGGTCTTGGGAGGTGGTTGCAAACTTGTGTCCCTTTTATTTATCTTGATAGGTTTACTCATTCATTTAGCTGTGAGTGAATCTTAGGCATGCTTTCCTCGTTATTTTCCTTCCCCATCATCTCCTCATGAATTGATAGTGTACTTGTTCCTGTAATTCACTTATGACGGGACGACATTAATCTGAAAACTCCCTCATCTAAGATGATGCATTGTTATCCATGAATTGAGCCCAAGACAAGTGATTATGATAATTGAAGTACAAATATTCACTTTCCCTAATTATGACAATAGTCTTTGATGAATGATTGATCACATGTTAAAATCCGATAATGAAGTAGCTGATCATGATTTTTCATAACTATGATATATATATGGTTGGGAACCTGATATAGTTTGACTATGTGATTTGACAGTTTTTTTGTGACAGTATTAAGAAAGACAGGTTGATGTCTTGACTGATGATGATTGAAAAGGCTTCTCATTTAGAGGGAAATACTCTTGATGAGATTGCAACACCTATTATTATTTGTGATGGATGTTGAAGGAGGCATTGTATTGTTTGAAGCAATCTCCCCAAGCTTGGTAGTCAACCTCTAATGATTGGGCATGAGAAGCATTTGGGTTCTGCATTCGAGATGAAGGATCTTGGTATGATGCATTACTTTTGGAGATGTGAGACTGCACCGATACACCGATGATGACTAGGCTAGAAAGAGAGTTAGTTAGGTTAAAGAATCTCTTTCAAGAGTTGTTGGAGTAGGTGCTAGATATGATAATGATATATTGCAACAACAAGAGTGGGATTCAATTGGTAGATAATTCCGTATATAGTTGGGGCTAAGATATCTTCATGTATTGAGACAATGTTGTTGTATGAGATAAGCTTAGGCTTGTGGTTTCTACCTTCATTAGAGTGAGAAAGGAAGAATGATGTATATTTTTATTACATGCATTGGAGGAATTTTCAGCCTAAAAGTTCCCATGAAATTTTCATGTACATAATATGTAAACCAATTAAAATCCGTTAAATTTAAAAAGCGGTACAAGTAAATATTTTGAAGGGAAAATTAAAAAAACTACTTTTTTAATTGTATTTTTTCCATATCTCCTTATAGGTTTATTCAAATTTCAAGTGTGGGCACTTGTTGGATGTGGAATTAAATTCGACATCCAATGAGTACCCATTATGCATACTTTTGAGAAGACCCACATTGATAAAAAATAAATATACATTAAAAAAGGGTGTCAAAACGCACTTTTTTAATGTATATTCAATTTTTATCAATGTGGATCTTCTCAAACGTATGCATAATGGGTATTCGTTGCATCCATAATTTAATTTTACATCCAACGAGTGTCTACACTTGAAATTTGAATAAACTTGTAAGGAGATAGGCAAAAAATACAATTAAAAAAAGTAGTTTTCTTCTTTTCCCTCTAAAATTTATGGCTCTTATTTTATTATTTTTCTTTAGGAGGCCACTTTTTGGCTGAAATTTCATGTAATTTATTTTATCTAATATATCATTTGATTTGATGTCTCATATGAATAGGAAAATAGAGGATTATTGCTCAAACGGTTTTTATAAAACAATGTGATTGAATTCTTCATTAAATTGTTTTAGCCGATACTAGATATGAGAACTTCCATATGTTTTTTATCTTCATAGAGCAACATGAATTGATGGACGTGATCCTCCCGGGTAAGGCTCCAGGTTTATCGAGAACATTGAGTCAGCTCTTCCCCTATGCCTGAGCTGTGAGGGTGAGGAATTGAGTCATCGATCTTTTGGGGTTGAGGGACCTTTATATTTGACAGAGTACACCGCAGTTAGCATCTGTCTTTCCCACCCATCTTGCCAATGGTTGTTGATTTCTTGAGTTAGGGGCGATCCTTAACATTTATGCTAAGTGTTATCCCACTAAAGCTAGAGATGCAGGTGTTGTACCACTGACTCTTGAGGGTAATGATGGGAAGACCAACAAACAATAGGATAATGTTAATGGTGCTGGAAATCCATCAACCAAGGGGATCTCCTTGATATAAAGTCCCAATTAGGCCATTGTAGGAGTCCCATTCAGTATAAAGGCATAGCTTCCAAATCCTTAGAAAAATTCCTTGGCTCTAGCTATCAGTACAGGAGAGTGATGCAATGGTGTCTTTGAACATCAAGGTGAGCATCCTGGTGAGTGTGCAATGCAACCGTGTCTAGGTTCTCTCACCGCAAAAGGGGGAGAAAAGTGAGACTATAAGTGAGAGGTAATAATACCACTAAGGAAGAGGCACACGTGAACTAAAAATGCCTATCTAAAATCCAGTGGAATAGTCCACAGTGGAGGTGATAGTTGTTAAAACCAACGATCAAAGGAAGCGCCATCTAACATCCAAAAGAATAGTCGACAGCAGATGTCACGATCATTATAACTTATAAGTGAGGGAAGATCTATCTAGTATCCTTCATAATAGTCCACAAGGATGAGACAAAAATAAAAACTATTACATCACATTCTCAACAAGATATGTACTAAAACAAGCGAAATAGTTCAAATATATTAGTACATGTGAAAGAAAACATGAAATACAAACATTCAAAAAATAGTCTTACAAATATTTACAAGTCATGCATGAAAACATGTTGGCCTGAAAAGGATTCTATAATTAAGATAAAGTTCAAAGAAACATTTTTACATCGTAAATCACTAGCCCCAGGATTGGGACATTGAAGACACTCCTTGATCATGAAAGAAATAATTGATCTCCCTAATGCCTTACAGGAGGAGCCAAGGTGAAAAAAGTACTTTGTTCATACAATGAGGGGGTAAATATAACTAAGGGTGGTGATTCCCCTTATGACTCTTTGACTACCCTCATGATTGTTCGTCTTCCTATGACTTTTCAGCTTACATGACTCTTCATATTCTTATGTGTCCATTGGACTTTCACTTTACAATACATTTGACTTACAACATGGACTGCAGTAGTGATGTGGCATATGACAACAAATGACATGACTTGACATGACATTGATGATGTGATTTGCCTTGATGATGTGGAAATATCAAGAGGTTGTTCCTGGTGAGTGATATATGTGTTCTTGGATATGATCTCTCTTTTCCTCTGCAGTGCTTAATGATGTAAGGTCTTCAATGATCTTTGGTCTTCGGAGGTGGTTGCAAACTTGTGTCCCTTTTATTTCTCTTGATATGTTCACTCGTTCGTTTAGTTGTGAGTGAGTCTTAGGCATGATTTCCTCATTATTATCCTTCCCCATCATCTCCTCATGAATTGATAGTGTACCTGTTCCTGTAATTCACTCATGACGGGATGACATTAATCTGAAAACTCCCTAGTTTAGGATGATACATTGTTATCCATGAATTGAGCTCGAGACAAGTGATTATGATCTTTGAAGTACAAAGATTCACTTTCCCTAATTATCATAGTAGTCTTTGATGAATGATTGATGACATGTTCAAATCCAATTATGAAGTAGCTGATGATGATTTTTCATAACTATGATATATATATGGTTGGGAACCTGATATAGTTTGACTATGTCATTTGACAGTTTTTGCATGATAGTATTATGAGAGATAGGTTGATGTCTCTATTGGTGATGATTGAAAGGGCTTCTCATTTAGAGGGAAAGACTCTTGATGAGATCGCACCACATATTATTATTTGTGATGGTTGTTGAAGGAGAAATTGTATTGTTTGAAGCAAGCTCCCCAGGCTTGGTAGTCAACCTCTAGTGATTGGGCACGAGAAGCATTTGGGTTCTGCACTCGAGATGAAGGATCTTGGTATGATGCATTACTTCTGGAGATGTGCGACTGCATGGATACACCGATGATGAGTAGGCTGGAAAGAGAGTTAGTTTGGTTAAAGAATCTCTTTTAAGAGTTGTTGGAGTAGGTGCTAGATATCATAATGATATATTGCAACAACAAGAGTGGGATTCAATTGGCAAATAATTCTGTATATAGCTGGGGCTGAGATATATTCATCTATTTAGACAATGTTGTTGTATGAGATAATCTTAGGCTTTTGGTTTCTACCTTCATGAGAGGGATAAAAGAAGCATAAGTTATATTTTTATTACATGCATTAGAGGAAATTTCAGCCTAAAAGTTCCCATGAAATTTTCACCTACATAATATGTAAACCAGTCAAAATCCCTTAAATTTAAAAAGAGGTACAAGTAAATATTTTGGATGGAAAATTAAAAAAACTACTTATTTAATTGTATTTTTTCCATATCTCCTTATAGCTTTATTCAAATTTCAAGTCTAGGCACTTGTTGGATGTGGTATTAAATTCTATATCCAATGAGTACCCATTATGCATACTTTTGAGAACACCCACATTGATAAAAAATAAATGTACATTAAAAAAGTGTGTTGAAACACGCTTTTTTAATGTATATTCAATTTTTATCAATGTGGGTCTTCTCAAAGTTATGCATAATGGGTATTCGTTGCATCCATGATTTAATTTTACATCCAACGAGTGTCTACACTTGAAATTTGAATAAACTTGTAAGGAGATAAGCCAAAAATACAATTAAAAAGAGTAGTTTTCTTCTTTTCACTCCAAAATTTATGGCTCTTATTTTATTATTTTTCCTTAGGAGGCCATTTTTTGGCCGAAATTTCCTCTAATTTATTTTATCTAATATAGAATTTGATTTGATGTCTCGTATGAATAGGAAAATAGAGGATTATTGCTCAAAACAGTTTTTATAGAACAATGTGATTGAACTCTTCATTAAATTGTTTCAACCAATACTAGATATGAGCACTTCCATATGTTTTTGATCTTCATAGAGCAACATGGATTGATGGATGTGACCCTCCTGGGTAGGGCTCCAAGTTTATCTAGAACATTGAGCCAGCTCTTCCCCATGTCTGATCTACGAGGGTGAAGAATTGAGTCAGATCTTTTGTGGTTGAGGGACCTCTCTATTTGAAGGAGTACACCATAGTTAACATCTGTCTTTCCCACCCATCTAGCCAATGGGTGTTGATTTCTTGAGTTAGGGGCGACCCTTAACATTTATGCTAAGTGGTATCACACTAAAGCTAGAGATGCAGATGTTCTACCACTGACTCTTGAGGGTAATGATGGGAAGACCAACAAACAATAGGATAATGTTAATGGTGTTGGAAATCCATCAACCAAGGGGATATCCTTGGTATGAAGTCCCAATTAGGCCATTTTAGGAGTCCCATTCGATATAAAGGCCTAGTTTCCAAATCCCCAAACATATTCCTTGGCTCTAGCTATTAGCACAGGAGAGTGATGCAATGGTGTCTTTGAACATCAAGATGAGCGTGCCTGGTGAGTGTGCAACGCAATCGTGTCTAGGTTCTCTTACTACAAAAGGGGGAGAAAAGTGAGACTACAAGTGAGAGGTAATGATACCACTAAGGAAGAGGCACACATGAACTAGAAATGCCTGTCCAACATCCAATGGAATATTCCACAGTGGAGCGAAGATCTATCTAGTATCCTGCGGAATAGTCCACAAGGATGAGACAAAAATAACAACCATTACATCACATTCTCAACCAGATAAGTACTAAAACAACCGAAATAGTTCAAATATATTAGCACATGTGAAAGAAAACATGAAACACAAACATTCACAAAATAGTCTTACAAGTATTTATAATTCATGCATCAAAACATGTTGACCTGAAAAGGTTTTTGTAATTAAGAAAAAGTTCGAAGACACATTTTTACATCATAAATCACTAGCCCCAGTATTGGGACATTGGAGGCACTCCTTGATCATGAAAGAACTAATTGATCTCCCTAATTCCTTACAGGAGGAGCCAAGGTGAAAAAAGTACTTTTCTCATACAATGAGCGTTGTATATACAACCAAGGGTGATGATTCCCCTTATGACTCTTTGACTACCCTCATGATTGATCATATTCCTATGACTTTTCAACTTACATGACTCTTCATATTCTTGTGTGTCCATTGGACTTTCACTTTACAATACATTTGATTTACAACATGGACTACATTAGTGACGTGGCATATGACAGCTCATGACATGACTTGACATGACATTGATGATGTGAATTCTCTTGATGATGTGGAAATATCAAGAGGTTGTTCCTGGTGAGTGATAGATGTGTTCTTTGATATGATATCTTTTCCTCTGCAGAGCTTGATGATGTGAGGTCTTCAATGATCTTTGGTCTTGGGAGGTGGTTGCAAACTTATGTCCGTTTTATTTCTCTTGATAGTTTCTCTTGTTCATTTAGTTGTGAGTGAGTCTTAGGCATGCTTTCCTCATTATTCTCCTTCCCCATCATCTCCTCATGAATTGATAGTGTACCTGTTCCTATAATTCACTCACGATGGGATGACATTAAATTGAAAACTCCCTAGTCTAAGATGATGCATTGTTATCCATGAATTAAGCCCGAGACAAGTGATTATGATCCTTGAAGTACAAAGATTCACTTTCCCTAATTATGATAGTAGTCTTTGATGAATGATTGATGACATGTTCAAATACGATAATGAAGTAGCTGATGATGATTTTTCATAACTATGATATATATATGGTTGGGATCCTGATATAGTTTGACTATGTGATTTGACAGTTTTTGCATGACAGTATTATGAGAGACATGTTGATGTCTTGATTGGTGATGATTGAAAGGACTTCTCATTTAGAGGGAAAGACTCTTGATGAGATCGCAACACCCATTATTATTTGTGATGGATGTTGAAGGAGGAATTGTATTGTTTGAAGAAAGCTCCCCAAGCTTGGTAGTCAACCTCTAATGATTGGGCACGAGAAGCATTTGGATTCTGCACTCGAGATTAAGGATCTTGGTATGATGCATTACTTATGGAGATGTGAGACTGCATGGATACACCGATGATGACTAGGCTGGAAAGAGAGTTATTTTGGTTAAAGAATCTCTTTTAAGAGTTGTTGGAGTAGGTGATAGATATGATAATGATATATTGCAACAACAAGAGTGGGATTCAATTGGCAGATAATTCCGTATATAGCTGGGGCTGAGATATCTTCATGTATTGAGACAATGTTGTTGTATGAGATAAGCTTAGGCTTTTGGTTTCTACCTTCATGAGGGGGAGAAAGGAAGCATAAGGTATGTTTTTATTACATGCATTAGAGGAATTTTCAGCCTAAAAGTTCCCATGAAATTTTCACGTACATAATATGTAAACCAATCAAAATAGATTAAATTTAAAAAGAGGTACAAGTAAATATTTTGGAGGGAAAATTAAAAAGACTACTTTTTGAATTGTATTTTTTCCATATCTCCTTATAGGTTTAGTCAAATTTCAAGTCTAAGCACTCATTGGATATGAAATTAAATTCTACATCCAATGAGTACCCATTATGCATAATTTTGAGAAGACCCACGTTGATAAAAAATAAATATACATTAAGAAAGTGTGTTGAAACACACTTTTTAAATGTATCTTTGATTTTTATCAATGTGGGTCTTCTCAAAAGTATGCATAATGGCTATTCATTGCATCCATAATTTAATTTTGCATCCAACAAGTATCTGCACTTGAAATTGGTATAAACTTGTAAGGAGATAAGCCAAAAATAGAATTAAAAAAAGTAGTTTTCTTCTTTTCCCTCTAAAATTTATATGTCTTATTTTATTATTTTTCCTTAGAAGGCCACTTTTAGGCTGAATTTTCCTCTAATTTATTTTATCTAATATAACATTTGATTTGATGTCTCATATGAACGTGAAAATAGAGGATTATTTCTCAAATTGTTTTCATAAAATAGTGTGATTGAACTCTTCATTGAATTGTTTCAGCCAATACTAGATATGGGAACTTCCATATGTTTTTGATCTTCATATAGAAACATGGATTGATTGATGTAACCCTCTTGGGTAAGGCTCTAGGTTTATCGAGAACATTGAGACAACTCTTCCACCATGTTTGAGCTCTGAGGGTGAGAAATTGAATCATAGAGTTTTTGGGGTTGAGGGACCTCTAGATTTGACATAGTACACTGCAGTTGGCATCTGTCTTTCCCACCCATCTAGCTAATGGGTGTTGATTTCTTGAGTTAGTGTTAGGTCCCTATACTACTAGTGTAACCCCTTATTGTTATTAGTACAACCCCCTTATTATATTGTTGTGTCCATGTAGTCCCCATATTGTTATTATTGTGCCCCATAGAAGCCCACTATTGTTATTATTGTGCCCTTACATTATTATTGTTATGTTGGCTCTGATTATATTATGACCCCTTAGACTCCTATATATAGAAAGGAGGTCTTTTCATTTGTATCATCCAAGAATTGTTCATTTGTGTAATGTAAAGGAGGTTTCCCCCTCAAAGAGGCTTATTTCTAAGGAATGATCTGTCTTTTCTATCTTTTTGTGAGTTGGTTTCATAACATTTGGTATCAGAGCTTTGGATTCTAGGGTTTCGCTGCACAAACAGGTCATCGTGGAATTTTTTCTATAACGTTTTTTCTGCAACATTTCAAAAGCTAAAAAAAACCCATTTGAGACGAAATATCGTTGAACCTCAGATCTGAATTTCATATCTTGTCTCGCTATATGTTCAGAGATATGATCTGGGGAAGTTAGGTTTTTTCAAGCTCCATAATTCCATATCAAACAAGACATCATGGGATTTTCTCTATAATTGTCTTTCTACAAAGTTTCATACTCTGAATTTAAAACCCATTTGAGCCGAATAGTTGATGAAGCTCGGGCCCGAATTTAAGACCTTGTTTCACTATATTTTCAGAGATATAGTCCAAGACACTTAGGGTTTCTGTAGGCTCCTGAATTACATCCCAAACAAGTGTCCTGGGGAAAATCGTCATAACTGTCTCTCTGAGCATCAGATTGAAATTTCTTAAGAAGTTGCAAAAATAGGACGAACTTTAGTTTTCTGTGTATATTTTTCAGATATGAAGATCAAAACAGTAACACGTGGCACTTCATACAAGTTCACTCATCTAAAAAAGTATATAATTAGGTCATCTTGGGAGATTGGGCATAACTCTTTCTTGGAGAATCCAATTTCGACCAGACTGATGGCATTGGAAAGAGGGATACCGCAGGTCTCAATTGTAGATCTTGGAGATCCGAAATTTCAGAGATACAACATATTCAAGAGCGAGGTCCTAAAATCAAGAAAAATAGATATGAGGAGGTTTTTGGAAAGGATCCATTAAATTGGATACTACAAATGGAGCAATATTTTGATATACAAGAGGTGCAACTATTACAAAAGGTACATATTGCATCTTTATATTTGGAACTGAATCAATTTTTAATGTATAAATGGATTTTTTCTCGTAAAGCACTTGTCACTTGGTTAATTTTCACGAAAAAAATGATAACACGTTATGAGGATACAAAGAGTAACACCTTCTTTAGCCAATTGATAAATCTCAAACAAAAGGTTTCAATGGCAGAGCACATTAAGGACTTTCAAAAATTGAATATAAGGGTAAATGATATTCCAGAGAAGCAAAGGATTGATGTCTTCATAGGGACTTTAAAGGATAACATTCAAGATGAGGTTCATATTTGGGAACCTGATTCATTGGAGAAGGCATTCATGTTGGCAAGAAAAATTGAAAGAAAAATTATGGAAACAGAGAATCCCACCACTCATGGCTATAATTATGGAAGTTTTTTTTCTCCTAGCCTTCCACAACCTACAAGATTTATACCAAAACAATTGGAAGAAAAAAGAGAAAAATGGCTTTGTTACAATTTTGATAGCAAATACACTAAATGTCAGAAGTGTGCCGAGAAGAAATTATTTTACATTGGTTGTGAAGAGGAGGAGGAAAAGGACCAAGAAACATCAAAATAAGAGGATAAACACTAGGAACCAACCCCAAAGAAGGAAGAAATGAATCTAACCATATCTTGTAAAGCATTGGCAAGAATTACCACTCCCCAAACTCTCAAGATAGAAGGATATATCAAGAAGAAAGAGGTTCAAGAAGTGAAGGATCACATACAGAAAGAAGAAATGAATCCGACCATATCTTTTAATGCATTGGACGGAATTAACACTCCTAAAACTCTCAAAATAGAAGGACATATAAAGAAGAAAAATGTTCAAGAAGTGAAGGATCACATCGAGTATCAACAAATGAACTCGACCATATCATGTAATGCATTGGAAGAAATTACCACTCCTCAAACTCTCAAGATAGAAGGACATGTCAAGAAGAAAATGATTCAAGCAGTGAAAGATCACATCAAGCATCAACAACAAGTTCTCCAACTTTTAAAGGTTAATGCCACTTTGGTGTAGAATCGAATGAAACAATAGGTAGATCAACAGCACAGTGAAAGAAGTTTTGATGTAGGCGATTAGGTATTTTTATGCGTACAACTAAAACAAGCTATTTATGAGAAGGAAATGTTGGCAATACTACATGCACTTAAGAAATGGAGACCTTACCTATTGGGAAGACACATCAAGGTAAAATTGGATCATTATGGTCTTAAATACTTCTTAGAACCAAGATTATCTTTAGAAGAACAGAAAAAATGGGTCACAAATATGTTGGGTTATGACTTTGAAATCATCTACAAAAAAGGGAAGCAAAATGTTGTTGCAGATTCACTCTCAAGAAAGGATGAGGATGTGGAAGCATTGTTTTGTGCTATTTCTATTATCCAACCAGATTAGATAAACAAAGCAAGGGATGAATGGAAGAAGGATGAAGAAGTGTGGCCACTCATTCAAAAGTTTCAAAAGATCCTAGTTCAAACAATATTTCGAGAAATTGATGAGGAAGGAAAAATCATATTGGAACCTAAAGCAGTCACAGAAACAAGAAACTGAAAGATACGGAATTGATCAATTTCAAAGTATCTCCTCAAGTGGAAGAACTTACCCACTGAAGATTCCACATGGGAGGACAAGAATTGTATACAGAAGCTTCACGAACTACTCAAGCATTGAGGACAACACTTTTTGAAGGATAGGGGCATGTTAGGTCCCTATACTACTAGTGTAACCCCTTATTGATATTAGTACAACCCCCTTATTATATTGTTGTGCCCATGTAGTGCCCATATTGTTATTATTGTGCCTCATAGAAGCCCACTATTGTTATTATTGTGCCCTTACATTTTATTGTTATGTCGGCTCTGATATTATGACCCCTTAGACTCCTATATATAGAAAGGAGGTCTTGTCATTTGTATCATCCAGGAATTGTTCATTTGTGTAATGTAAAGGAGGTTGCCCCCTCGAAGAGGCTTATTTTTAAGGCGTTGAACTATATTTTCTATCTTTTTGTGAGCTGGTTTCATAACAATTAGGGGTGATCCTTACCATTTATGGTAAGTGGTATCCCACTAAAGCTAGAGATGTAGGTGTTTTACCACTGACTCTTGAGGGCAATGATGGGAATATCAACAAACAATAGGATAATTTTGACGATGTTGGAAATCCATCAATCAAGGGGATCTCCCCGATATGAAGTCCCAATTAGGCCATTATAGGAGTCCCATTCGGTATAAAGGCCCAGTTGCCAAATCCTCAAACATATGCCTTAGCTCTGGCTATCAGCACAGGAGAGTGATGCGATGGTGTCTTTGAACATCAAGGTGAGCGTCCTGGTTGGTGTGCAACGCAACCGTGTCTAGGTTCTCTTACTGAAAAATAGGGAGAAAAGTTAGCCTACAAGTGAGAGGTAATAGTACCACCAAGGAAGAGGCAAACATGAACTAGAAATCCATGTCCAACATCTAGTGGAATAGTCCACAGTGGAGGTCACAGTCATTAAAACCAATGACCAAAGTAAGATCCATCTAACATCCAACAAAATAGTCCATAGTAGATGTGATGGTCATTATAACTTATAAGTGAGGGAAGATCGGTCTAGTATCCTACGGAATAGTCCACAAGGATGAGAGAACAATAACGACCATTAAATCACATCCTCAACAAGATAAGTACTAAAAAAACCAAAATAGTTCAAATATATTAGTACATGTCAAAGAAAACATGAAATAAAAACATTCACAAAATAGTATTACAAATATTTATAAGTCATGCATGAAAACATGTTGGCCTGAAAAGGCTTCTATAATTAAGAAAAAGTTCCAAGACACATATTTACATCGTAAATCACTAGCCCCAGTATTGGGACATTGGAGGCACTTCTTGATCATGAAAGAACTAATTGATCTCCCTAATGCCTTATAAGAGGAGCCAAGGTGAAGAAAGTACTTTGCTCATACAATGAGGGCATATATATAACCAAGGGTGATGATTCCCCTTATGACTCTTTGACTACCCTCATGATTGTTCATCTTCCTATGAATTTTCAACTTACATGACTCTTCAAATTCTTGTGTGTCCATTGGAATTTTACTTTACAATACATTTTATTTACAACATGGACCATAGTAGTGATGTTGCTTATCACAACTCATGACACAACTTGACATGACACTGATGATGTGGAAATATCAAGAGGTTGTTCCTGGTGAGTGATAGATGTGTTCTTAGATATGCTCTCTCTTTTCCTCTGCAGAGCTTGATGATGCGAGGTCTTCAATGATCTTTGGTCTTGGGAGGTGGTTGCAAACTTGTGTCCCTTTTATTTCTCTTGACAGGTTCACTCGTTCGTTTAGCTGTGAGTGAGCCTTAGGCATGCTTTCCTCATTATTCTCCTTCCCCACCATCTCCTCATGAATTGATAATGTACCTGTTCCTGTAATTCACTCATGATGAGATGACATTAATCTGAAAAATCCCTAGTCGAAGATGATGCATTGTTATCCATGAATTGAGCCTTAGACAAGTGATAGGATAGGAGAGCAGGCCAAGCAATTTCACATTGCACAGTTACAGGTGACAAGGAGAGGGCTTGATCACTGAGACTGCACAAAGTGAAACTCAGGCTTGACTAAGGAAATTTTCAGCTCAGTCCTCACTAGGGAGAAAAATTGCGTAGAGGCCACTGGGAGTCAGAATTTCACAGTTCAGACCAACAGGGGTTGATGCGGGATGGAACCCTGGGAGGCAGATGTGTGCAGTTTTTAGTGGCAAGGAGGACTGGGTAGCAGATAGAATTGGAGGAAAAAACTGTGAAGTTATCGAGGTCAGTGAGCTCTGGTTGAGGGAGGAGACTAGGGGACACCTCTATACAGTTCTGGAGGCCAAGGGAGGCTGGGGTCTCAACGCATTGTGGATTTCCACCAAAAAAGGAAAATAGCTTGAGGAATGACAATGCGAAGTGTATTTCAAGTCAGTCTAGGAGGAAATGTTGCACAATTATAGGGATCAAGGAAGGTAGCTGACCTCTAGAATTGCATAGTACAACCTCCCTGGAGGATAGTTACTGCAAACCATGAAATTCCAGGTAGCAAGGTCACAACATTGAGGGCTGAGACTGCGCAGTGCACAATTCAGTTAAGGTCTCGCATAGCTGAGTTGCCCGGTCGGGAAAGTTTTCGAAAAAATGACTAAATGCGGGAGGAAGATAGACTTGTGTTGAACTTGAAATATGATCGCACATAGTGCATACTTTGATGAAATGAAAACATATACCACTAATGAAACAAAAAGAGAACTAGCCTTTGGATGACCATTTCATGATAAGAAGTAACAAGTGCAACACTTGAGGTAGGCTTTAGGATGGCCATGATGACACTTGTGCGACAGTACTAATAGTTTTTTCATGAGTGTGATAGATGTTTACATGGTTAATAAAACTCATATACAAAGAGGTTGACCTTTGAAACCACCATAGAAGACTTGCAAGCATGACATAACAGTCAAACATGCCAAAAGATGATAGTTGATCCAACAAGTGAAATGGAGCAAAACACTTAGAGGAAACACATGGAATTACTTCGAGTGTTTTCAACCATGCATGTAATTGAATACATAATGATATGACAATGATAAGTGGTCATTCATGCTATTCTAAGAGGTTTATTTCAACTTCATGAAACATGTGGTTTTTTTTCATACCTACCATCTAAAGGGTTGTGAATCAGATCTAGTCATCATGCGGTCCCGATATTATATCATACCTTGGGTTCCTTGGTCTTCTTAATTGATAATTATCTTTTCTCCTCATCTCCTTAAGTATCATCTAGCATTTCCTCCTTCTCCATATCCTTCTTAATCATGTTTCCATAACCTAGTAGAATTCATGTATCTGTAATCCACTCATGACAAGATGGAATTAGTTTGATAAACCCCTAGCCTAAGATGTTGTGTGATAATCTACTGAATGATTCAGGACTGGTATAAGGTCAGGGTGGAGAAGGCTCAGTGACTAGGTTGGATAGAGGGATAATATTTCATAGTTCCCATTGAGGGAAATATTTGTGTAATGCCTATTCAGGGTCAGAATCATGTAGTTCAAGCAGGTAGTGGTTGCTATGGGATGAATCCCTGGAGGAAAACATTACGCAATTTTCAAAAGCAAGCGGGACTGGGTAGCAAGGAGGACTGGAGGAAAAATATGTGCATTTCTTGAGGGAAGTGAGATCCGGCCAAGGGAAGGTCAATGGAGGTAACCTCTGTGCATTTTCGGATGCCAAGGGATGTTGGGATTTCTGTGGGTTGCATAGTTCCAACAGGTAAGCAAAAATCTTGAGGGTTGCAGATGTGAAGTGCACAGTTTAGGAAGGCTGGATGAGGCTAAGTTGCTAAGAATCCTCCATAATTTGGCTAATTGTGGGATTAATGGAATCAATTTGAATAGTGATAAAACTTGACTGGGACCACACACTTGGACACTTAGTGATACAACATAGATCATCCAAAACATATGAATACACACCTCACTTAATGCAATAACCTTTGTGGTAGCTTATGACAAGTGCGGCTCCGATGATATACTTTGTGAGGATAATGACGACACTTTTGTAATAGTGCATGAAACTTTGGAAATGAGTACGAAACATGTCTATATGATGAGAACAACTCATTTTCACAAATATTTCCTTGAAGCATAACAAAACTTCCCTTTGCATGACAAGCAATAACTCCCGTGCCCATAGATGATACTTGCTATATAAAGATAACAACATGAACGACTCTTGATATTGGAGAAGGGATATTTAAATCATTAGCTTACCAATAAGTGACTAAGGAATGACTGATTACAAGATGCACAGTAGGCTCCAAAAGTTGAGTGTAGGCCAAAAATTTGGAGGTTGTTTCAGCCGCTACAACAAATAGTTATGATCCTTACCTCACAATAAGTTGTATCATGACTATGGTCCTTTCATAGTGGGTTGATCTAGGCTCCCCTATGATGTGGATAGAGTTGGAACTCCTTGATCTAGAGTTTCCTAGGTTGTAGCAGTTAAATTTTCTTTAGGGATATATTTTTCTTTGTTTGAGATAATTGCATTTTTTCATTTACATATTGAATTCACCCAAAAACATCATAACATTATTTAGATTTACAAAATTATTCAACAACGCATGAAATTATATAGAAAGAACAACATCATTATCAATGTAGAAAAACATAAAGGAACAATAGAAGAAAAGCCTTCACACATAGAAACACTAGGATTGGTCAGAAACCAGGGAAAAACCCACTACGAGGAAAACCTTTTCAAATTATTCTTCTTATTATATTGTCATTTAATGATCCAGTAAAAGAGAGTATAATCATCCATGCCTCAACTATAATCCTATCCAGAAAAATCAATTAAATAATGTCCTTGATATGAACCCAATAATGCTAATAATCAAAACCTCGATTGAGAAGCCTGTGATCAACTGTCACTAACTGCGGTCAACTGTTGGACTTTGCAGTTAATTGACGAAAGCTACTGTCAATTTTAAAAGTCAAACCTTAGTTCCCAATTGCATGCAAAGAGTGACATGTGTGTGATTGAAACCCTCCAACCACACTCATGAGCCTACGTGCTTGCGGTTGCAATCGGAATTTTCCTGAAGCAAGCCTGCAGTTGGAAACCAAAACCCTAAACACACATGTGAGCTTCAGACCCTCCAATCTTTGACTTGTAGAAACCAATCTTGCGACTCAGCCTCAGACCTGTGTGATACAAACCCAAAAAAAGAATAAGAATGATCATAATGATGATTTCGAAATGAGGATCACTTGACTTGTATTTATAGCCATCCATGGGTGTCTAATTTATATTTTGGGCCGACTTGTCCTTTTGTGCACATGTAGGATTTTCCTAAAAGATACACTTTCCCTTGTCCAAATTGAGTGCTTCAATAGTCAAAATTGGTCCTTTATAAAAGAGGAATCTAGTCCCATGATTGGAATTTGTCACTACAGTGTGAACATAACATTCCCTCTTAGCTAGGGAGAAATTCCAACTACATCACGTAATCATCACAAGTATCATT
This sequence comes from Pinus tabuliformis, assembly GCA_031772625.1. NCBI lineage: Eukaryota > Viridiplantae > Streptophyta > Pinopsida > Pinales > Pinaceae > Pinus > Pinus tabuliformis. The sequence continues at coordinate 342,284,296 of CM062812.1, forward strand.
TCATCAAATCATGTCCTATCTCAAGTATCTTGTCATCAAATATCATCATTGTTCATCATTGTTCATCTCTCATTATTCCTTCGTATATCTTGATTGTCTCTTCTCATATGTTGAACACTCTCGAATCTAAAATAAGAAGAGTTTGACATTAGAGGGGAGCTGAAGCAACAACCCTCAATTTATTGGGGAGTTTCTACCATCCAGAATCATCTTCTAGTGGGGAGCTCAATGTTACAACACAGGAAACATCAAAGAGCTTAATATCAAGGAGCACATATTAACTTTAAACCACATCAGGGAGCTCATTCTCAACCTGAAATCCAATGACAATGAGGAATGTCCTATGGGACATTCTCACCTCATGTCATCTCATAGGGGAGCAAACATATTCCACCCTATGTCAAGAACTAAGAGTCATCATATAGGGGAGAAAACATATTCTACCCTATTTCAATCAATAACATCTCATTCATTCTATTTCCCATCGATCTTCCCAACAATGGCCCTCAATAGTCATATGGTAGAACACCTGCATCGTAATCAACTTGGGTTTTACACCGCCAAGCACTTTTGCAACCTATTAGCCAAAGACAGAGTGGTATTCCCAACAAGCCCAACTTAAAGGTGCAATGCCAATTGGGCTATACCCTACATAGATCAAGATAGGGGAGAAACATATATTACCCTATGGCTAACAGATAGGGGTGAGACTCTATTGTCTAGAGATCCCTCAACCCTAGAAGCCCCACATCTCAATTCCTCACCCTGGGAGCTTAGATAAGGGGAGGGGCCAACTTAGTGTCCTCGATCAGTCCTGCTCTCTGTAGATAATAAACATATCGTCATGATCATTTCTGGTACCAGCTTAAGCAACTCACTGAAAATTTCAATTGTAATGTCTCAATAGCAACAGTTTCCTGTACATGCAGGACATCAAGTCAAATATTATATTGGAACGAATATATCAAAAAAAGGATACCTTATTTATCCCCCCTCTCTTGGAGGCGACAACCATAAGCCTAAGCTTATTTCATATAAAAACACTATCTCAATATATGAATATATCTCAATCTCTTCCATTTAGATCCCATTCATTATTATCACAATGTATCACTATAATATCCAAATTATATTCAAAATAGCCTTCCAAAGAGTTTCTTCAACCTGCCTCACATCTAGCCATGCTAGCAACACTGTACTCAACCTCATTCCTACTTAAAGTTACGGAATTTTCATTAAAAATACCATGGAAAATCTCATATTAAAGAAGCACCGAGATGTGCTCATTTTATCAATAAAAATCCCAAACAACATCAATACATCCATGCAGTCACATATCATAGGAAGAATATCTCAGACCAAAATATTGATCATCCCATGTTATTATAGCAATGCTTGTTTGATGGAAACCCAATGTGTATGAAGTGGCTCAATCATGAATTGACTCAGATTCGATGCAAAACATATATATACACAGATGGGTGTTCACACTGAACATCAATCCTTCAATCAACTATCAGTTTCCAAGGAAGGTCCAACAATATCTCAGCATAACTTCTTGAAATTAAATTAGAGTGTCCAAGGATGTGTATTTCCATTTTTCAAAAAGTCTTCAATAGCTTCACGATATATATTTTCCAAACTTTAGAGGAAAACTCCCTCTTACATTGATCATCAAATCCTCATTACCAGTCAAGAATAGACCAACAACATATAAAACCAAAATCAAAGGCATACCTTGAACCACTTTGAAGTAGAGGTTTGGATCAACAAATCTTCGTGGCTTCACTAAGTAACTATCAATGCAGACATACCAAGATTAGGGAGCTTAGTTCACACAATGATTTATGAAAACATAACACCTAACCAAACTAATATTCTCAACCTCACACAAATCAACGCTGCACAATCAAATCAACTAAGTGAGCTTATCAAGCCTTGGATGCCAAATCAAAACTAATATCAAATTCATAAAAGTCTCTACCAATATGACTATGACAAACTCTTTGGACTAGGTGTCAGGTGGAGCTCACATCTAAATACCAAGTTATGACTTCATCTATTGTCATGTCAGCAGATTTTTACTAAACAATATCAAACTCTCTAAGGCCATCCACATAATCATAATATGAATTATTTTTGTCATTATACATCAAGGATAAGTCATATAAGTCTCATTCATTTAATGTGATATCACTGCATACTAAATAACAACATTTTGTACTACAACCAATGTGCCCAATCCAATGATGTTAATACATAATCACTATTGAATACCAACATTAGTAACTGAAAGTCACTTTGCCCACATAGCAGTGTTTTCAAGGAAATCATTAGTTATCAAATCAAAACTGTAATTTGTTATCACTGTGAATTCAATCAATCCATAAGTCAAAACATATCTATGAACTATCAACCATCATGTCAAAACTCCAATACTGCTCATCTTTATTAAACCAATAAGACAAATCTTTTCAAACCCTTGCAACTGTTATCAAATATTGTCATATACTAGTTGTTATGCTCCTATACCAATAGGTGTCATATTTCATGATTGACTGGTTAAAATTCCTAATATTCCCTACTACAAAGGTTTTCCATATTTTGAAAAGATCAAAAGATTAAAAAATGAAAAGAGGGTATACCCTAAAAGAAAGATCAAAGGGTAAAAAGAATGAAATGGTCAAAAGAAAAATGAAAGAAATGAACCCCAAATAAAAAAGACCAGGAAAGTGTGCAAGTCCAAATGCCACTACTATTTCATGTTCTGTAAATGAAAGTTTCATGTGCAGTTTGTTGAACTTTATGCTGTGGCCAAACAACTTAATCCCGGCCAGTTCATCTTTGAATTTCCTGTTTTAGAGATAGAGAATAAAATCTGTTCAAACTGTTCAATCTTGGCAGATAAGTAGTTAGGTAGAGAAGAAAAGGAGCTCAATTGTTAAACCTGAGCCCTTGGACATGATAAGGGTAGATCTAGATAGGGTTGCCATCAAAAGAAAAGAAGAAAAAGAGGTTTTTCCAATCCAAGTCACCCATGGAAGAAGAAGAAAAATGTTAGGTATAATAGGCTGGGTAGGTAGATCTGGTGTTGTAGAAGCATGTTTATGATTAATTTTTTCTCTCAAAGATGTTCACCTTATTGTTATCATAAGTACCATGGCAACTGATTTTTTTATAAATTAAGTGAGGCATGACTAACTTCCCTTCATCCCTTCTCCAGATAATTCACTAACTCCCCCCAGAGATATTGAGATCTGCTCAATGTCCCCAATTCACTCCATCTCATTTCATAAAATCCCTAAGTAAAACCCATTTGCTTAGGAGACTGTGCAAAATCACTTGCAAACCTCTGTTTTCCCCTGAGCCTAAGTTGTTGAAGTTTATAACTTGGCACCTATCTTTCATAGATTCATTTTGACCGTTAACATTATTATATGAATCCCTATATTACTCCCCCTACCCGTATTATGTATATAAAAGAAAAACCCCAAATTTTATTATTCCCGCCCCTGCTAACTATAGCAATATGTCATTATTTTAACGGAATTATGGGTTTATGCAAAAATCACATGATAACCATCCCCCGCGCATTTTTTTGGAATCAATTAACCCCATGTTAATTCATTAATGAATCACCCCGCCACCAATCATGTTAAGAAAAAAAAACATTAAAACGTTGATTTTATACGTGGGCCCTCGCGTCGTAACCCTCCGCCATCTCCATTGAGTGCCAACCATTGGATCTGGTCCCACGCATCCAACGGCCCACGATCATATCGCGAGGCCCTCCGCCGTCGATGTTTACCACCGGGGGAGTTGGCGGTATTTCCATCATACCAGGGACATGCGGCGCCTTCCCGTCATGCTCGCGACCCCTCCGCCAAAAACCATTTCAGCTCATAAACGGTGTCGGCCCAAACCACTTACCGCCTCTCGCTGACACCGCCCGTTGACACCATCACCATGTCACCTCCACATCAGCATCCTATACCCCTGCATCACAACAAAACGTCATATCCCAATGACGTCATCTGACCAAAAAGCACCAAAAAGCCCCGTGAAAGCCAAATTTTGTTAAAAAGTCGTGAAAATGTCATTTTCATTCATTTTTTCTACGAAACTGTTGCATGAAAACTACGTCCAAGCAACTGCTCGAGCATACAGTTCACCACCCGGCCAAACAAAGTCCATCATCCTACTCCGCAGCTCATCGGTCAACCTGCAATTGCCCTGTTCGCCTCCAAAATACAGGTATTTACCTCATCCCACCTCCTGAACCTGTATTTTCGGTTTTCCTCTGTAAATTATTCCTATAAGAGCCAAATTCAAGCTGAAGCAATCCATAATTGCCATACCAAGACATCCAGAACTACTCTTTTGCCCATTTTCCCACAGAAATTTGACCTCCAGTTAAAAACACAGTAAACAAACATGGAAGCCCCTGTGGCCCTCAATGTCGCGCCCCTCAATGCACCTCACAAAGACCAGGACTGGTTGCCCTAGGCTGACAGAGATTTTCAAATTAAAGAGTTATCTAGTGATATGAACCATCTCCAGCCATTTTGCAGAATTAGAAATAGTCATCTGAGTAACTCTAATATCCTTGGAATATGGGAATCTAATCTCCCCACGTATTACCTTCCCTTAGTTGATGTGTTCCCAGATCTTATCCACCAATGCTGTACCAACTATGACCCTATCAGTAAAGCAATTATGACTCCATCACAAGCTGTTCTTTTCTACATAACTGCTGAGTCTATCAATGAAATGTTACACTTCCATCCAGCTCAGCCCCTTTCTCCTCTTTCCATTGGATTTTTGCTTGAGCAAAGCTCTCAATTGTCTAGTGTAGAAATAACCCGTATTGCTAAGTTATTTATGAAGCCAGATTGCCAGCCTCAAGGCCCACCTCCCTATGTACATGCCTGGTTCACTGAAACTGGCAAGCTTATTCTTGACATGATATCCTTTATATTGGGATTCAAAACCAACAAATTTGTTGATGAGACCATCTTTGTTATGTTGTCAATGTTTACTCCAGGACAACCCCCTGCTGTCAAATATGATTACGCCTCTTTCATTGCCAATAAAATCAATGAGCAATTCATAAATCTGGAAAGAGAAGGAGTCTTCAAGTACACATCTTTCATATATCACCTTCTGCTATATTATCAGAGAGACAACTTTTCATTTCCCATCAAGAAATTGGATTCCAAAGGAGAGAGGAGGTCTGTGATCTTTTGGACCTCGGTCTTCCACAATGTTTCTGAATCCTCTTATACCTACCGTGAATTCATTGACTGGTTTATACATCCAGCCTCCACTTTATTGATAGGAGCTCCTCCTCCTAGGCTCTCTAGGGATATAAAGAAGATTTTACAACTCTCCAAAAAAGTACAGAATAGGTGACTGGTACCTATACCAGAATCACATTGAAATCAGAAGTTATTGCTGTGAACTGCGCCCTTATAAGCTGCCCAAATATGTGCCCATGAGACTATTTGCACTGGAGTATTTTAGGCAACTTATCAATGCAGATTTAACCCACTTTTGCAATGTAAAGAAAAAGGCTCAGCTGAGAATAAGAAACCAGTTAGGCCCATTTATCATTAACAAGAGGGAGGCATGGGAAGATGTTGATAGGATATTGGGGGAAGAACTTAAATTGAAGAAAAGCTTCTGGTGGGTACCATATGACCCGAATTGCTTTATAAGTGACAAAAAAGTAAAAATCAGGCTATTGGCTTATAAACATTTTAGGATCCCTGAAATAGAGCAATTTGTTAATCAGGATGAGTGGGTAGAGGGTACATTAATAGAAGAACTTACTCAGCAAGAAGTGATGGAACAAGCTATGAAAGATCTTGAAAAGACCCTTGACCTGGACTCTTTTGGACAGGTATATTTCAAGCTGCCTCAGCAAACCGGAGTGGGTACATCCTCTGCTGGAACCTCATAGCAACCTGTACAGGAAACCAGTGCACCAGGTATAGGGTCTTCCAAGGGCAAGGAAGCAGCAGGCACAGAGTAGCAAGCAATGACTGATCAGCAGCGGCAAATTCCTTCGGTCCAGACCAAAGCAGAAGAGATTCCTGCACTACAGACTCCTCTAAATGAGGAAAAAGGCAAGAAAGGAGATAAAGAAGAGGCCACACCCATCAGTGGACCTACAGAATAGCTAGGTGCAAAAAGGAAAAGACTGAATCCTCTATCTGAAGAGGAAATCATTGAAGAAACAATAAAAAGTCTAAGAGGTGAGAGGGTAACTAGCCCACAGACCTCCCCAGTGATTGACACATCAACCAGCTCACACAGGTAGGAGCTAGAAAGGCAGCATAGTATGGAAGTTTCATCCACTAGACCACCATGTAAGCAGACCTCTGACATCAAAAGAACATTCATAGAGAGAAAGGCTAGAAATGATCCACTAAGGCTGCAGATTTACAATCAATATCTTAAGATGGCCCCCACAAAACAACAAAGATTGATGTTTGATTATGACATAAAAGAGGGGAAAATGATCATGAGTTATTTCAAGCCCAAGGTGCAGCAACCATAGTCAACAGCTGACTACATCAGGACAAATCTAGAGGTCTTGGCCAAAGACATTCATCCAATAGACCAAATTGAGCTGCATAAACAGACTGGAGAGATGGTATACTCCACGCTAGTTGACAAAGCTATGTTAGCTCATAAATTGCAGAACTCCATGAATAATACCTATGCTCAGCTGGATTTAGAGAAATCTTCTTCTCTAGCAAAGGACAATAGGATAAAATCCTTGGAAGACATTATCATTGAACTGGGACATGACCCCAAATATGCCAAAGGCATAAAAGCACTAATGAAGAAAAAGGAATAGAACATTGCTGCCCTCAAAAAATAGCTCAAAATGCCTCCTTCTATGCATCCACAGACAACAGATGTTGTACAACAGAAATCCGAAGAGAACATGATGGACCTGCTCATGAGGCTGAATGAGAGATTGAGTGAGATAGAGCAGGCATTGGAGAAAGCACTACAAGAAAAATAGGGAGAGTCGACCTCCCAGCCACCTGAAGTAGCTCCAACAGTCACAACTGCCCCTTCCACAGTTATAACAGCAGTGCCTCCCACTGTCCCAGCATCAGCAGCAGAGATCACCGCGGGTAACTCAGCAACAACGATAGCACCAGGTAACAGTACTACTATGAATACAGAACAATTAATAAAGGCCATGGAGGAATTGAAGCTCCAAGTGTCTGAGCTGAAGCAAGTCAAAGAAAAAATGGCAAAATTAGAGCAAAGTTATGATAAATCCAAGATGAATGTGGCAGAGAAAACAAGGGAGATCAAAGCACTAGAGAACAAGGTAAGAGCCTTAGAAAAGGATATCTCTCTGCATAAGCCTCTGGCAGAAATCAGAGGAATTTTGTGGACCAACATCACTCAATCCCTTAGTGATGTATGGAGGTCTATTCAAACCATTTATGAGCAAATTGACCTAATAAGAGTGGCCCAAGTGAAAATTCAGGAAACAAGAGCCTTACTGGGACAGATGCGTGAGCAAGCTAATAGGCTAATACATTTTTTGAACACCAAGACCAGTGAAGAACTGGAAGCACTGGAAATTAGAGACAAAACAGGCACCATCTTAGACATCAAGAGAGTCCTAACCATGAGAGCTCTAATGCAAGATTTGGACAGAAGATGCTAGGACATGCAAGTGGAGATTGATTCTTTCACAGAAAAGTTTACATCCCTGCATCAAAAAGGTTTGCCAAGTCTTTGGGAAATAATGATCGTCTGATGAAGCACAAGGACTATGTACATAAATTAAATACATATGCTGCTAATCAAGCTAATGCATCTTCAAGCACTTCAGGAGAGAGGGCACTTCCATCTGGCCAGTCTCTCTATGACGACCTAGAAAATTTGTTCTACATAGAGCATGAGGTGAAGCATCTGTTCACTATACCACCTAATTTCTTTAGGTACACAGAAACCGATGAAACTTTGAGAAAGCTTCAAAGACATAAATTACCAGGACCGGAGTGGTGGCAAACTATGTTAGAGATCCTATAAATTTATCTTTGGTCAATTCAAAATTTTTGACCATCTGGTATAATGTGGAGAACAGAAATGAATCACGGTCTTGTCGGTCAAAGCGCATCACATCAGAGTTAAAGAAAATCCAGCCAAGGCAGAATAACCAGCATAGAGGATCAGTAGAAGACAGGCCATGAACCGACTTGCAGCACCTACCTCCAGTACGTCTCATAAAGATAGAACAACCAACACAGCATGAATTTATTGCATCTATTTATTGTCTCCATGTTTTCGAGACTGTCTGTCTCTATCTGTGTAAAAGAAGCATTAATTGTCAGCAGATATTATTTCTATAAGATATTTTGTATGATATCTTGACATTTTTGTATAAATACCCCCCTAGACGAAGTATTTGGGGTTGGTTGATTGGGAAGCATTCTCAGACTTTGCTATAATTCTAAAGTTTTTTTTTGGAATAAAAGGCTGTTGGAACCATTTTTTTCCTGGCTTACTGAATGAGGAATTGCTGCTAAGGACCATGCTACAGAATTCTTGAATAATCTCATGGACCGATAAGTCCCTTCTAACCTATGTTTTATAATTTCTGTGTTTAATATATCATCTATTTTTCATAATCTAAATAATAGAGAAAAAGAATAACTCAGAACTTCCTTGATTGCACTCTGTGTTCAGTCTTTGTTATTATTAATGTTTTCTTCATAATTAGCATAAACAGTGAATTCTTGATTTCTCTTGTTTCCCCTGATTCTTTCACCTTGAATATTTGCTAAGGAATTCTTAACTGCTCCTTAACAATAGTCAGCCATTTTTTTAACAATAGTCAGCCATTTTCCCTCTGTCAACATGATGAAGAATTCTTAATTGCCCTTCACCCATTGACTCCATTCCACCTGATTCCAGCGTACGAATTGTTCCATGTTTGATTACCTTGCTCTGTAATACCATCCTTGGTGGAAAAACCAAATCCAGAAAGCTATCCTCCTTTGACTCCATCATGCCCAATGGACTGAAACTCTTCAGTTTTACCTCACTGTTCTATTGAAACTCCATTCCTCCAACCAAACTCTAAACAAAACCCTTGCACTTTATAAGTAGCCTAATATACCTCAAACATAGCTAAATCATAAAGAGAGAGCCCTCTCTGGATGCAGATCTCTAAAAGTTTGGTCTGTGGTTACCTCGGCCGTATTCCATTTCTTACAACTTTAGGGAACAACCTGAGTGATAACATCATTGGCGACTCCACTGGGGATCTGAATAATTGTTTGTTACTGCTATTTATTTTTTAAAGCTACAGATGGAGCCTGAAGTTAGCCAGGTAGCCTTTGAAACTGCTTTTGCTATGCAATTGCAGGAGTAAATAAAAGCTGCTTCAGTCTATCTCCAGTCTAGTTTTAGGCTTTGAACAGTTGTCTCAAATACTTGATCAGTTCCTTGTTTCAATAGATCTTCAGGAAAATTCAAAACTCCCATATTTAAAACTTCCTAGAAAGATACTGTCAAAAGTTGTATCCTTCAAATATTTCAAGAAAAACCAAAAAATATATTCAGAAGTTGGCTCCAAAGAAGAAGATCTGTTACACTAGATCAAATCCAGATCTAAATTCCCCACCTGTGTTTCAAAATCCTAATCTGATTCCTAAGAACCTTAGAAGTTAGCAGAGCCAAGAGCATTCTGCTAGTTCACCCCTTGACACATATCAGCAGAACCTTATCCAATCTGAGCTTACTCTTAGAAAAGCACCAGTCCTTTCTGCCATTACTGTTGCTTCTCCTAGTTCACCATCAACACTTCAAACGATCTTTTCCACTCCCCCATCCACAGCACATATTTCAACTGGTATCCCTGCTCTTCCAGTTGTTACACTTATCTCTACAAATATGGCAAACCGATATGCTCCCCTGCAATTACCAGCAAATCTAGGGGCTATGCCTCAAGATTATCAAAGAAAAATCACCTATTTTGATGGTACTAGAATTTACATATCTCAACAACACACCAAGAAAATGATGGATTATTTTGAAAATTATGAGATTGATGATGATGATGTAAGAATGAAAGTCTTCGTCCAAAGCTTAACATGAGATGTTAGAACCTGGTTTAGAGCACTCCCTGCAAATACCATTGCTGACCTAGAAGCCCTTTATCAGACCTTCTTGAACAGATGGGAAAAGAAGAAAGATCCTCTCTACATTTTATCAGAATATGAAAACTTAAAGAGGGGTCCACAAGAAACTGTTCAAGATTACTGCACCAGATTTAACAATGTATACAATGCTATTCCTCAAAATCTCAGACCTCCACCAGACTTGGCCTTGATCAAATTCCCTGATGCATTTGACTCTGACATGGCATACCAGCTTAGGGAAAGAGCTCCTCGAAGCTTAGAAGACATGCAGAGTATAGCTGTTAGTGTTGAGGCCAACCTGATTTCTAAGCGAGCTCAAGCTAGAGCCGAAAGAAGGATACCCATCAAATAAGAACCTTCTGCCTTTGAACAAAAAATAGATGTTGTCATTAAAGGAATGGATAGACTTGGTGATAGAGTAGAAAAAATTGAGAGAAAATCCCCTTGGGATGGTCAACCAAACAATACTGGGAGAAACCCAAACTTTAGAAAAAACCAGAGCTCTAATACTGGAAAGGTTGGCCCTGACCAAAACATTAGATCTCCATTTCAGGAAAACTATGCTGAAGCTTCAACTTCTAGTGAACCAACAGAAGATACTCAAATTAACTTAATGGGGCTCAATAGTGAACAACAAATTTTCCTAACCCAAGAAGACCAAGAAGCTCACAGTCTTAATAAATTCCAAATCCAGTTAGGTGAATCATTTGATTTTAGGGAGGGATATGACACAGCTGTCTATGAAGTCCACAAGCAAAATAATCTGAGAAGCAAAAGGATAGATGTCCCTGAAAATAATAAATAGAAGGATACTAAACAATCTAGCAGACCTAAAATCAAGGACCTTCCTATATGAACCCCTCCTAAAAAAATTCCTAACCCAAACAATCCAACAGTAAAAGATGTTTCAGATAGTCAGCAACTTAATAAACAACCTTCAACTTCCATTCCTTTCAAACAAACTGTGGAAGAACCCCCATAAATTTATCTGGAAACAGCTTCAGCCCATAACAACACTCCTGAAAAAGAAAAAAGCACAAAAAATGCAGTAGAAAAAGAAAATCTCACTGCCCGAAATGCAAAATTACAAACAGAAAAACCTTTCAACCTCAAGACCAAAATAGGCAAATTAAATATAGGAATTCCATTGTCAGAATTGGCTAAGCACGATGTCTATAGAGAACAAATCAGCAGATCACTTCAAATTTCAGAAAACAGAGATGTAGTAAATGTCCTTGATGATCAACTAGAATTAATTTTTGGCCCTGAGGTAAACGGAAAATCAGTAGACGGAGGGGTCCCTCCTTTCTATGTAAGTTTGAACATTCATGATAAAATACTTCATAATGCAATGTTTGATTCTGGAGCTTCTCATAATTTAATGCCTAAATCTGTGATGGAGAAGTTGGACCTAGATATTACCAGGCCATACAAAGACTTGTTCTCTTTTGATTCAAGCCAGGTCAGATGTCTAGGATTGATCAAAGATTTATGTGTATCATTAGTTCAATACCTTGCCAAGACAATTTTAATGGATGTAGTGGTAGCTGATATTCCACCAAAATATGGCATGTTGCTGTCCAGATCTTGGGGTGCAAAGCTCCAGGGATCTTTACAATTGGACATGTCCTATGCTACCATTTCAGTATTTGGTCAACCAAAGAGGTTGTACCGAGAAACTTTAATGAAATACATAGTCAGCACCCAGGAGAAACCCCAGAATTTTCCCATTTACTCTATGCATTCTGACATGGACTCTTTCATCCTATACAATGTTGAAATTTATCCCCCAACTGATGACAAGGTTTTAGCACTTGAACAAGAAGAGATCATAAACAAAAAACCTAGTGCTCAAACCCAAGAAATTTCTCAAATAATTTTTATAACAGACACTCAAGGGAAACCACATGAAACTGAAAATCCAAATCTCCCTAGTAAGCAAATTTCTAAGACTCCTGATACTGGCTATAATCAAGAAATCCTATGGTATTTAGAATTTGATGGATCAGTCAATAAACTAGGAGTAGGAGCAAGGATTTGGATACATAATATGGAAAATGATCATGCTGAAGGACATGCATACAGGTTGAATTTTAGATGCACTAATAACATGGCTGAATATGAAGCCCTCTTGCTAGGACTCAAATTGATCAAAAGCTTAGGGGCAGTTAGGGTATCAATTTTGGGAGACTTTGATTTAGTTATTCAACAAATGAAAGGAAACTTCCTCACAAATGATCTCAGATTAAGATCTTATAGAGGGAAAGAAATTTAAATACTCAATACCTTTCTAGAAACATAGCTTGCCAAAATTCCAAGGAAACACAATTTGCATGCTCACAGTTTGGCAACATTTGCCAACACTTGTAAACTACCATTTGAGCCTAATCATCATTTTACAGCTGAGATTAAACACAGGCCAACTGTACCTGACAATGTAAAAAACTGGCAAGTGTTTGACAATGACACTCAGATTAATAATTTCCTGACCTTAAAAGAAGAATTTTCCAGCACTAATATAGACACAGGCACTGTTGGAGAAGTTGATCAAATAGACAAAATTGAAACACACATTTTAGCAGAAACTGTAACACAGATACTACATCCAACAAAATTTACCAGCAAAGAGTTGCAAGAGCTTAAAGAAATAGACTTTGATGAAACTATTGGAGGAGAATCTGAAGTTATTGATTTAAAGGAGAATTATTTATCCATAGGATTAACTCCTCTGGAAGACATTTTTTATTCTAATGATATTTCAAGGAAGCCCAAAATGCGGCCTCTAAATGTAGAGATTGAGGACTGTAACATAGGAACTGAAAAAAACCCTAAAATGATAAAATTGTTCAAAACTTTGCCTCTTGACCAAAAGCTTAAATATTTTGAACTGTTCAAAGAATTCCAGGATGTTTTTGCAGGGAGCTATGAAGATCTCAAATCTTATGATACCTCTATGATTCAACATACAATACCCCTCAAAGAAAATAAAAAAGCTTTCATGTAAGAACTCAGAAGGGTCAACCCTGTACTCCTCCCTCTAATTAAAAAAGAAGTCAAAAGAATGTATGAAGCTGGGATAATTGCACCCATTAGATTTTCAGAATGGGTCTCTAATTTAGTGCCCACTAGGAAGAAAACAGGAGAAATCAGACTGTGTGTTGATTTAAGGAATCTAAATAAAATCTCTTTAAAAGACCACTACCCCTTACATAAGATGGACCACATTTTACAAAGGGTAGTAGGTGCCTCTAGAATTTCACTTTTGGATGGGTTTTCAGGCTTCAACCAGATTCTAGTTCACCCCGATGATCAGGAAAAAATTGCTTTTACAACTCCTTGGGGAACTTTCAAATATGTGAAAATGCCATTTGGACTGAATAATGCAGGGGCAACCTTCCAACGTGCAATGGACATAGATTTTGCTAAAGAAATTCATGATTTCCTGGTCATATACCTAGATGATCTCACTGTGTTTTCCAAATCAGATCAGCAGCACCTAGATCATCTGAGACAAGTGTTTTTAACCTGCAGAAAATATGGTATATCACTAAATCCAAAGAAGTCATTATTTGGCCTAGAAGAGGGCAAACTGTTAGGTCACATAATCTCAAAAGATGGCATTAAAATTGACCCTGACCGAATAGGAGCCATTTTACAAATACCACATCCCAGAAATGTCAAAGAACTCCAAGATTTCCTAGGGAAAATTATTTTTTTAAGAAGATTCATACCCAACTTGGCTGAATTAATTAGATTGTTGAATAATATGCTGAAAAAAGATTCCAAGGTCAAATGGACATTAGAAGCCAAACAAGCATTTGAAGAAATCAAGATAGCTTTAACCAAAACACCAGTCCTTACAAGCCCAAAATTTGATAGAGACTTCATAATATTTTCATTTGCATTAGAACACACTATTGCTGCTGTTTTGCTACAGAAAGGTGATCAAGGATGTGAAAAACCCATAGACTTCTTTAGCAAAGCACTGAGGGATGCACTTCTAAAATACCCAATCATGGAAACATAGGCTTATGCACTTGTGAAAGCCATTAAAGATTTCAGAGTCTACATACTATACTCTCATATAATAGCTTATGTGCCAAGCACTGTTGTCAAAGATATCCTAACCCAAGAGGGGATTGAAGGAAAAAGAGGTAAATGGATTGCTACTATATTAGAGTATGATATTGAAATAAAACCTACAAAGCTTATAAAAGGACAGGGATTGGCTAAACTCATGACTAAAACCAATTGCCAAGCCCTAGATATTAATGAACTGGATAATGAACAGGAGATGGTGACTCCATAAATCAGCCATGCCTTCCTAGAATCACCTTGGTATACTGATATATGTTATGTATTATTAAACATGCAGGCTCCTCCAGGGTTATCCAGAACAAAGAAAAGGTTTATAAAAATGAAAGCTTTAAAGTTTTGTATTTTAGATGGTGCTCTCTTTTGGAAAAATCATGAAGGTGTTCTATTAAATTGTCTAATAAAAGATGAAACTGACAAGGTACTCAAAGAACTTCATGCAGGGGACTGTGGTGGACATTTGTACTGGAAATCAACTGCTGATAAAATCCTAAGGGCTGGATTTCACTGGCCCACCTTGTTTGCTGATGTCAAAAAGTTTATTACTACTTGCCATAAATTTCAAATCTTTGAAGGCAAGAGGAAACTTCTGCCTCTACCCCTTAAACCAACTTCCACTGAAAGACTATTTCAACAATGGGGTTTAGATTTCATTGAGGAAATTCACCCTCCCTCTTCTAGCCAGCATAAATGGATTTTGACTGCTACAGATTATTTCACCAAGTGGATAGAGGCCATTCCTTGTAGACAAGCCAATGATTCAGTGATCATGCAATTCTTAGAAACCAACATCCTGTCTAGATTTGGCTGTCCTGAAAAGATTATAACTGATAATGCTATTACTTTCAAATCCAAGAGAATGATCAGTTTCTGTCACAAATACCATATCACTCTAGGTCACTCCACAGCCTATTACCCTCAAGGTAATGGTCTAGCTGAGTCATCCAATAAAATCCTGATCAATATCATTAAGAAATTATTGGAAGAAAACAAGAAAAATTGGCATAAAAAGCTTATAAATGCATTATGGGTAGACAGGTTAACTACCAAGAGATCCATTGGAACTAGTCCCTATGAGCTTGTCTGTGGTATGGAAGCTATATTTCCCTCCTCCTTGGGAATCCCTGTAATGAAATTACTGCAAGAAGCTCAGGTGGAGCCCAATGACATTCAAAGAAGGATAAATCAGACTATACATTTGCAGCAGACCAGAGAAGAGGTATATCAAAGATCTCAAGTGCTACAAGAAAAACTCAAGAAGATATTTGATAAGAGGACTAAGGTAGAGGATTTTATCATAGGAGACAAAGTTCTGAAATGGGACTCCAGAAGAGAAGATAAAGGAAAACATGGGAAGTTTGACATCCTATGGAAGGGACCTTTTATTATTCAGGCCTCACAGGGAAATAATACCTACTTTTTGAGAAGCCTGGATGGTACAGAAGCAGAAGATGGACCAGTTAATGGTCAGATGCTGAAACATTATTTTGATCCAGTTTGTTGATATATCAGGACTCTAAATTGTACATAAGGATGTTTAGTTTCTGTAGTTTATTACAGCAATACGAATGGGAAGGAATGTGTAGAAAATTTTGAGGAGAAATCAAGGAACTTTACCACTTTTTTGTGTTACCTTATTTTTTTTAGTTTACCAGAAATTGTAGAAGACATGGGAGTTGAAAATATGAGAACAAACATTTAGACAAACTATCCAAAATAGAGGTGTAATTTTTTGGATCAGCTCATGAGAGATGTGTATATTTTACATGGTCCTTTGTACAGTTTGTTTACTTACAACAAAGGAAAATTTCAGAATGCAGCAAGAATTGTACATAAGGCCATCTGACCTACTGTTCTTGACTTTTCACAAGGAAAAGCCATCCCCAAGTGGAGTCAGTGTTATGCTCCTATACCAATAGGTGTCATATTTCATGATTGACTAGTTAAAATCCCTAATATGTTCATCCTTTCCCTGCTGCAAAGGTTTTCCATATTTTGAAAAGATCAAAAAATTTAAAAATGAAAAGAGGGTATACCCTAAAAGAAATATCAAATGGTAAAAAGAATGAAATGGTCAAAATAAAAATGAAAGAAATGAACCCCAAATAAAAAAGACCAGGAAAGTGTGCAAGTCCAATTGCCACTACTATTTCATGTTCTGTAAATGAAAGTTTCATGTGCAGTTTGTTGAAATTTATGCTGTGGCCAAACAGCTTAATCCTGGCCAGTTCATCTTTGAATTTCCTGTTTTAGAGATAGAGAATAAAGTACGTTCAAACTGTTCAATCTTGGCAGATAAGTAGTTAGGTAGAGAAGCAAAGGAGCTCAATTGTTAAACTTGAGCCCTTGGATGTCATAAGAGTAGATCTAGATAGGGTTGCAATCAAAAGAAAAGAAGAAAAAGAGGGTTTTCTAGTCCAAGTGCACCCATGGAAGAAGAAGAAAAATGTTAGGTATAATAGGCTGGGTAGGTATTTCTGGTGTTACAGAAGCATGCTTATGATTAATTTTTTCTCTCAAAGATGTTCACCTTATTGTTATCATAAGTACCATGGCAACTGTTTTGTTACAAATTAAGTGAGGCATGACTAACTTCCCTTCATCCTTTCTCCATATCATTCACTAACTCCCCCCAGAGATATTGAGATCTACTCAATGTCCCCGATTCACTCCATCTCATTTCATAAAAACCGTAAGTCAGACCCATTTGCTTAGGAGATTGTACAAAATCACTTGCAAACCTCTGTTTTCCCCTAAGCCTAAGTTGTTGAAGTTTATAACTTGGGACCTATCTTTCATAGATTCATTTTGACCGTTAACATTATTATATGAATCCCTATATTCCTCCCCCTACCCGTATTATGTATATAAAAGAAAAACCCCAAATTTTATTATTCCCGCCCCTGCTAACTATAGCAATATGTCATTATTTTAACGAAATTATGGGTTTATGCAAAAACGGCATGATAACCGTCCCCCGTGCATTTTTCTTGAAATCAATTAACCCCACATTAATTGATTAAAAAATCACCCCACCACCAATCATGTTAAGCCCAAAAAAACATTAAAACTTGATTTTATACGTGGGCCCTCGTGTCGTAACCCTCTGCCATCTCCATTGAGCGCCAACTGTTGGATCTGGGCCTGCGCATCCAAGGGCCCATGATCATATTGCGAGGCCCTCCGCCGCTGATGTTTACCGCCCGGGGAGTTGGTAGTATTGCCGCCGTACCGGGGACACGCGACGCCTTCCCGCCATGCTCGCGGCCCCTCCACCCAAAACCATTTCAACTCATAAACGGTGCAGGCCTAAACCACTTACTGCCTCTCGTTGCCCTCGCCCGCTGACGCCATCGCCACATCACCTCCACATCAGCATCTCGTACCCCCGCGTCACGATAATACATCACATCCCGATGACATCATTCAACCAAAAAGCACCAAAAAGCCACGCAAAAGCCAAATTTTGTTAAAAAGTCATGAAAATGTCATTTTCACTCATTTTCATTCATTTTTTCTACGAAACTGTTGCATGCAAACTACGTCCAAGCAATTGTTCGAGCATACAGTCTGCCACCCGGCCAAACAAAGTCCAGCATCCTGCTCCGCAGCTCATCGGTCAACCTGCAATTGCCCTGTTCACCTCCAAAATATAGGTATTTACCCCGTCCCACCTCCCGAACCTATATTTTCGGTTTTCCTCTGTAAATTATACCTATAAGAGCCAAATTCAAGCTGAAGCAGTCCATAATTGCCATACCAAGACATCCAGAACTGCTCTTTTGCCCGTTTTCCCACAGAAATTTGACCTCTAGTTAAAAACATAGTAAACAAACATGGAAGCCCCTGTGGCCCTCAATGTCACACCCCTCACTGCACCTCACAAAGACCAGGACTGGTTGCCCTTGGCTGACAGAGATTTTCAAATTAAAGAGTTATCTGGTGATATGAACCATCTCCAAGCATTTTTCAGAATTAGAAATAGTCATCTGAGTAACTCTGATATCCTTGGAATATGGGAATCTAATCTCCCAGGTATTACCTTCCCTTAGTTAATGTGTTCCCAGATCTTATCCACCAATGCTGTGCCAACTATGACCCTGTCAGTAAAGCAGTTATGACTCCATCACAAACTGTTCTTTTCTACATAACTGCTGAGTCTATCAATAAAATGTTACACTTCCATCTAGCTCAGCCCCTTGCTCCTCTTTCCATGGGATTTTTGCTTGAGCAAAGCACTCAATTGTCCAGTGCAAAAATAACCCGGATTGCTAAGTTATTTATGAAGCTAGATTTCCAGCCTCAAGGCCCACCTCCCTATGTACATGCCTGGTTCACTGAAACTGGAAAGCTTATTCTTGACATGATATCCTTTATATTGGGATACAAAACCAACAAATTTGTTGATGAGACCATCTTTGTTATGTTGTCAATGTTTACTCCAGGACAGTCCCCTGCTGTCAAATATGATTACGCCTCTTTCATTGCCAATAAAATCAATGAGAAATTCATAAATCTGGAAAGAGAAGGAGTCTTCAAGTACACATCTTTCATATATCACCTTCTGCTATATTATCAGAGAGACAGCTTTTCATTTCCCATCAAGAAATTGGATTCCAAAGGAGAGAGGAGGTCTGTGATCTTTTGGACCTCGGTCTTCCACAATGTTTCTGAATCCTCTTATACCTACTGTGAATTCATTGACTGGTTTATACATCCAGCCTCCACTTTATTGATAGGAGCTCCTCCTCCTAGGCTCTCTGGGGATATAAAGAAGATTTTACAGCTCTCCAAAAAAGTACAGAATAGGTGACTGGTACCTATACCAGAATCACATTGAAATCAGAAGTTATTGCTGTGAACTATGCCCTTATAAGCTGCCCAAATATGTGCCCATGAGACTATTTGAACTGGAGTATTTTAGGCAACTTATCAATGCAGATTTAACCCACTTTTGCAATGTAAAGAAAAAGGGTCAGCTGAGAATAAGAAACCAGTTAGGCCCATTTATCATTAACAAGAGGGAGGCATGGGAAGATGCTGATAGGATATTGGGGGAAGAACTTAAATTGAAGAAAAGCTTCTGGTGGGTACCATATGATCCAAATAGCTTTATAAGTGACATAAAACTAAAAAACAGGCTATCGGCCTATAAACATTTTAGGATCCCTAAAATAGAAAAAATTGCTAATCAGGATGAGTGGGTAGAGGGTACATTAATAGAAGAACTTACTCAGCAAGAAGTGATGGAACAAGCTCTGAAAGATCTTGAAAATACCCTTGACCTGGAATCTTTTGGACATGTATCTTTCAAGCTGCCTCAGCAAACCGGAGTGGGTACATCCTCTGCTGGAACTTCACAACAACCTGTACAGGAAACCAGTGCACCAGGTACAGGGTCCTCCAAGGGCAAGGAAGTAGCAGGCAAATTCCTTCGGTCCAGACCAAAGTAGCAGAGATGCCTGCACTACAGACTCCTCTAAATGAAGAAAAAGGCAAGAAAAGAGACAGAGAAGAGGCCACACCCATCAGTGGACCTGTAGAATAGCTAGGTACAAAAAGGCAAAGACTGAATCCTCTATCTGAAGAGGAAATCATTGAAGAAACAATAGAAAGTCTAAGAGGTGAGAGGGTAACTAGCCCACAGACCTCCCCAATGATAGACACATCAACCAGCTCACACAGGCAGGAGCTAGAAAGGCAGCATAGTGTGGAAGTTTCATCCACTAGACCACCAAGTAAGCAGACCTCTGACATCAAAAGAACATTCACAGAGATAAAGGCTAGAAATAATCCACTGAGGCTGTAGATTTACAATCAATATCTTAAGATGGCCCCCCCAAAACAACTAAGATTGATTTCTGCTTATGACATAAAAGAGGGCAAAATGATCATGAGTTATTTCAAGCCCAAGGTGCAGCAACCACAGTCAGCAACTAACTACATCAGGACAAATCTGGAGGTCTTGGCCAAATACATTCATCCAATAGACCAGATTGAACTGCATAAACAGACTGGAGAGATGGTATACTCCATGCTAGCTAACAAAGCTATGTTAGCTCATAAATTGTAGAACCCCTTAAATAATACCTCTGCTCAACTAGATTTAGAGAAAGCTTCTTCTCTAGCAAAGGACAACAGGATAAAATCCTTGGAAGACATTATCATTGAACTGGGACATGACCCCAAAGATGCCAAAGGCATAAAAGCATTAATGAAGAAAAAGGAAAAGGACATTGTTGCCCTCAGAAAATAGCTCAAAATGCCTCCTTCTATGCATCCACAGACAGCATATGTTGTACAGAAGAAATCTGAAAAGGACATGATGGACCTGCTCATGAGGATGAATGAGAGATTGAGTGAGACAAAGCAGGCATTGGAGAAAGCACTACAAGAAAAATAGGGAGAGTCAACCTCCCAACCACCTGAGGTAGCTCCAACAGTCACAACAACCCCTTCCATAGTTATAACAGCAGTGCCTCCCACTGTCTTGGCATCAACAACAGAGATCACCGCAGGTACCTCCACAACAACGACAACACCAGGTAGTAGTACTACTATGACTACAGAACAATTAATAAAGGTCGTGGAGGAATTGAAGCTCCAAGTGTCTGAGCTGAAGCAAGTCAAAGAATAATTGGCAAAAGTAGAGCAAAGTTATGATAAATCCAAGATGAATGTGGCAGAGAAAACAAGGGAGATCAAAGCATTGGAGAACAAGGTAAGAGCCTTAGAAAAGGATCTCTCTCTGCATAAGACTTTGGCAGAAATTAGAGGAATTTTGTGGACCAACATTACTCAATCCATTAGTGATGTATGGAGGTCTATTCAAACCATTTATGAGCAGATTGACCTGATAAGTGTGGCCCAAGTGGAAATTCAGAAAACAAGAGCCTTATTGGGATAGATGCGTGAGCAAGCTAACAGGCTAATACATTTTTTGAACACCAAGACCAGTGAAGAACTGGAAGCACTGGAAATTAGAGACAGAACATGCACCATCTTAGACATAAAGAGATTCCTAACCATGAGAACTCTAATGAAAAATTTGGACAAAAGATGCCAGGACATGGAAGTAGAGATTGATTCTTTCACAAAAAAGTTTACAGCCTTGCATCAAAAAGGTTTGCCAAGTCCTTTGGGAAATAATGATCGTCTGATGAAGCACAAGGACTATGTACATAAATTAAATACATATGCTGCTAATCAAGCTAATGCATCTTCAAGCACTTCAGGAGAGAGGGCACTTCCATTTGGCCAGTCTCTCTATGACGGCCTAGAAAATTTGTTCTACATAGATCATGAGGTGAAGCATCTGTTCACTATTCCACCTAATTTCTTCAGCTACACAGAAACTGACGAAACTTTGAGAAAGCTTCAAAGACATAAATTACCAGGACCGGAGTGGTGGCAAAGTATGTTAGAGATCCTATAAATTTATCTTTGGTCAATTCAAAATTTTGGACCATCTACTATAATGTGGAGAACAGAAATGAATCACGGTCCTGCGGGTCAAAGCGCATCACATCAGAGTTAAAGAAAATCCAGCCAAGGTAGAATAACCAGAACAGAGGATCAGTAGAAGATAGGCCATGAACCGACTTGTAGCACCTACCTCCAGTACGTCTCATAAAGACAAAACAACCAGCGCAGCATGAATTTATTGCATCTATTTATTGTCTCCCTGTTTTCGAGACTGTCTGTCTCTATCTGTGTAAAAGAAGAATTAATTGTCAGCAGATATTATTTCTATCAGATATTTTGTATGATATCTTGAAATTTTTGTATAAATACCCCCCCAGATGAAGTATTTGGGGTTGGTTGATTGGGAAGCATTCTCAGACTTTGCTATAATTTTGAAGTTTTTTTTTTGGAATAAAAGGCTGTTGGAACCATTTTTTGCTTGGCTTACTGAATGAGGAATTGCTGCTAAGGACCATGCTACAAAATTCTTGAATCATCTCATGGATCAATAAGTCCCTTCTAACCTATGTTTTACAGTTTCTGTGTTTAATATATCATCTATGTTTCATAATCTAAATAATAGAGAAAAAGAATAACTCAGAACTTGCTTGATTGCACTCTGTGTTCAGTCTTTGTTATTATTAATGTTTTCTTCAGAATTAGCATAAACAATGAATTCTTGATTGCTCCTGTTTCCCCTGATTCTTTCACCTTGAATATTTGCTAAGGAATTCTTAACTGCTCCTTAACAATAGTCAGCCATTTTCCCTCTGTCAACATGATGAAGGATTCTTAATTGCCCTTCACCCATTGACTCCATTCCACCTGATTCCAGCTTACGAATTGTTCCATGTTTGATTACCTTGCTCTGTAATACCATCTTTGGTGGAAAAACCAAATCCAGAAAGCTATCCTCCTTTGACTCCATCATGCCCAATGGACTGAAACTCTTCATTTTTACCTCACTGTTCTATTGAAACTCCATTCCTCCAAACAAACTCTAAACAAAACCGTTGCACTTCATAACTAGCCTAATATACCTCAAACATAGCTAAATCATAAAGAGAGAGCCCTCTTTGGATGTAGATTGGCTAGAATCTATATCTAAAATATTGGTCTGTGGTTACCTCGCCCATATTCCCTTTCTTACAACTTTAGGGAACAACCTGAGTGATAACACTAGCTTCAATGATAAAATCAAAATAACATACTTGATATGCATATTTTGGTCCCCTCCAAACACAAGTTTAATCAACACATTCACATTCTCTGTAGTAATTCAAACATTCAAACTTCCCTACTTGTAGGTTTTTCTATTGACTTCTCCATATCTCGAGGACTGTCATGCTCCAAGTGTGCTCATGTTTTTATGCATAGGCATTAATTTTTTGTGACCTATAGGAACAAGCAAACCCATAGGCCTTCTTCTGTGCAGTTGGGAGGCCTATAATCGCACTCTAAACCCTTTCTCACAATTATTCGGGCTTTGACTAGGATAAATGTTCTCTTCTCAGACCAAAACTTGCTACAGACTAACAACATCATATATTTGACTTTTTATTTCTTAAAATATTACTTCAACAATAAATAATTTTCTATACTTTTAATGCAAATGATAATAGGTGTATGGATATTATGGAGAGTTTCTACCTCTGAATGGGAATCCACTTTAGTCATCATTATTCAAATCATCAACTATTCATCAAGGGTTAATGTCATATAAGAGTATCTTCATCCTTTAAGGATCATAATCATAACATCAAGTCAAGGAATCTAGGTTTATCACATTGTCCAATTTACTAAGATTATCAAAACCTAAAAAAGGTCAACAAGAAGATCCTGAATATTAATCTTCTTGTATGCTTCTATCATCATGCTTATCATACTTATCAAAAGCATTAAAAATAGTATCAAGTCACCATATACCAAAAATCAATGTATCTATCTCGCTTTATAAAATTAGGAAATCCATCATATCTAAAATGTAAGATACTTTCCAAATATCAAGTGCACCAATATATCACATGTACTATAAATCAAAATTAACTTCATATGCATGCATGCCGTCTATGAAGGTGATATTCTCATTAGAGCGTAGGGCTTACCTTTCCATCCAATATTGCACCTGAAACAAAATACTATACATACCTTATAACATTCAGATACCTTTGCACTTTGTATCACTTAATTGTCATGGGAAACTGTAGCATTTATCTTCCTGCACTAGCCATCTTTTCCCGCACCTCAGATGATCCTCAATAAGGATCCACTTTTCACATCTCACTAGGAGGTTAGAAGTATCCAAATGCTCAAATATACGTGTAAGAAGTATAATCAATAAATCTAAAAGAGGGTAAAGACATAAGAGAGTAACATAAATTGAAAAATTACTTATCTTAAATGAGATCCTATCATCTCCCTCTTGAACTAGACTTCAAGAGTCATTACTTTCCATTGTCCATATAATATTGTTTCCTTCATTATATTCCAAGCAACTTCACCAAAAACCATGCCTAAATGAGACTATCACATCTATGGTTACATCGATCCTGTCACAAGTTCTAGAACATATTCACTTTGATCATGCTAAGGTTTCTAGATTGCATATCTCAAACCTTTTTCATAATCTATGGTTTCTCCCAAACCCAAACCTAATAGTATCCATTAGATCATAATAGGAAAATTGCCTAGGGTTTCCTTCAAACCAGGTATTCTTTTAGGTCTCCACCATATTTTCTTGCTTCCAACAACGGTGTCTTTATAGGGTTGACTTCAATGAATTTTATTCAACCCAACTTCAATACCATGTTAAATTTTCTTTAGGGATATATTCTTCTTTTTCATTAGATAATTTCATTTCTTCATTTATATATTGATTCACCCCACAAAATCAAAACATTATTCAGATTTACAACATTAATCAACAGTATATGAAATTATATAGAAATAACAAGATCATCATCAATGCAACAGAAAGAAAAGCAATAATAGAAGAAAAACATTCACACATAGAGATGCTAGGATTTGTCATAGACCAAGGAAAACCTACTACGGGGAAATCCCTTTCCAATTTTTCTTCTTATTATATTGTAATTGAATTATTTATCATAATATATTACAATGATCCATATCCTCAACCGTAATCGTATCCAGTAAAGTCAAGTAAACAACATCCATGATATGAACCCAACAATGCTAATAATCAAAACTCTCATTCAGAAGCTTGTGATCAACGACCACTGACTAGAGCCAACTACCGAACTCTATGGTCAACTGACGAAATCTACGTTCAATTATAAAATTCAAACCCTGGTTCCCAATTTTACGCAAAGAATGATGTGCATGCAGATAAAACCCTCCAATTGCACTCATGAGTTTGTGTGCTTGGAGTTGTGACCGAAATTTACCTAAAGCATGCTTGCGGTTGGAAACCAAAACCATAAACACACATGCAAGCTTCATACACTCCAGTCTCAGACTTGTATGGACCAATCTCCATGACTCAGACTTAGACCTATGTGAGCCAAAATCAAAGAAAGAAGAAGAACGATCATAGTGATGATGTCCAAATGAGGGTCACTTGACTTATATTTATAGCCATCCATGGGTGTCTAATTTTTCCTTTAGGCTGAACTTCCCCTTTGTGAACATGTGGCTTTCCCTTAAAAATACAATTTCCCTTATCCAAATTGAGCGCTTAAATAGTCAAAATTGGTCCTCTTAAAAAGAGGAATCTAGTCCCATGATTGAAAATTTTCACTAATATTTCAAATTAGTTGTAGGATTAGTCTCTCCGCTGAAAAAAAATTCCTGGTTGTAGCATTGGGCTCCCCATTAGTAAAGTTTCCTAGGTTGTAACATTGGGTTGCTCGCTGGAAGAGTTTCCCGTGTTATAGCATTGGACTCCCCATTGGAAGAGTTTACCAGGATGTAAAATTGGGCTCCCCATTGGCATATTTTCCTTGGTTGTAGCATTGGACTCCTCGCTGGTAAAGTTTCCTGGGTTTTATCATTAGGCTCCTCGCTAGCAGAGTTTCTCAGGTTGTAGCTTTGGGCTCCCCATTGGTAGAGATTATCAATATGTAATATTGAGCTCCTCGTTGGTAGAGTTTCTCAAGTTGTAGCATTGGACTCCGTGCTAGTAGAATTTCTCGGGTTGTATAATTGAGCTCCCTATTGGCAGAGTTTTGTAGGTTGTAGCATTGGGCTTCTTGCTCGCAGATTTTCCCAGGTTGTAGTGCTGGATGCCCCACTCGAAGAGTTTCCTCAGTTGTAGGATTTGGCTCCTCACTAGTAAATATTCCTAAGTTGTAGCATTAGCCTCCTTGCTTACAGAGAATCCTAGGTAGTTTCATTGGGCTTCCAGCTGGGGATTCTGGGTGGTAGCATAGGGATCCCGATGGATAGAGGGTGGTAGCTTGAGCTCCCCTCCAGTGTCAAATACTTATTCTTTTATATTCAAGAGTGTTAAACACATGGGTAGAGATAAGAAGATATGAGTTAAGATAAGAATAGATAAGGAGAGATGAGCCAAGATGAGCAGTGATGACATTTATAAATGAGATAATTGTGATGGTACATATGTTGTAGTCAGTAATTTCTCCTTGGCTAAGAGGGACTGATAATTTTATAGCTCAGGGGAAAATCCCCTCCTTTGAAGAGTGTTCCTCATTAAGGAAGACCCCTCCTATCCCTTGGAATAATTTAATTTGGTTGTGGGAAAATATATTTTAATATGGAAATCCACATGTGCACAAAAGGATAGGTCGGCCCAAAAGAGAAATTGGACACCCTTGGATGGCTATAAATACAAGTCAAGTGACCCTCATTTGTAGAGAACCATCAAGAATTTTTTTCCTCTCTCTTATTTGGTTTGGCTCGTATAGGTTTGAAGTTGGTTTGTGGAGATTTATTTGTAGAGGTCCAAGATTGCAGGGTCAGAAGCTCACACATGAAAATTAGGGTTTGTGTTTGTAACACTCTCATCTCACATCTACCCAGGTAACCAGCCAACGTGGGTAAATATGCGAAGAGAGGCCACTATAATGGGATTCAACCTCCTAGGTGACCTTAAAGAAGTGGAATTGATGGAAACATGCCACAAAAACCTTATGCATCAGCAATAGAACTCCTAGGAGTCAACCTAACCACTCAGGTAACTAGTCCTTGAAACCAACTGAAGTTTTAGACCATTATACCCACAGAATATCCCTTGATATGGACATTCATGCACCCAAGAGACTCGAGACGCTCCCACAACATCAGTATGCATGCATGTGGGGAATTTTATCCTTATACCTCTGCCTATGACTCTGAGATTTGTGCCACTTTTTCAGGCCGAGATCCAAGTCATGGCTCAGAAATCAATGATACTTTAAGAACTGAAAGATAACAACATAGTAATGATACAAATGCAATTTCTTTAACAAGGGCTTGACTAGACCCCTACTAGCCATGAAAGGAATTTCATCAAACAAGTCACAAATATGTAATCTACATATCCTAGCATAAGGGTCTCATACTTATTTGAGAATTGCTAAGAAGCATTGTTCCCTTATATCATTAGTTCCATTATAATATATTAGGTCATAGATATAGTATCCATTAATTTACAAATCAAAACATGAGGAGAGTCATACATAATCACCATCATAATACATGCTTAGAACCAACATAATAACAACATAAATGTTAAGGTCACATCAGCTATAGAATCCACATATAAACTAGTACATTTATATATAATATACCAAGGAAAGAATCTATTACTAATGAATGCAAAAGCCAACTCGGTATGGGACTACCATGTTCCACTCGACCATAGAATGGCTTAACCAATTATCTCTTTAGGAATTCACCCTTGTGCCATATACCGGGCATGAATGTAGGACTCAAACTAAGAGAATCAACTAGGGAATCCTGAGGATAAGCCACCTCACACTCATCAATAGAAAACAAGGTTTATCGTAATCCATCCTGAATCACTAGGCCAAACAATAAACATATGATAATAGGCTTTACCATGATCGCCTCTAGATCACTAGGCCAAAACAAGCATGGATGCCACCAGATTTCTCCACCTACACTGTGAAGAATTTTCTTGTCTCCTAGTATCTCAAGCTTTACCATAATCCACAATGGATCACGAGGCCCTAAACGAATACCCACTCTCTAAGATTTACTACATATCCCGTCCTTTTGGATTACTAGGACTGAGAGAGAGAATCCACCTCTAGGATTTATGTTATATCCCGCCATTCACTCGTCAAGGATTCCTAGGCCCACCGAGGCAACACAAAATTTGTCTTTACCGCAACCCATAGTCTGGTTCAAGGGTTACTAGGCTATGTGTTCTATTATTCAGAGATCCACCTCACTCAACCTCGAATCCATCCTACAATCACTCAACCAAAACATGAGAACCCCAACACCATGGCTATCTGGAAATGATAAGGTTAGGCTGAAGACATTGTCACACCTGGAAAAATCAATGCATAATAGCAAAGAACCACATGCAATACCATCCATTCTAAATCTAGCAAGGAAAACAAACATGAAAATCTATACCTGCAAAGAATCCCAATGTAGTTGCTTGATCCTGATCTTTCTTGCTTGCTCCTTCCTTTCTCTTTCCTTATTTTCCATTCTTGATCCAATGCCAAAGTGCTCCAAGAAAATATCTAAGTGTTCACGAGTGAGAGAGAGAGAGAGAGAGAGAGATATAGAATAATGAGAGAGCTCCAAAATTGAACTGACAAAAAGGTATCAACTGATCTTCAGAAGCCTTTTTATCAATTAGGCCTCTATTTTATTAATTTTCCATTATTTTCCTTCATTTTCCTCCTCACATGAAACCTGTGACCTTTCACCTTCCTTTTCTCCTGATTTCCAGTATTTTCATAAATAAATGTGCAAAAATGTGATTTTTCCTTTCGAAATCCTTTGCCATTGCCTTTTCCAATTTCCTTAGCCATAAGAAACGAAATGAACACCCACACTAGGATGTCTTGCCCAAAATTCAGCTTGGAATACATGTCCCATCAACCATGGTTATTATTTTACCTATATTAACCTTTATTACATGGAATTTTCACTAGGTATATTACAGAACCCTCCCCCTTGGGGGACACTGTCGTTGGTGTTCAACCACACCTACACCTTAATGAAACTTATGTAAAGAAAATATACTACCAATGGATGTTTATAAGATAACTTGATGCAATATTTACAATGATCACCCTACTAAAAGAAAGCCAACATGACAACATAACAACATGAAAAGTATAATGACATGCCACCCATACTACTTATTAGAGCTTTATAACATAGCTCATGGAAGTATTTACATCCATATACATATGTACATATATCAAAACATCACCCAAACATATGCCAAAACATATACCAAACATCATACCAAAACTTCTTTTCCTCAACCAGCAAAAAATGAAGGATACATAGACCGCATATGATATTCCATCTCCTATGTAGCTTCATTGGGCCCAAAGCACTTCCACTACACTATAACCTACTCTATTTCTCAGTTCCAAAGCATGAGAACCTTTCTTTGCAATATACACTGAGGTTTTGTCTAGAATTCTCCATCTAGCTCCACCTACGTTACAGTCTAGTCAAGAAATGACACATGGAAAACATCATAAAATTTCACTGTCGGAGGTAATGCAAGTTGATAGGCTACTAACCCAATCCTCTCAATAATCCTAAAAGTTCAACAAAACTAGGGTTCCAACTTGGTACATGATCCAATTACAAGGATCTCTTCTTCGGTTTGATGCGCAAGTACACATGTTCCCTAAACTAGAACTCCGTGAACAACCTACTCAGATCTACATAGCTATTTTTCCTATCGTGTGCTTCTTTCAAATTCGTCTTGATCACCTGCATTTCTTGCTCCGTGTCTGCTAACATGTCTGATCTAATCAACACCCTGTTAATTGGATCACTCCAACTAATGGTGGTATTACAACTCCGCCCATACAATGCCTCAAAAAGACTCATCTTCAAAGATTCCTAATACCCATTGTTGTAAGCAAGCTCTACCAATGGAAGATACTCCTCCCACTTTAGTTGCTAATTCATCACATACATCCTCAACATGTCCTCCAGTATGCTATTGACCCTCTTAGTCTATCCATCTATTTAAGGATGATAACTTTTATTAAAGGCCAACTTTGTGCCCAAACCTGCAAACAACTCCTTCCAAAACTTGGAAGTGAACTTTATGTCCCTATTTGACACAATCTTCTTTGGAACTCCATGCAATCTGAAAACATCTCTCATGAATACCTATGCTACATCACTAGTTGATAATGTAGATTTCACTGGAATGAAGTACGCAACCTTCATCAACTTGTCAACAAAAACCATAATGGAATCGTGTTGTCTAAATTCCCTTGACAAACCTTTGATAAATTCCATGGAAATGACCTCCCATTTCCACTCTGGAATCGAAATCAGTTGTAGCAGTCCACCTGGATGACTACACCCTACCTTTACTTGCTAACAATGTAAACATCTAGCCACAAACTCTGCTACATACTTCTTCAGATTCAGACAATAATAAAACTTCTTCACTGCGGTCAATTTATTTTGATAGCCTAGGTGACCTGAATATGTTTTTGCATGAACATCCCTCATGATCACCTTCTTGAGCTCACTATTATCTGACACATATATCATGTCTCTAAATTTGATCAATCCATCTACTATGACACAATAGTCCACATCCTGTGCATATATATCTAAAAATGTACCTATACCACTAACTGTACTCGCACCTGTATCGATACTCTGCTATAATCTGTACAAAAGCTCTTTATACCTTCCATCCTTGTGAGCTTCCTATAAGATCCTATCCTGTAGATATGTCCCATAGGAAGTCATAGTTGTTATGTGATTTACATACATCTGCCTACTAAGAGCATGTGCGACCATGTCCTCCTTTCCCTTGATGTACCTGATATCGAAGTCAAACTAACTGATCATGTCCAACCATCTAGCTTTCCTGACATTCAGATTCAATTGCTCAAACAAGTATCTCAACCCACTGTGATCACTCATCTGTAAAAACCTCTTGCCAAGAAGATAATTCCTCCACATCTTCAATGCACATATGATTGTTGCTAGCTCAAGATCATGCATTGGATAGTTCTTCTCCAACTCATTTAGTTTATGTGACTCATAACACACTACCTGTTCTTCCTTCATAAGAACTCCACCAAGTCCTCTCCTAGAATCATCTGTACATACTACAAATTCTTTGTTCGGATATGTGATCTATAACACTAGAGCATGTGTCAGCAACTGCTTAAGCTACTCAAAACTATCCTCACAATCCTCTATCCATTTAAACCTCTTACCTTTCCTCTGTAATGATGTGATGTGATAAGAAATCTGTGAGAACTTCCTGCTAAACCCATGAAATATTTCACCTTATCCACATCCCTGGGATCTTCCCAATCCATGATGGCCCTTATCTTTTCTGGATCTATTGCTATACCTTCCTTGGAAATAACATGTCCCAAGTAATGCACCTCTATATGAAATAAACTATATTTTCTAAGCTTGGCATACAACTGATGTTGTCTTAGCAATCTCAACACTGCTGCTAAATGCTTGACATGCTCTTCTTCAGTATTGGAGTATATCAAGATGCCATCAATGAATACAATAAAAAGATTGTTCAAATATGGATGATGCAGCACACTATTCATCAAGCACATAAAGGTAGCTCGATCATTAGTTAAACCAAATGGAACTATAAAAAACTCATAATGTCCATACCAAGTCTCAAAAGTTGTCTTGTAAATGTCCTCCTCCTTAATGCGTACTTGATGATATCTGGATGTCAAATCAATCTTCGAGAACACTGCTTCTCCCTTAAACTAATCAAACTATTCATCAATCCTCGGAAATAGATACCTGTTCTTGATGGTCACTTTGTTCAACTACTTGTATTCAATGCACAATCTAAGAGTACCATCCTTCTTTAACTGAAACTTCATATTTACCAACTCTGGAGTACTCATCTTGTATGGTGCCTTTTATGTTGGTGTTGCCCCTGGTACCAAATCAATAGAAAAGTCTACTTACCTATGAGGTGGAAAATCTAAAATCTCTGTGGGAAACACATCCTGAAACTACTATAGAATTGGGTACGTGCTCAAAACATCTACATCCTCAACTTCCTAACCTTTTTTCAATAGAAATATGCACTGCAAATAAAAAACACCCTTTTCTACGACTGTGCTTTGCCTGCATAGTTGTCACCATGCTAACTAATGTGGTTTTTTTCTTTCCCTATAAGACTCTTGATTCCCCATTATCATCCAAGCACTCAATGGCTTTGTCATAACAATCGATTAAGGTACAACCAATCCATGCCCAACATCATATTGTATGATCCCAACGATAATACATTCAAATATATTACGATAGGCATACCATTCAAATCAAATGTACAAGTTCTTACCTAATGGTTAACTTGCTTCTTTGTACCTGTAGCCAACTACACTAACCAAGATTCTGCATGCACTTCTTTATTCAAAACACACTTATCCACCAAGTCAGGACTAACATAAATATAATTAGATCCAGAGTCAATCAAAATAGGAACAAATTGATCACAAATCTTACCATCCATCTAAGTGATAGATGCCTGATGGTCTGCGTGTCTGAGATCTAGTGCTTCATAGATACGAGTAATGCTCTAAACAACATCCCCAATAGTCTGTGCCTCCTATGCACTATAGATCTTAGGCCTGCCACCTTAATTCTATGGAAAATATCTCTTACGATGTTCCTTACTACATGTCCAACACTCCAACACTCCAACCATCCAATACCATCACATCTATGTTGTTGTTGTGACCCATGTCCCTATCTAGATGCAATGAACTTATTTTGTGGTGCCACATTTTATTTATCCTCTACAATGTGAGGCCTTATTCTTTTCTGCTACCATTTACCTTAACCTTTATCTTTCCCTTTCCATCCTTTCTGAGATTCATTCTTATGCTTTGATTGTTTATAGAAATGCTTCAATTTCCCAATAAATTTCTCAAGTGACTAAGGCTCATCATACTCAATCCGATCTCTAAATGCTAATGGAAAATCACTGACAAATCACAGAACTTTAGCCTTCTCATCTTTAAGATACGGTACATACCTCAATAGCTCGAGGAACTTAGTCATGTACTCTTCATCTTTCATCAATCCCATATTTAGCTCAAAGAATTCTTTGGCCTTACCATCGTAGTACCTTTTTGACAAGTACTTCTTCCTGGAAAGCCTCTTTAACTCATGCCAACTAAAGTCCTTTCTCCTGATGTCTCTAACCTCCTTCACATCTTCGCACCAGATATCTGCTTTACCTCTTAGGTTGAAGAGAGTCACTATGGCCTTCATATTATCTATGTAATTATTCAACTCAAAGAAGTTCTTCATCCCAAGTATCTAATGCACTGCATCTTTGGGCTTCTTCAAGTCTCCATCAAAAGTATGTGCCTTTGATTTCTTAAACTCATCTGGAAAGTATCCTCTATCAATCCTCCTATAAGGGTGATATCGATGATGATCATAATTCCTATTAGAACCAGAACTAGAATAGTACTTGCTTCCATCACCTCTCCTATCCGTAGTATCCAACAACCTACAATATCTAACTCTGTCATCTCTATCCGACCTGTGGCCTCCATGAGACCTACAACCATATGCTCCATTAGTTATGTGCTCCTGTCCATGGCTAATCCAAAGTGGCCCCTATTGCTGCAATTCTAAAAAACTCTAAAGTAGTATTGTGTTAACCTCTGCTTGTTTCTCTTGTGCCTACATGATTTGGTCATTGTCTGCCTTACAACTCCTTATTTGTTCCTTCAAGCTTCTCAATGTGTCTACTAAATCAATATAATTTTGAGCACCACGCTACTCATCTTATTCATAGGGGGGATATTTGTAGTCTTTCATCTTGCTAGTCATTTCGATCTTTGTCATGAAAGGCATACTATGTCATCTAAACCAAATCACAATAAACCAATGTACCTTGGCATAATTCAGGGAGGATATCTCATCTGCAAGATAATCAAATCAACATAATACATGTATAGCATAATCATTGGACCATATATACATATAATATATAAGCATATGACCATGTAACCATCAGTCTAGCTAGAGTCCATTCATCACCGCATGACCATATCAACTACACATACCAGGACCTCATACATGAAAATAGCAACCAAAGTAATGTACACTGACAATATGGAAGCATAAACAACATGTAACCAATCATACACTCATGAAAACACACTTCACAATAACAACATCCTCTTTGACATCACAACATCACTACAACCATTATCGACACCACGCATATGTAACAAGCACATAGACCACAAGGATGATTACCACACGTGCAACTGACATGAATCCATGACCAACACACAATGTCCATCTAATCAAAAGAGTGAACCATGCTTTGATACCACTCTATAACACCCTCACCCAACATCTACCCAAGTAACTAACTGGTGTAAATATGCAACACGAGGCCACTATAATGGGATTCAACCTCCTAGGTGACCTTAAGGAACTGGAATCAATGGAAACACACCACAAAGACTTTCCAAATCAGCAACAGAACTCCTACGAGCCAACCCCAACCACTCAAGTAACCAACCCCTGATACCAACTAAAGTTTTAGACCATTAGACCCTCAGATGCTCCCTTGATAAGGACACACAAGCTTCCAAGAGGATCTAGACATTCCCACAACATTGGTATGCATGCATCTGGGGAATGTTTTCCTCAAACTTGTGCTTGCGACTTTGGGATTTGTGCCAATTTTTCAAGCCCAAAGCCCAGGTCACTACCCAGAACTCAATGCCAATTTTAGAATTAAAAGATATCAATAGAATAATGATACAAATGTGATTTCTTCAACAATAAATTAGCTATAACCCTACTAGCCATGATAGGAATTTTGTCAAACATGTCACAAATATGTAATATGCAGGTTTAAACAATAGATCTGAGCATAGGGGTCTCATACTTATCTAGGAATCACTAAGAAGCATTGTTCCCTTATATCATTATCTACATTATCATCTATTAGGTCATACATACATTATCAATTAATTTAGAGATCAAAACATAAGGAGATCCATACATCATCATTGTCATAATACATGCTTATAACCAACATAATAACAACAAAAATATCAAGGATACATATTCCATAAAATCCACATATAAACTAGTACATGTACACATAATATACCAAGGAAAGAACCTCTTATTAATGAATGCAAAAGATGACCTAGGATGGTAATAGCATGTTCCACCCAACCATAGAATGGCTGAGCCAATTATCTCTTCAGACATTCACCCCCGTGCCATATTCCAAGCATGAATGTGGGACTCAAACCAAAAGAACCAACTAGGGCATCCTGAGGCTAAACCACCTCACCCTCATCAATAGAAACTAGGATTTACTGCAATCCATCCTGGATCACTAGGAAAAAGAATAAACATGTAATAATAGGCATTACCATGATGTCCACCATATCACTAGGAAAAAACAAGCATGGATGCCACCAGATTTCTCAACCTACACTGTGACGAATTTTCCTGTCTCCTAGTATCTCAGGCTTTACCACAATCCACAATGGATTACTAGGCCCTAAACCGACACCCACTCTCTAGGCTTTACCACATATCCCATCCCAGGATTAGTAGGCCTGATGGAGAGCACCCACGTCTAGAGTTTACCATATATCCCGCCATTCATCGGTCCAGGATTCATAGTGATGGGGCCTCTAAATTAGACATAAATTAAGGCCCATCTGACCATCCTTCAGCACATTAAATCTCTTTTTGCATTAGATAATGTATTTTTAACTTTAATATGTTCATTAGGAAGGTGTATGGATAATTGCATATTTGTGCCTAATATTATTTAATTTTGTGGAATATTGTGAGAATATTGGGAAGATTATGAAGATTTGGAGGAGGAGTTAATCTAGGGACCTTCTCCCTACTACAAGAGGATCAATATTAAATAATAAATAAACAACATATTATGGAATTATGGCACATATTGTGGAGCTCCAATGATTGAGAAAATCTAGGAATGTGTTTGTTACCATTTAATGCAAATTCCTAGCATTTGGAAACAGATCCACTAATCAAGGGATTTTGGTGGGGAAATATTCCTCCTTTCATGGGGAATGATTCCTAATCATTTTTTATAAGTACCAAGTCGAATTTTTCTCTAGGGGTAGATTTTTCTTAGTCTTCTTATGGAGAGAACTCGTATTTTTGCAGCTCTACTATCATTTCTTCCAAGGATTTAATTATATTGTTGGAAATAATGAAGATTGGTGACATGTTCAATTTCTAGATCTTTGTCTCCTTCATAGGACTCTAATTTTCCTTCGTATTGGAAATCCCAGGAGCCTTCGAGCCCTTTTGTATCATTTTCTTTTCTTCCTTTCACTTCTTATTCACATGCATCTCTTGTTCTTGTCTTTTTCCTATTTCTTCATTTAATATTAATGATTTCTTGTTGTAGGATTGGGTTAAATGGCTGTAGTAAGTTATTTTTCAGGATCACAAGCATCATTTCATCATTGGAACAACTTTGGAAGGTCATAGTAATCATTCAGTTACTTGGATTAGTTTGTCTATTCCCAAATCTAGATTTCTGGAAGTCCTTTGTGGCAAATAACAGTAAATTTCTTCTATTTTTTTATAGCATTCTAACGATCTTAAATCGAGTTGATTCCACTTGAATTATATCAAAAAAACATTATAGTTAACAAAAAAAATTACCCCATTGCATTTTGACTTGATTAGGTTAGGCATTTCATAGATTTAGTAGCTCACTAGTTCTTAAATTTCTAGATTTTAGACTGGTAATTTTCTGCCATTTTTTAGCATGGGTTAACAAAGGTATTTTTGAGTGATTCCACTTGTAATGGAGACCTAAGACAACATAGTCAATAAAAGTTTTTCTCCCATCCAATTTTTATTTGATTTGGTTGGTCATTCGGTGAATTATAACTCCCTATCGCAAATATGTTGTTTCCTTTAGTAGGCTTCCAACATGCATATACTTGCCCAGATTTGCTCAAGAATCTTGGTTATTGTCTCTTACAGTTGAATCAAGACCCCTAGGCTCTAAATAAATTATTAGGGAAGACTAAAGACCACTTAGGACTTGCCTCTCTACCCATGCAAAACATTTCAATGATTTTGGATAATTGACATATTTATGAAATGGATAATACAATGATGATTGCCAGATCCAATGAACTTTGTTAATGGATCTAAACTCTTTGAATTGTTGTTGAATTCTTTTTCATGATCTTTACTTTATGCAATTAGAATATATTTCTTTCCTTGTATTTTCTTTCTTACAATAAGTTAGGGTTCCCATTTCGAGCATTTCCTTTTTTGTAATTAGTTTAGGATTTGATTTCATTACATGCAATCCATTACATCATGACATCAAAGGAAGGATACATTGTATGCTACACATATAGTGTCGATGCCTATTACATTTGTGTGAACCCTAGGTTGATAATTAAACTTCGTAGCCTTGGGAGTTGCAACATTCTTGTTGCAATACCAAGGCTCATCACATAGGCCCACCGAGGCAACACAAAATCTGACTTTACCACAACCCATATTCTAGTTCAGGGGTTACTAGGCCAACTGCTCTATTATTCAAAGATCCACATCATTCAGCTTCTAATCCATTTGGAAATCCAACTCAACCAAAACATGAGAAGCCCATCATAGCATGGCTATGTAGAAATGGCAAGGCTAGGATGAAAACATTGTCACACCCGGTAAAACCCTTCTCATAACAATAAAGAACCATATGTAATACCATGCATGACAAATATAGCATGGACAACACACATTCAAATCGATACCTCCAAAAAATATTGTTGTAGCTGCTTGATCTCTCTCTTCCTTGCTTTCTCCTTTCTTTCTCTTGCCTTATTTTCCTTTCTTGATCCAATTCCAAAGTGCTCCAAGAAAAACTCTAAGTGTCCAAGAGTGAGAGAGAGATAGAATAATGAGAGAGCTCCAAAATTGAACTGAAAAAAAGGTGCCAACTAATCCTCATAAGCCTTTTTATCAATTAGGCCTCTATTTTCTTTATTTTCCATTTTCCTTCATTTTCCTCCTCACATGCAACCTGTGACCCTTCACCTTCCTTTTCTCCTAATTTCCATTATTTTCATAAATAAATGTGCCAAAATGCCATTTTTCCTTTCCAAATCCTTTTCCATTACCTTTTCCAATTTCCTTATCCATAATAAACCAAATGAACACCCACACTAGGATGTCTTGCCAAAAATACAGCTTGGAATATGTGCCCCATCAACCGTGGTTATTATTTTACCTTTATTAATTTTTATTACATGGAATTTTCACTTGGGTTGTTATAGGGTTTGTAGCCACATGGTTGTCATAGAAAATTTTTAGTTGTATCCACAAGCATAAAACCCTCTCCATGCAGCCATAATGATTTAGCTACATGCATTATCACTTGTTTTGTTTGGCTGAGACTTGG
This sequence comes from Pinus tabuliformis, assembly GCA_031772625.1. Lineage (NCBI taxonomy): Eukaryota > Viridiplantae > Streptophyta > Pinopsida > Pinales > Pinaceae > Pinus > Pinus tabuliformis. The sequence continues at coordinate 342,322,645 of CM062812.1, forward strand.
GGTTTTTGGTGGCAGGTTACCGCAGTTTTGAATAGTTGAACACAAGCTTGAATGTTACTTTGATCAATCTAATTGATGGGATCATCTATTGGATATTGTTTGGTTCGATTTTGTGGATAGTTTTGTTATTGAAGAATTGGATCATTGTACTCTCTCCTTTCTAAACATTTAATGACAATCTAATAAGAAGAATAATTTGAAAGGGTTTTCCCACTTATGGGGTCTTCCCCTTGTCTCCGACCGATCCTAGCGTCTCTATGTGTGAATTATTTTCTTCTGTTATTCCTTTATGTCCCACCGCATTGTTGACGATAATGTTCTTTCCATGTAAGTTCATATGATGTAATAATGTTATAATGTTGTGGGGTGAATTCAATGTAAATGATGTAATGAAATTATCAAACAAAATAACAATATTTCCCTAAGAATAATTAACACCATGTATACCAATGTGATCGACAGACTATATTTTTCCATCTTCATGTAAATATCACTTCCTACAACTCCTCTTTTCAATCCATATTATTGAAGATATTGATCCAATTTAGCATACCAAGATCTGGGTGCTTGTTTTAATCTTACAAGGCCTTCAATTTGCAAAAGAAATATGTATTTTCTGACAAGTCAAACCCTTTTGGTTGTTCAATGTATACTTCTTCTTTCAAATCTCCATTTAGAAACACTGAATTCAAATCCATCTGATATACTTTGAAACCTTTTGGACAAGAAAATTCTAAAAATTTCCTTATATCCTCTAATATGGCAATATGAATGAAAGTATCTTCAAAGTTAATTCCTTAAATTTGAGTGTATCCCTTACACACCAATATTGACTTGTTTCCGATGACTTGTCAATCTTCATTAATTTTGTTCTTAAACAGACACTTGGTTCTTATGACATTCTTATCCTTTGGACAAGGCACTAGTTCCCATGTTCCATTCTTTTCAACTTGGTTCATATCTTCTTTTGTTTCCTTCATCCAATGTGGATACTTTCATGAGTGAAATCCTTTGGATAAACTAGGGATAGTAAGGTGATATCACTCCTTTTTGCTGTGTTTGTCCTTTTTCTTTGAGTTTGCATTCCTCCATCCACATCTCCAATAATTCAGTATTTTAGATGATGCTTTTGTACAAACTTCAAGGCTATCATTGATGGTGTTTGAGATGGTTCCTATTTTTTTATTTTCTGACTCCTCTTATTTTGCAACACGTTCCTTTGGATCTGCAAATATAGGGTCTTCTTCCTTCATCAACACGTGAATCAAATTTTCTTAGTGACTCATAATTAATATTCATAAAGTACTTTCTTCCAAATATCCTAAAATGTTTCACAGAGCTATGCCTTGCTTTCCATATGCCATATGGATTTTTATCACTATTTACTTGGATTTGAACTCTGTTCATGACATAGATACCTGCCCTAATTGCCTCCCTCTAGTATTTAGCCTGTAAGTCAACTTCCAACAACATTGTTCTTGTAGTCTATTGTATAGATCTATTCTTTCTTTATACTACTCCATTTTTTTGTGGAGTCATAGAAATAGAAATATCCCTCTTGATTCCATATTTTGACAGAATTAATTAAATTCTCCTGAAGTAAATTCTATGCCTCTATCCATTCTTCAACATTTTCTCTACGACTCACTTTCATTTTCAACCGTTGATCTGAAAGTTTTTAAACAAGCTAGTTCTTCTTACTTATACCTTACGAGAAATAGCCATATCATTCTAGTATAATCATCTATCAATAAAATAAAGTACATTTCTCCTTGTAGAGCTATAGTTTTGGTTAGATTGCACATATCTTCATGAATTATTTCTATAGGCTTTGATGTCAAACATTCCTTTGATTTGAAGTTGTTCCTAGTTTTCTTTCCATCTTGACGTGGTGCACAAATAACATTTTTTTCTTTTGAGTTTATGTGGATATCTCTTATTGCTTGAGTTTAGATAACCTTCATCAAGTTATCAAATCTTCGGTGTCATAAATGCTTGTGCCACAACTAACTTTTCATTTACTTGACTCATGTAACATATCTCTTCATAAATATCACTAAGAATGTATACATTATATGATTTTCTTACTCCTCTTCTTACTGGTTTTCCTGAAGATGATCTCCTTATCTCATAATCCTTGGAATGAAATATGATATCATGTCCTTGATCACATATTTGTCTCACACTCAAAAGATTTTGCTTGATCCATTCAACATGTATAGCATTTTTTTTCTTTCTCCTTTCCATTAGTGAGACTAATTGTCCATTTTCCAACAATTTTAGAAAATTCATTGTCTCCAAAGGTTGCATTTCCATCCTTTTTTGTGCTTAGTGAGATGAATTGTTTTAGGTCACCTATCATGTGCCTAGAACATCCACTATATACAAACCATATATTTTCCTTTATTTGAGCACACAATACTAGGATGCACTTCTCATAGATAGATTCTTCAGTCTTCTTTCTCTATATTGCTCTTTTCGCTTTAATGGGAAATTTTGTGCTTCATGACCTAGATTGTTGCATTCGCTACATTCTATACTATACTTTGAAAGAGAAGAAAAATAATTACAAGTATTGACTTGATTTTTCCTCTTGATGTCAACAATCTTGTTTTGATGATTACTCTTATACGCCTTACAATGTTTTTCCTGATGACAATTTATTTTACAATAAAAATAGTTTCCAAGAAAAGTAGTTTGATAGTTGTTGTTGTAGTCTTGCCTTGATGGGATATTCCTTTCATGGAAGGACTACTTCTCATTTCTTGAATGAACTTTGTTTTCTGAAGATTTATTTAGATGAGGTATTTTAATGACATCAATAATACTTATCTTTTATTCATGATGACCATTGGTGTCTCCTTGAGAATGGGATGATTATCCTATATAGACAACTTTGGATTTATAATGTGGTTGAATTTGGAAGCTGAGTATGTTTTCCGAGGTTTGGGAAATGTGCAAATTATTGTTAGCCTTGTCCAACTCTCTTCTTAGTGGTACTACTTACATCTCCAATTTTCTACAAATATATTCCTTTTCCTTTACTTTTTTTCTCAATACTTCTTATATTCTTTTAGCTTCTTACTGCTTGGTTTTGAGAGAGATGATTTCATGAGATAACTTTACATTTGTTTTCTCGAGTCTCTCATTTTCTTCTATGGAACTAACCAATAATTCTTCCATATTTCCTTCTACATATTTTGTACCTCCTTCTTCTTCTTTTGGATTACCTATTTCATTTGTGAAGGTCATGAATAACACTTCACTAGTTCCACCATATTCTTCTTCTCCATTGTTAGTGTCAGTCTTTTCATACTTCTAGCAGGGATCAAAATTTGCTCTTTTGCATTTTCATAGTATGAGTCCCATACTATAAATTTTTCGTCACTCCATTAGGTCATGATATATGGATTCACTGATGGTTGTTTTCTCTTCAGCTCCTCCCTCATAGACTATACATGTTGATCCTCCTTCATATTGTTTTCAATCATGGTTCATAAATAATCTATAGTCCATTTCATTCGGTCCTAGGGTTTGATTTCATTAGGTCTAGGGTTTCATTACCAAGGTCAAGAAACTAATTTTCAAAAGTAAATAAAGGTCAGCAAGGGTATTAGGATGATAAATAATCAAGCATGATGGCTTGAAAGTCACAACTACTGAAATATTATCTTTTTAACCTAATGTAATTTTCACCTCAAAAACATGCTTTTAAGGTGAAAACATAGTATTTTGAATTTATTGTATTTCTTATGTAATTTTAATTTTCTATATGTAATAATGGATCTCAGCTGCATTAGAACAATTCTCCTTGCTGCAAGACACACCAGCACTACAAAAATCAAGTTAAGTTGAGCATTTTTCCACCTGCAAAAGCACAAAGAAGAAAAAGCATCAAAATAGAGTTTAAAAGGTGAAAGTGATCAAAGGAAAAAACATTAGAAAAAGGGGTTTGAGGAGCTAAAGATTAAAGTAAAAGGCATATAAATATCTTCTTTCCCTTTATTTACCTCTTACCACACATTGAGTAAACCAGAGTTACATTTTGGGTGATTTCAAGGAAAAATTGTGAAAACAAAGCAGGTGTTGCGTGTTTCCTCTTAGCATTGCATGTTATCTTCAGGTGCTACGTGTTTGATAGGTTTGCGCATTCCCTTAAGGTCCTACACAGTCGCTTCATGTGATGCGCACTTGACCAGTTTTGCACTCCTTCAGTCTTCAAGCTTTCAAAAGATCTCCTGAGCCCTAAATCAAGTAAGTATTGCCATTACCCTCTCATTAAGCTTATTTCCCTCATGTTTAAAGAATGAAAATCATATGGTCTTAGTTTTCTACTTCAAACTCTAGCCTTTATCTTAAACCCTAGTTTTCACAAGAAAATTCCCGATTTCTCCCCAAAACACCCAATATACACTCCATATTCCCCCTCGGAAGTTTCTATCCCTACCCTATCAAACCCTCATTACCGCCCATCTACCCTTTCCTTTATTCTTCCTCCCTACACCCTTGTATTCCCCTACTTACCACTTAGGGTTTCTTCACAAAAAAAAACATCATGGCTGATGAGGAGTACATACCATAGAGGGAGGAAGAAGGATCAGACAAAGAGGGAAACATAAAGCAAAGAAGACCTCATAAAGGAGGGAACATACACAGGTTTGAGCCCACAGATCTCAAAGAGCTTTTAGCCTCTCCCATGACAGTGACATCCTTCAAATGGTTAGGGTGTTTTAAGTTTTTTGAACAGGTCCATGCAGTCCACTACCACCATGAATTGGCCAGACTTTTCATCACTGGGCTTCAAGACAATCAGGTCACTCTTGCAGGCATAACCTTCACATTGTCTGTTACCACCATATCAGCTGCCACTAGTATTCCAGAAGTTGGTGAAAAATGGTTCAAACAGGGAGAAATTGAAGCAAATTTCTATGAACCATACCTCAAACCAAAATACAGACATGAAAGAAAGGGCTATTTTCCTTTCTCCTACCTTCTTGATAGATATGCACTGATGACAAAGATTGTAATGAAATATTTTTCATGTGAGGGAAGATTTTCTAGGGTCTATTCCTATCACGTCAAATTGCTCATGCATTTCACTAGGGTCAAAATACTTAACATACCCTATTATCTTTTCAGGAGTGTGGAGAAAATGTCTTACATTGCCCAAAAGAGAGAACCCAAAGATCAAATGAAAAGCCTATTTCATCATGCTCTCATGAATATCATAGTTCTTTATCACCTTTAAGAACTTAACATTGCATGGAGTAAATTCATTTCCGACCCCATTTTCACTCATGCTTCCACTCATAATGTTCAAAACATGCCATCATCATCACATACACCCTCACCTCCATTATCACCTTCACATGCACCTATTCCTTCACTTGACAGGAAACAGGATAGTGACGAAAAGGATCAGGGCAATTTGGGCCAAAGCAGCAAGTGTGGAAGGACTAGTTTAGGTACCATGGTGCATACTTATCAGAGAGGAAACAGGCAAGTGTTTGCCGCACATATTGTTGGAGGGGCCTTGCCTTCATCATTGGCAAAGAAGGTACACAAAGGGAAGGAAAATATGGTTGAAATAGAGATGCAATAGTAGAAAGAACACCTCCATGAAACTAAGCAAGATTTTAACCTAGTGGACTTAGATGAGGAGGGTGAGTAGACAAATACTAGAATGCTCATCAAAGAGCAAGTGGCACGAATAGGTGAGTTGCAGGTGAACATGCAAAGAGACAATTGGATCATCTCTGATTACAAACAAGAAAACAAGCAGTTGGAGTCTAAGCATGAGCTTATGGTAGTTCAACTCATCAAGGCCAAAAGAGAGGCAAAAAAGGCTAAGGTGTAGCTTGAGGAAGTGATTTTGGGAAAACTAGTATTCCTAAAGAATGCTAGCCCTCTAGGTTTGGCAGCTACCCTAGAAACAATAGTTTAAAGCAATTCAATGATTTCTTCTATGTGTAACATATAAGAGAAAGATAATGGAACCAACTTGGAACTTCCACTTAATCCCTTGTTTGATCTCTCTCCCCTTTGACAGATCCTGCAACTCCTCCCTGTACTTAACATGCTTGGAGAGTACTTGCACAAGTACAACAAGAAAGAATCGTCAAAGCATCGTGCTCTATTACAACATAAACATTACATAATCAGATATATAATGAACAAATGATAGCATTCACAAATGATAACATTCACAATTGCACAATCATATGGAAAAAAACTTGAAGAGCTTTATTAATAGAAGGGAGAATTACAACCCAGTTGTCTGATCCAGCATCATCCTCCCAGCTTCAATCCTTCTTCACCTCATGAAATAACAAGATCACACCAACAAAACAATGCTCTTTCCTCAATTACAAACTATCAACACTTACTTGCAATTCACAACATTCTAGCCTCTAGATCTCTTGAATTGGAGATCCATTTATAGATGTGTGCAAGGGTGTGAGTCATCCATGGGGTTTGATTAGTGTCATTCCACTTGTTACAATCGGTTCCACAAGAGAAGGGATTAGAGATTTCTTAGATCCCTTATTCATCCTTGGGTGAATTCAGAGAGGCAAGTGGCATAGGAGAAAGTTCTAGAAGATTCCATGCGCAATCAATTGACAAATGTCCTAGACATTTGTCCATCCTCGCCCATCGCACCCTATAGAAGGCCTAAACAGTATGCATCACACCTTGGCAGCGTACCACTCAGTATGCATCACACTTTGCCAGTGGAATAGTTAGTATGGTTCAATTTAGGCAGTTTATGGATGGTTTCTCAAATGGAACTTTTTGGGTGATGTATTTAGATGACTATGTTCCTTTAGGGTATGAAACAACTCTTTTAGGGGTTGATGAGCCCTAATACATTGACATATAAGTTTGGGGTTGATGTGCCCAAATATGTCTATAACAAGAAGCTTATGGTGAATATGGTGAGCCAATGGAGGAAGATATGCCCAAGAGAAGGCCTAGGACTAGAGGCCTAAAGAGAGCTTTGGAGCTTGATAAGGAAAAAGAAGCCCAACTTGCAAATTAGATTACCTTGAATGAACAAATGGACCAAATGGTGAATGAGAACAGGGAGTATTGGCTTGAGTGGGCTAACTCTCACCTTGAGGACTTTATGGCCAAAGCCACTAGAGATGTGGAGGTGCAAAGGAGAATGGCCAAACATTTTGCCATGAGGGACAAGATTGCTAGAGCCAAGCTCAAAAGGGCTGAAGCAAAAATTGAAGGCCTAGTTCACCAAGAAGAGAGGGACAAGCTTAACCTACTGGTGGAGGCTTCACTATAGGCCTAGTCACCTTCAACATCAGCCATAATAACCATTCTTGAGGAGCCTTGGCTTAGTTTTTGATTTCCTAGTTGTTTTGTGATTTTCAGACATTTAATTTATCAGTCCACTGGTCAAAAGTGCAATGGCCTAGGCACTGCGCACTTTTTTGGGGCACTTTTTGGAGAAATGGCCACCACCATTGGATTCAAAAGGCCATGTACATACAGGAAAACCATGTTTCTAGGTGTGAAAGTCAGATTTACTAGGTGAAAAGGCCAAAAAAACACCAAAATTTCATGTTTCTTCTTGTTTTTTGAGCCTAGCGCTGCGCGTTTGAGTAGTCTTGGGAGATTGCAATTTTGGAGTGTAAAATCAAGCTCAAATTGGAAACCAAGGGTAGTTTTGGAAACTAGATAGGACAAGCTTTCCAATGAGCTATCATGAGCCAGATTTGGAGGTCAGAAAGGCAATCAAAAATCAGTTGGAAGTTGCACTATGCACTCCCTTCAAGCGCTGTGTGTTTGACATTGGCGTTGCGCACTTGATAGGCTGCCTATTTTTTCACTGTTTCTTTCAGCAATTGCTTTTCACCTATGGGATTTTGATCTTTTCACTGATAAAATGTAAAATCATGATGTAATTAATGTATATTTTGGTTACCTAGGGTAGATACATCAGATAAATGGCCTAGGTGGCATGTAATGAATCAGTTTGCATCATCTTAGGGATGAGTCAGTTTGACCTCCCTAGTCTTTAGCTTTCAGTTTAGTTTGTTGTGAAACTGCTCCTCCTCTCATGGATTTGACCCCTGAGGCTAGGATGGGTTGTTTTGATGCCTATATTATGTATTTTCTTAGACATTTGTAAGGGTTGGACTCACTTGGATGCTCAAAGCTTGATTGTACATCATTGTAAGTAGTTTGGCAAGGAGATTAATCAGATTTGCAACTATTTTTATGGGATCCCTATGGTATGGAGTTTTAGCACACTTTATTCTTTTGTAATCATTTGTTTACATGTTTTATGTATGCCATCATCCATTTCATTTCTTCTTATTGAATGTTATCAAGTTTGATAGGTAGAATCCATTGTAACAGTGCTCTGCCTTGGGAAATCATTCAATATTTCATGTTTTCTACTATTTGAGAAGGATCCATGATTGTCACATGCCCTCCTTAGCTCCTCATCAGTCTTAAACACCTCACACCATTAAGCCTAAAGTGATAAAGCCTATGCCCACCTTTCCCCATAGAACACCCTACATTTCTAACCTAATTTCCCAGACCTAAACTGCCTAGCTCCATCTGATCCAGCAAAACACCAACAAATTCAATCAAAACATTCAAGCTACTATACCTAGCCTAAAATCCTTTACCTGATCCAGTCATCTTGACTGAGAACCTTACGGAGAGAGCCCACTCTCGGCCTAGTAGGGCTAGCTACTAGGCTAAGCTTGGTTTTTGGTTACCCTGGAATCGCCTCCCTTCAGTTGAGGTCAATCTAAGTGATAACATAGTGGTGAACATACTGGGGAATGAAAGACTAATCACCCCAGTAATATCTTTCATATAAATTCTTGAACATTGGATGATGAGTTTTAGAATTTGCTAGGCTGAAATAGAAAGTTGTAAAGCAATATAAAAACTTTGAAATTCGAGCACACTGGCTTCGAGAATGTATACTAGGGCCAATCCTAATCCCAATCCCACCCCAGTAGTGGATAACCCTAACTTGATTTTAAGAAAACTTAAAATACTAGAAATTTTAGTCAGCTTGACTCCTTCGATAAAAGTAGATTCTTACCCTGATGAATGGTTGTTCTTAGAAGATCTCTCTTTTGATTTGTCATTTTACCTTTTTCTGTTTAGGATCAAATCTGAGACTGCACTTGATGATATAGTTCTAGACCTGGAATTTGTTGTATATCTCGAAATTCAAAAGGCAAACAGGTCAATTGATGAGTATATCTCAAATTCCCCTTAATCATCCATCACTGCTGCTAATATCCCTGAGCTTTCAGAATCAACATCTACTACCCTCAGTTCATCATTATTCCCATCAATCTATGAAGTTCATTCCCAAATTTAGTTTATACCTACCCTTCCCCTTCATCCTATCATATCCTATCAAACACCTATTGCCCCTACTTCTCCATAAACCACTCCATGAAACCCTAGTGGTCCAACCGTTGTTTCAAATGTGCCTCGAGTAATGGCTGCACGGTATGAACCCCTTATTTCACCTCAGAATCTTGATGATATGCCTATTTATTATCAAAGTAAAATACCTCTTTTTGATGCCACTCAAAGCACTACAGCTCAGCAACACATTGATAGAATGAATGACTTCTTTGACCTTCATGAGGTAAAGGTAGAAAATGTGACCATGAGATTGTTTGTGCAAAGCTTTGGAGGTGAAGTTTGAAAATGGTTCAGAGCTTTACCAGCAGCCTCTATCAACACTTTTCTAGTTCTGCATAGACAATTCCTGGACCGGTGGGAGGTAAAGAAGAACCCACTCCAAATTTTGTCTGAGTATGAAAATATCAAAAGGAATGCTAGTGAAAGTGTGCAAGATTATTGTGTAAGGTTTAATGCAGTATATAATGCTATTCTGGTCAACATTAAACCACCAATGGGGTTATCCTTGCTCAAGTTTCCAGATGGTTTCGATGCTGATATGGCATATCAGTTATGGGAACATGATCCCACCACACTAGAAGACATGCAGAAGAACGATGTAAATGTAGAAGAAAATCTGTTGGCCAAAAGAGCAAGGATGAGATGTGGAAAGAGAGTGACCATAAAAGAGGAAGCATCTTCTTCAGATGCTAAGATGAATACCTTGATCCGAACAGTGGAGAAGATGGCTTACCGGCTAACCATTACAGATAGACCTGAAACACCAACCAGGAATCCCAATTTTAGAGGATGGCAACAGCCCCAATTCCGGATCAAGTAGAGAGAACAAAAGGCATCAGACCAAAAAGCACAACAATAGTAGATCAGAACTCCTTTACAATAGAATTATGTTCAGGGAATGGAAGAAGAAGATGATGATGATCCAGTAGTTGAAGCAAACCATTTCTTCACTGCTGATGGTATGCCCAATCCACATACTAGCAGCAAAACATCAGCGAAGAGCAGACAAATGAAGTGATTAGTCAAGGTAAGGTAGAGAAGGAAGTAGAATTTCAGCATTTAGAAGACAAAGCAGGCCTTTGGAGCATGGATTTTGATGGTGCCGGTATAGGTATCTGGATTCGTAACCCTACCTTCCAGCCCACCAAAGTCCCAAGTAATGTTAGAGTATGTTCTTACAAGTTGGCTTTTGATTGCTCTAACAATGAAGCGTAGTATGATGCTTTGATTATAGGGCTTAAAATTTTGAAGAAATTGAATGCAAAAAGGATTTTTGTCTATGGTGATTCAAGTTCTTCTGAGCAGTCCACATACTAGCAGGAAAAGGTCAGTGAAGAGTGGACAAACAAAGTGATCAGTCAAGGTAAGGTAGAGAAGGAAGCAGAATTTCAGCATTTAGAAGATGAAGTAGGCCTTTGGAGCATGGATTTTGATGGTGCCGTGGGTAAGGACAGTGCCGGTATAGGTATTTGGATTCGTAGCCCTGCTTTCCAACCCACCAAAGTCCCAAGTAATGTTAGAGTATGTTCTTACAAGTTGGATTTTGATTTCTCTAACAATGAAGCGAAGTATGAAGCTTTGATTACAGGTCTTAAAATTTTGAAGAAATTGAATGCAAAAGGGATTTCTATCTATGGTGATTCATGCTATAATCAGATCTTGGTGCATGAAAGACCAAGACAAAACTGCACCAAGATCTAATTATAGCCTGAGTAACCATCGAGTTGTGGTGGATGTAACTACTCGATGGTTACTCAGGCTATAATTAGATCTTGGTGCATGAAAAGACAAAGACAAAACTGCTTTCACAACACCTTGGGGAACTTTTCAGTATGCTAAAATGCCATTCAGATTGAAGAATGCTGGAGCCACTTTTCAGCGAGCAATGGACATCACTTTTTCTAATGAGAAGGATGTTTTCTTAGTTGTTTATTTAGATGATTTGACGGTATTTTCGAGTTCTGATGATGAACACTTGAACCACTTGATTGTATTTCAAAGATGTAGAAAGTTTGAGATTTCTCTAAACCCGAAGAAAATTCTTTTTGCCATGGACGAGGGCAAGCTCCTTGTTCATATTATTTCTAAATATGGTATCCAAATTGATCCTTCAAGAGTGGAGGAAATTCAACATATAGATTTTCCACGCAACAAAAAGGAGATTCAAGCATTCAATGGTAAGTTGAACTTCTTACGCATATTTATACCCAATTTGGCGAAACATTTACATGAAATGACTAATATGTTGAAAAAGGACAACACTGTGAAATGGACCAAGGATGCCATGAAGTCATTAAATTTCGTAAAGTTTTCTTTGACCACAACCCTAGTCTTGATTAGTCCTAATTACACTCAAGATTTCATTATATTTTCATTTGCATCCAAGCATACCATGGCTGCGTTATTGATGCAAAAGAGAGATCAGATTGAGCAACCCATCGCTTTTTTTAGTAGGACTATTCGAGATGTTGCCTTGCGGTATAATATCATTGAAAAACAAGCATTGGCTCTCATTAAAGCATTGAAGGATTTCAGAGTGTACATTCTGCATTCACATAACATAGCATATGTTCCTAATGCAGTAGTAAAGGATGTTCTGATGAAAACTGACCTGGAGGGAAGAATATGTAAGTGGATAGTAGCAATGTTGGAAAATGATTTGGAGATTAAACCCACAAAGATAATCAAGGGACAAGGCTTAGAAAAACTAATGGCAGAATCAAATCTACATGCTCTGGACACAAATCTTATTGCAGAAATGTCAGAGGATGAGGATGATAGCTCACTCATTCAAGTTTCAGAAATGTTTATTCAATCACCATGGTATTCAGACATATTTTATGTTCTTCAGCATCTTTCACCACCTCCAGGAATGTCAAGGAGCAAAGGTAGATCACTAAAACTCAAATCTACAAAATTCTACATTTTAAATAGTGCTCTTTATTGGAAAGATTGAGAGGAGTTCTTCTTAATTGTTTGGTTGAAGACGAAGCTCAGCAGGTGATGCATGATTTTCATAAAGGTGATTGTGGTGGTCATTTGTTTTGGAAAACAACAACGAACAAAGTGTTGAGAGCAGGATATTATTGGCCGACTTTATTTTTAGATTTGTATAAAATAGTGATGAGCTGCGATGAATGCCAAGTTTTTCGAGGGAAAATGAAGCTGCTTCCTCTTCCATTGAAACCGATTGAAGTAAATGCACCTTTCCAGTAGTTGGGGCTTGATTTCATAGGGGAAATCCATCATGTATCATTAGCACAACACCGATGGATCTTAACAGCTACTGATTACTTCACCAAGTGGATTGAAGCCATTCCAACAAGGCAGGCCATGGATACAGTAATTATTCAATTTTTAGAATCTAATATCTTGTCTCATTTTGGTTCCCCTCACAAGATCATAACAAATAATGTAGCAACATTTAAGTCCAGGAAGATGGTGGAGTTTTGAAACAAGTACAACATTACATTAGGTCATGCCACAGCATACTACCGCAGGACAATGGATTGGCCGAGTCATAAAATAAGTGCTTGGTGAATATAATCAAGGAAATTTCGGAAGCAAATAAGAAGAATTGGCATTGGAAGATGGTTAACGCCTTGTGGGCTAACAGAGTGAGCAGTGAGAAATCCATAGGTATGTCACCATTTGAATTGGTTTATGGCACTGATATAACATTTCCTACATCACTTGCAGTCCTGGTCATGAGATTACTATAGGAAGCTGGCAGTGAAGGGGATGACATTCAGCGAAGGATTAATCAAATGATCCACCGTCAGTAGACAAGGGAAGAATTTTCTCAAAACACTTTTCGGTTGCAAGAAAATATAAACAAGATCTATGACTGCAAAACCAAAGCAGAAAAGTTTCAGGTAGAGGATGTGGTGCTACGGTGGGATGCATGAAATGAGGACAAAGGAAAGCATGGTAAGTTTGAAATTCTATGGAAAGGACCATATAAAATTTCAGCATACAAAGGATTGAATGCTTTTCTGCTCAAGGAGATGGACGGTCAGGATTATTCAGGAGGGCCAGTGAATGGTAGGCTCTTGAAGCACTACTACTTTTGAGGCGGTTCTCTGAAATCATTTCAGTTTCATTGTGTATACCATTTTAATTTTCCTTGCAAGATTTCAAGTACACAATCATTGAAGCTTTGGGCCCGAAGTGAAGGCTATAAAGCTTGAATGGTATGTGTAGAGTTTGGTTGTTTTGATTTGGTTTATAGTTAAAGTTTGCATTGAGTCAGTTTTTTGTCTTCAAAGTTGTTGACCGTATTGCCCAATGGATAAGGCTACTAGGTCTACGGTGTTCTTGGCACCTCCAAGGAGCTACCATCCCCATTGGAGCCAATGTTAGTGTCAGTCTTTTCATACTTCCATCAGGGATCAAAATTTTCTCTTTTGCATTTTCATAGTAGGAGTCCCATACTGTAAATTTTTCATCACTCCATTAGGTCATGATATATGGATCCACTAATGGTTGTTTTCTCTTCAGCTCCTCCCTCATAGACTATACATGCTAATCCTCCATATTGTTTTCATTCATGGTTAATAAACAATCTGTAGTCCGTTTCATTAGGTCCTAGGGTTTGATTTCACTAGGTCTAGGGTTTCATTACCAAGGTCAAGAAACTGATTTTAAAATGTAAATAAAGGTCAGCAAATGTATGAGGATCATAAATAAATCAAACATGATGGCTTGAAAGTCACAGCTACTGAAATATTATCTTTTTAAACTAATGTAATTTTCACCTCAAAAACATGTTTTTGAGGTGAAAACAAATTATTTTGAATTTATTGTATTTCTTATGTAATTTTAAGTTTCTATATGTAATAATGGATCTTATCTACATCAAAACAATTATTCCTACTGCAAGACACACCAGCACTGCAAAAATCAAGTTAATTTGAGCATTTGTCCACCTGCAAAAGCACAAAGAAGAAAAAGCATCAAAACAGAGTTTAAAAGGTGAAAGTGATCAAAGGAAAAAAACATTATAAAAAGGGGTTTGAGGAGCTAAAGGTTAAATTCAAAGGCCTATAAATATCTTCTTTCCCTTTATTTACCTCTTACCATGCATTGAGCAAATTAGAGCTACGTTTTGGGTGATTTCAAGGAAAAATTGTGAAAATAGAGTTGGCGCTGCGCATTTCCTCTTGATGTTGCACGTTCTCTTTAGGCGTTGCACATTCCCGTAAGGCGTTGCGCACTCCCTTCACACGCTGTGCATTTGACCAGTTTTTCACTCCTTCAGTCTTCAAGTTTTCAAAAGATCTCCTAAGCCCTAAATCAAGTAAGTATTTCCATTCCACTCTCATTAAGCTTATTTCCCTCATGTTTAAAGAATGAAAATCATATGGTCTTAGTTTTTCAATTCAAACCCTAGCCTTTATCTTAAACCCTAGTTTTCACAAGCAAATTCCCCATTTCTCCCAAAAACACCGAATATACACTCCATATTCCCCCTCAGAGGTTGCTATCCTTACCCTATCAGACACTCATTTCCTCCCATCTACCCTTTCCTTTCTTCTTCCTCCCTACACCCTTGTATTCCCCTACTTACCACTTAGGGTTCCATCACAAAAAAACATCATGGATGATGAGGAGTACAGACCACAGATGGAGGAAGAGGGATCAGACAGAGAGGGAAACATAGAGCAAAGAAGACCTCATAAAGGAGGGAACATACACCGGTTTGAGCCCACAGATCTCAAAGAGCTTTTAGCCTCTCCCATGACAATGACATCCTTTAAATGGTTAGGGTGTTTTGAGTTTTTTGAACAGGTCCATGCAGTCCACTACCACCCTGAGTTGACCAGACTTTTCATCACTGGGCTTCAGGACAATCAGGTCACTCTTGTAGGCACAACCTTCAGATTGTCTGTTGCCACCATATCAGCTGCCACCAGTATTCCAGAAGATGGAGAGAAATGGTTCAAACAGGGAGAAATTGAAGCACATTTCTATGAGCCATACCTCAAACCATGATACAAACATGAAATAAAGGGCTATTTTCCTTTCTCCTACCTTCTTGACAGATATACATCGATGATGAAGATCATAATGAAATATTTTTCATGTGAGGGAATATTTTCTAGGGTCTTTTCCTATCACATCAAATTGCTCATGCATTTCACTAGGGTCAAAATGCTTAACATGTACCCTATTATATTTTCAGGAGTGTGGAGAAAATGTCTTACATTGCCAAAAAGAGAGAACCCAAAGATCAAATGAAAAGCCTATTTCATCATGCTAACAGAAAGTTCATAGTTCTTTATCACCTTAAAGAACTTAACATTGCATGGAGTACATTCATTGCCAACCCCAATTTCACTCATGCTTCCACCCAGAATGTTCAAAACATGCCATCATCATCACATCCACCCTCACCTCCATTATCACCTTCACATGCATCGATTCCTTCACTTGACAAGAAACAAGATAGTGGCAGAAAGGATTAGGGAAATTTGGGCCAAAGCAGCAAGTCTCGAAGGAATCGTATAGGTACCATGGTGCATACTTATCAGAGAGGACACAAGAAACTGTTTTCCCCACATATTGTGGGAGGGGACTTGCCTTCACCATCGGCAAAGCAGGTACACAAAGCAAAGGAAAAGATGGTTGAAACAGAGATGCAATAGCAGACTGAACACCTCCATGAAACTGAGAAACATTTTAACCTAGTGGACTTAGATTAGGAGGGTGAACAAAAAAATAATAGAATGCTCATCAAAGAGCAAGAGGCATGGATAGGTGAGTTGTAGTGAACCTGCAAAGTGCCAATTGGATCATCTCTTATTACAAACAAGAAAGCAAGCAGTTGGAGACTAAGAATGAGCTATGGCAGTTCAGCTCATCAAGGCCAAAAGAGAGGCAGAAAAGGCTAAGGTGTAGCTTGGGAGATTGCAATTTTGGTGGGTTGTTTTAATGCCTATATTATGTATTTTCTTAGACATTTGTAAGGGTTGGACTCACTTGGATACTCAGAGCTTTATTGTACATCATTGTAAGTAGTTTGGTAAGGAAAGTAATCATATTTGCAGCTATTTTTATGGCATCCTTGTGGTATGGAGTTTTAGCACAATTTCTTCTATTATAATCATTTGTTTACATGTTTTATGGTAACCGTGCTTTGCCTTGGGAAATCATTCAATATTCCATGTTTTCTACTATTTGAGAAGCATCCATGATTGTCACATGCCCTCCTCAGATCCTCATCAGTCTTAAACACCTCACGCCATTAAACCTAAAGTGCTAAAGCCTATGCATACCTTGCCCCATAGAACACCCTGCATTTCTGACCTAATTTCCCATACCTAAACTACCCAGCTCCATCTAATCTAGCAAAACACAAAAAAATTCAATCAAAACCTTCGAGCTACTATACCTAGCCTAAAATCCTTTACCTGATCCAGTCATATTGGTTGAGATCCTTACAGAGAGAGCCCTCTCCCGACCTAGTAGGGCTAGCTAGTAGGCTAAGCTTGGTTTGTGGTTACCCTAGAATCACCTCCCTTCAGCCTGAGGTCAATCTAGGTGATAACATCCATCATCAGAGTCATAACTTTCTTTCTTAGTGAAGAACTTATTATTGGTTGACCTTTTCCTTTTCAAGGTTCTTCTCTTAGGTTCATCCTCATAATCACTATCATCTTTAAAAGGACACTTTGTTGCATAATGTATTATTTTACCACATATAAAGAAAATGAGAGGTAACTTACCTTTGAGTTTGGATCATTTTTTAAGTTTCTTGACAAATTGTTCCATTTCAATATCGTAATCATCAATATTGTAATCACAATTCTTTCCCTTTCTTGATGTCTTAGATTCCTTGAATGTAACTTTATTATGAGTTAAATTTCCTAACCTCATCTCATATGTTGTGAGAATTCTATGAAGTTGATCCATTGATAAGGATTCCAAACATTTTATTACTTCTATGGCACAAACCTTGGCATCAAAACAATATAGAAGGGATATCAAGACCTTTTGGAAAATCATTGTTTCATTGAATTTTTCACCTAGTTCTCTAAGATAGTTGACTACCTCATCTACTTGCAGAAAGTAAGTAGCAATATCTCATTCATCATTCATCTTGATACTTTTAAACTACCTTATAAATGTTTTAATATTTTCCTTTTTAATCTTTTCATATCCTTTATAAATATTGATAAGCTTGTCTAACATATATTTAGCTATTTCAGTACCCATAACTTTGGTGAATTCTGAATCTGACAAACCACTTGCTATAGAATTCAAAGCCTTTGAATTTTCCACATATGATTTCTTCTTGTCTAGGTATATTGGTAGAGGAGATGGGAGTTTTTACCCATCTATGACAGATTACCAAACCTCAACTCCAACAAACATGAATTAGTACTTCATTCTCACCTTCCAAAAGACAAAATTTGTTCCATCAAATTGGAGAACCTTAACATCTTTACTAGCCATTGTGATTCAAAAATCCTTCTTCTATCTATTAGGATGATCTTCAAGAATTTGGCTCTAATACCAATTGTTGAAAATATTGGGGGGAGGTGGGGGGATGGGCGGCACAGGGGGGTGAATCAATATTTCTTTCAATTTTTAACTATCTAGTTAATAATTTTCTCATGCATAGGATACTAGAACACAAAAAATAAAAATAAAAATAACTTATATAATGATTGTTCAAAGATGAGAACACCAATCCTCTAAAATTATCCAAGCATAAACTTGTTCAATATGACGAATCCAATCCTCTCAATAAATCCAAGCACCAACTTGGTCAAAATGAGGACTCTAATCCTCTCAACAAATCCAAGCACCAACTTGGTCAAAATGGGAAATCCACTCCTTCTATGCTCCAACCTCTCCAAACAATTCAAATAGACTTCAAAATCAACTTCAAGATGTATTCAAGAAAACGCATTTTAAAGTCAATTCCAAATTTACTTCAAAAGAGGTATTCAATATCTTCTTAAAGTATACTACAGGAATGTTTCAAGTCTACTTGAACAAAGACTTCCAAGGCGGTTAAAAAGTCATCTAGAATCTATGCCAATAATTTAGGAAGTTTCTCCAAAGGATATTGAAGGTCTACTGCAAAACTAACTCAAGTCTACTACATGTGGCCTCAAGAATTCTTTAAAAAGTGCTCCAAAATACTTCTTTTAGTCTACTCCAAAGTTTGATTTGAGTCAGCTAAGAGTTACTTCGTAGGTTGCTCAAATTTAGTTGTAAAATAGCCCTTGTCAAGATTTAAATTGAACTGGTATCGGGAAAAGTATCCATAGGTTCAAATTGAGGCTATATGTTGAATTTAAGAGGTTTGGACTATCATAGTGGGGGAAAAAATTTTTCATACCATAAAGGGTCAAATATTTATAGCTCTAAAATCCCTTCCTCAAGCTAGATCACAGATCTGAAATCACAACGCCAAGGTCTATTATAGGTTGAAACCATTGTTCCTTCCTTAGGTTGAGATCCGTGCAAGAGATAATGCACCAAGGTAACCAACTTCTACTCCAACAATTTTCCAAAAAATGATCACAAAATTACCAAGAACTATATCCCAAGAGCCATACAAAATTGAAACCAAATCCCCAGAGTGTCTCCTTCAATTTTCTAGAAGGTTCATGAGATATGAACCTATAATTCTCCTTGTTACAGATCTAAATTCTCTTGCTTGTCTTCATCGAGTTGATCTCTTGCTTGATATGTTGATGACCAAATTGTAGGAGGGATCTAACTTATTTATATTAGTTCAATCACCCAATTGAACCAACATGTTTTTTGGAGAGGGGATCAACTTGTTCATGTAGCGATGACTTGGAAAGTGGTTTTCCAACTCAGAAAAACCATTTCTTTTCAACAATGATGAGTTAGGAGGCATGAAAATACTCATTATAAAGTGATTAAGTCCTATTTAAGCCCATGCACTTTTCTTCTTCAGCTAGACACCCCTATGACATCAATGACAAAATATTTCTCAACAATAAATTTTGATTCTAGGCATCTGATCGGGATACAATTTATATCATCAAAAAGATCTCGACAAGCTATATGTGATGGTATTATTCAAAGTTAATTCTGATAACTTCGTTAAAGAAGAAAAATTTTGTAACCCCATTTCCATAGTAAGACCATGGAGGTCAGGTTAATTAAGAGTAGAACCTCCCATATTATTGGTAAGTCAAAGGCGGTGGGAGGGAGTCTTATAGATAGAGCATTGAAGTAGCTCCAATGGGGTTTTGGAGAGGTTTTCCATAAAATTTCTTGAATTTTCCTATAATCCTAAACCCATGGCTTAGGTCATTCTCATATATGATTCATTATAGCTTCTTCTCAGTCATGTCACCCTCAAATTCATTCCAAATAGGTGGACTTTTATTATTTTCTATGGGTTTGAATCCTCTTGGTTTTGATTCTCGATAGTGACATTGGTATAAGTACAAATATCTCACCATTGTCATGTAAACTTTCTATTTCCACATATTGTAGTGAGTGTGTTGAAGTATTTTGATTCATCTCTTTAATGCATGCTTACTTGTGGGCATGATCTTAGGTTTTGGGTGAATTTTTGTCTTTTGGGAGAGAGTGGTGATGATTGTATTCATACTGCATTGTAAATATCTAACTGTTCTCTATTTATTTTTCATCTAATGTAAGATTTGCATGCTCATATTTTTCATCTCTTTCTTTGGAAGCAAGTCAATAACATGATATAATATAATTCCATATACCCTTGACATAGATAATAACCACTAAAACCAATGATTAAAAAAAGTTATCATATTTTTTTTAAATTTCTCTAGTAGCACACCAACATTAGCTTAGGATTTTAGGGCCTTAGAATACATTGGAGAGGAAACTCTCCAAGGCGATAAAGAAACACTAGAATCCTAAGCTATAGAGTGCAAATCCATTTACAATCATGAATTTCTAGGAAAGCTCTTCTAGCATAAGGGATTATTAGGCCATGTAGGGTTCAATGGAGTGATATCCTTTCTTCATTAGGTATAGGTGGTGTGGCACACTCTATTATTTTTCATGCTCATCGAAATCCTTTATGGATAATAGTATCTGGTTGTGACTTTTCTAGAGGGTTCTTACCATTGGTGCTCCCAAATGGTAAACCGACCTTGAAAGTGTTTCTTATGATAACTTCATGTCTTTAGCATAGGATTCTTTCAACCATTATCAACTACTTATTAAGTACAAAAAGAGAATGGACATACTCACCAATGTGCATCAGGATAACTCCACACACATCTTTGATCATATAAATGAATAAAGGAGAAATTTTTTTTACTTAGAACTAAGTTCCCTAATGATTTAGTTCAGGAATGGTTGACTGAATCACTATTACCTAGAATACGTGAATACATAACAAACATAGGATTCCAAACTGAGGAAAATTCAATCATGCATGCCCACCAAATCAACTTGATCTATTCTCAAGTGCCACATTATATGAAATCATCCCTATTACTTTTCATTCCTCTAATTATGTTTGGTATGCCAGGGTTCATATCCTTAGGAAACATAGGCTAGTTATCCAATTATATGGTCCAACTGAACATTGCCTCTGGTGCCCTTACCGCTAAGCCTACCACAAAAACTCACAGTGCTCCAATTTAGAATTCCGAGGTCAATTAAGTGTAGTCCATTCCCTCAAATAATCCTCAAAAACCTAGAGGCAAGAATAAGAAAAGCAATACAAATAAACCTTCTAACAATGAATATAGGGAACCACAAAGTAAAGATACTATTGAGGGTGGAACGAAAGAGACCAAAAATAAAAATAAAAAAAGTCCTTGCAATATTTTGGATTGGAGCATATTACTCATGAGTTCCCTTGGATGGATGAGATTCATCAATACCTCTTGGAGTAGAATACTGCTCATCGACCTACTATCTTGATGAATCCTTTCATAGCCTAGCAAAAACACATGATTTCAAACCCTGCACCTCCTTAGAAACGGGGGGCGGGGGAAATCATTCACATACTACCTCATCATCCACATATGATACTTTTAAGGTCTATCATTAGCCCATGGAACCACTAGAATGCAAAAATATTAGAATTTGTAGAGTGGTCCACCACATAGGAACTCGTGATCCTTGCCCAACTTTATAGTTGACTTCCTATAAAAAAATCCATAATTTAGAGTCATGTTGCATCCTCCCAAGGTCTTATTTGAAAGTTAATACATAACCCTAATTTGAAGGTTTCCTACAATTATAGTATTATTGAGTATATTACCGAAGCACCCACTACCATGTATACTCTTGAACTTTTTCAAAGTTTCCCTTCACAATCCAAAGAACTTATAACTTCCATTAGTGGGGCGAATCCCTCAAATTATAACCTTTGACCCAAGATCATGGAAACACAATCTTCCACATTACCTTACCTTTTAGAGAATGGTACATGTGTTTGGGAGACATGTCCATGCAATACTCTTAAACGAAGGTGGATCTACATGCATTATGTCATCAAAGTGTTGAAAAGTTGTTGGATAACTAGCCTTATCACCACCAACATCTACATTAAGGGAAATTTATGAGAACACCTTGCAACCCCAATGGGTGTTTCCTTTTTTTCCTATTGATGTCAATGGTAAAATAATCTGAATTGTGGTTGAATTAGCAATGCCTTGTTAGATTACAATATTTTTCTCGGGATAATATATTCTATGCTATGGTGTTTATTATTCATTAGTTTTCAAGGTCATTATGTTCCCTTATCGGGGTAATATTTTCACTATCAAACAACCAACATGTTGCAAGCCCAACTTGCATTTTCAGAATAGGTAGTTAGTTCCTTTTATATGAGATTCTTGTTATACCTTTAAAATATTAGAGTAGGGGTGTTCAAATACCCTTCCTTGATGGGTGTCTTTCCCCTTCATTCACCCAACCCATATTCATATGCTACCACCGTAAACCTAATATCTTATGTCATCATTGGATCCATTGGACCTCCTAATCCTTGGGTGTTGCCTATGGAAGATAAATATCTTGGGGCACACTATGCCATCCTGAATGATTCCAACAACACCCACTAAAGTTGATTAGAAAATCCATCCCAATATGGAATATGATCAAGATACTCTTCCCACAAAGGTCATCACTCCATCTATTTCACATGAATCCCTTGGTATTATGTTTCCTTCCAAAAAGAAAATATTGAAGTTCATGGCTTCACATGATAATATGAGGAAGGCTATGCTTCATGATGCCTCTACTCTCCCAAATTTAGAAATGGTGGAGTTTGGGACACAAAATCTTGAGTCAGACCAAGGGGAATTTCCCAAGTAATGCAACTAAGTACCACCTTTGAACCAAGTTGAGTCTAGGATTCTTAGTATCAAACTTGCCACCAAATTATTAACTCTAGACTCTACCATACATGAGTTTCTTATTCCTTTGTTATCTCTTGATAGTTCTCATCATCAAGGAGTTGTCATATCCCATGAGATCATTCATCCTTCTTTTTTTTCAAGTAGTTCTTGTTATCACTCCAGGAAAATCTCCTAGGTTGTAGATTAGAGATGCTTGGTAACAAGTTAGATAACCATTTTAGCTCTATTCTCACTCAAGACATGCATGAACACCTCAATAATACAAGGC
This sequence comes from Pinus tabuliformis, assembly GCA_031772625.1. Taxonomy (NCBI): domain Eukaryota; kingdom Viridiplantae; phylum Streptophyta; class Pinopsida; order Pinales; family Pinaceae; genus Pinus; species Pinus tabuliformis. The sequence continues at coordinate 342,345,688 of CM062812.1, forward strand.
TTTAGACCACAAATGCTCAATAGTTTGTAGATTTAATGGATAGATGAAGAATACTAACAGTACCAGTAGATTTCATACATGAACATATATATATGGCTAGCTATAGTAAACAAATGAACTTACTGACTATACTGGAAGATGCATATATAATAACACATATAAATGGCTAGCTATAGGCAACAAAGAAGCTTTCTAATCTAATATATCGAAGCAGAGATAAGATGATAGTTATCTGGCCTTAAACACATAGAAAAACTGAACAAACTGTTCAAGTGCAAGCATAGGACAACATAAAGAGAATGGACATTGAACATCTAATGGAAAAAAACGATTATATTTCTTAGAATGAAGATGAGAAGCTTGAATGAACAAAGGAGGAATAATCTCCAAAAGTTGAACCCTTGTTACATCTAGTTTTCAGATATTTATAGCCTTTACAATGATATTCAACCTTCTAAGGCTTGAGAGGTCTTAATCGATCACTCTCTTGTTTAACTGTTTTATTCCATGAAGGAAAGCATGGCTTGGAGGCTTTTCTCCCTCTGACAGAGGAATAACCGCATTTAGATATTTTGGGTGCACTGGAGGGATCTCTCTCTTGACAGAGATGCCCACAATCTCTTCTATTTTTTTTGGCTGTGGCGCGTTGTGCTGCTCCATGATGTATCTGATTCAGGTTGTTGGGCATGCTGTGTTGCATTGTATACGATTCTCGGCCTCGATTTCTCTTCAAAATGTTTAATAATGAGTGTTTTCTATTTCACACAGAAAACATTGTAATGATGTAAACTCTCACCAATGTCTATTCCTTTTGGACTTTAAAAGTCCTCAAAAATGGTTTATTTACCCATTGGGTCTGCCCTTAGGGTTATCACAAGTCACATTTGGCCTTGTTCCTGTGTTTTTTGTTAAATCATAAAAATAAATGAAATACATTGAAAACGACCCTCTTGTGGATCTCAAATTTCATATATTTCACTTCCCGGACCCTTTCGGGTCCGGGCTTCATCGCTATCACAAGTCGTAAAAAGGCATATCCACAGTCTTCCCTTTGTATTTTGAAATGTGTTAAAAACATAAAAATACATGTAAAATAGCTTTGGCATGGACCTTAAATATTATACACTTTGTTTCCCAAAACCCTTTTGAGTCTGGGCTATATCGCATCACACTATCTCCCATTCCCTTCATATTTCGTTAAAATAATGAAAAACACGGAAAATATATTAAAAATGGCATGGGCATAGACTTCAAACATTATCAAATATCATTTCTCATAACCATCGGGTCTGGTTATCGCATCGCACATACACCTGTTCGTAGGCCCCGCCCCGTGGTATAGTGTCGATGCGATACAACGATATGATCTGATCACAATTGCTGATCACTCAATACCCGGGTATTTTATATATAAATAACATAGCTCCCTACCGATGCGACCTGCAGATCCGATCATCGGCGATCGCTGATCGATAGTGTCATGCGCTTGTCTTTAGACTGTCACCTCTGCCCGGCTGATATGTGATTTTCCGCTTAGATCTGGGCCGTTGATCGGCCAGATATAATGGTTGTTATGCAATGCCTATTTTAAGCCTACGATAATGGTTTTTTCCTGTTTTTAGAGTGTTTTGAGCCTCCCGATAGTGTATTTCTACCCTTCCAAGGGCTTTCCTCTTGCGAGCATTTCGACTTTGAACAATCCTTAAGAGGATTTTGAGGAATTTTGGGGCATACTTGGATCCTTTGGGATGATTTTAAGCAATCTTGGAAACCTTAAAAGCATATATGGATCAAATTTTGGGCCTAGCACTAGCTAGGCTAACACTGGCTCCTTCTAGGGATGAAATCCTCCCTGTGAGGTTTCAAGGATCACAAATCAATTGCTTTCCTGAAAAACAATATCAAATCTTTCTCCTAGTGTTCCATTGGGCATGGAGTCTATTTTTAGCATGAAATGAAAACTGAAAGAAAAACATATTTACAATACAAGGCTTTAAAGCCTTAAACGAAATAATTTTTCAAGAACTACCCATTTACTGGGCTACCAAAACTATCTCCTCCTTCTAGACTGTGCAGAATGAATGTATTGTTCTGCTGAACTTGAGTGATGACAAAAGGACCTATCCATAAGAAGTCAAAATTGCCATGATTACCTTTCTTTTCTTTCTCACTACCACAAGGTTAGATATCAATTTTGAATACCTTAGGGGCACTATAATTTTGGCATCCAACAGCTTCTTGATCTCTTTCTCAATCAAAGGCAATAAGTGAGGGTTGATAGGTCTTATCTTCTACTTAAAAGGGGTGGTATTCTTTTCTAGTGGAATCTTATGTTGTATGACGTCTGCGTCATAAGTTTTAAGATCATTGTATTCCCGGACAAAAATATCAGCGAATTGCTTCATGAGGGTACAATACTCAGAATTTTGGGCAGAGGACAAACGCATGGACAGATTTATGTTTTTTGGATGGGCTGGGTTCCCTATATTATGTTTATAGATAGCAGATCCATTCTCTGTTTTGATCAGCTTATATGGCATGCCGTTATGATTGAAAATATTCTCTAGAGGTACCAATCCTTTTGGTATGTGATTACTGGGTAGCTAGACAATGCTTCCTTAGCCGATCTCGCTTTTTAGCTTGGGCTGGCCAAATTCTCCCATGGCTTCAAAAACCCTCCAATATTTGACATTGTTAGGTAGAGACGGTCTATACTTTACCTGCACTTCATATGTCAATTTAGGAGGCAAATGAGGAATAAACATGCTAGCAGAGACAACAAGGGATTCGACAAGCTAGTTCTTCATTCTTGGAATATAAGAAATGTTAAAATCATTAAAAGAATCCTTGAGCCTACATACCTCATCTCTGTAAGCCTTCAGCCTTGGATGCCTAGCTTGGAAATTTTTATTTACCTACTGAATAATGAGGTCTGCGTCTCCAAACACTTTCAGGCCTTTGATACCCATTTCTTTAGCAGCGCTTACGCCCAGAATCAAAGTTTCATACTCTGTGATGTTGTTTGTGACCTGAAAGGCTAATTTGAAAGATAAATGAATGTATTCCTGTGTTGGGGACACAAGGACTAGACCTGCCCTTACAGCTTCTTTAGAGCAAGCCCCATCAAAAAACATATCCCAAATCTGTGGGTTTTCTTCCTCAGCGATCTGGCAAACTGGTTTCCTGAGCTGCATGGAGGCCAACTGAGATTCTTCAATATGAAGGATACAAGCCCCAAAATCAATGTCGATAGCATATATGGGATGATTGGTGGGATTCTTTTCATCGCTGATTATATAAGCCAACTGTGCCTCTCTGTATAATCTCTTGCTCTCACCTCCGAAAACTGGGATAGTAGCATAGGAAAAATCATTTTGTAATGATCCACCTAATCTCTTGATCCATCCTTTGGAAAGTAACATGCCAAAATTGGGAGGCACATCTACTACCACAATGTCCATCATCATGCTTTTCATAGGCAGCTGAGACAAAGTGATGGCTAGGTCCTTGATTAATCCTAGACATTTCACTTTTCTAGAGTCAAAAGAAAATAGGTCATGATAAGGCTTAGTGATGTCAAGACCCAACTCATCCATGAAAGCCTTGGGCATTAGATTATGGCTAGCTCCAGTGTCCAGAAGGTAGTTGTGAAGGATTTTATCATGAATAGTCAGGGACACATAGAATAATGGGGAGTTGTCTTCATAATTTTCAATAATTGGGCTGAGAATAACAATTGGCTTATCATCTTGCAGATTTACATAGTTAGTGGAGGCTTGGATGGCTTTAGGCTCAAGGGCCTCAAGGATGGATCTACTGAAGGACTCATTCTTCAGTAGTTCAATCAGAGGCATATGTATTCTTGGCTTCTGAATTTCTGATTGAAAACTGAAAGGAGAAGGAGACTTATCAAGGCCTCTTACCTCATGAGCTAGAGCTTTGAGGATGATGGGATCAACTGCTAGTTGTTTTTTCTTGTTAGCTTGTTGTACTACAGGGAAAACAGCTCTTTGAAAAGGAATTTCCTTGGAATTATTTATCTTCGACCTCAAATTATATCTTTGTTGATCTATAGTTTGTAGAACAGCTTCACCATCCCATTCTTGGCTGATCTGGTCATTGCATAATGACTTTTCATAGGCAGCTGAGGTCAAAAAGGAAGCATTGCCTTTGTCTTGTAAACAATGGATCTCATCATCTTCTTCAAACTGCTCTTCTTCCATGACTACATTCTGAAAAGGAGCCTTCACCCTTTGGTCTTCATTTGCATCTTTGTTTCTTTGCAAAATCTGCAACTGCTAATTATTTCTTCTATATGGATTTGGATTTGGATTTCTTGGGGCAAAGGTATTAGGCATTCTTCCTCTCCTTGGGTGCTACTCAACCTTCAATTTAGAGATTTTAGAGGCTAATGACTTGATCATTTTGGTCATTTTATCTATCTTAGGATTGGAGGATGATGAAGACTCGCCCCTCTGTCTTCTTCTATCAACATTTCCCTTGAGCTTCTCTGCAACCATGATGTTTGATTCTACTTCCAAGTTTTCATCCTACATGTCATCCAATGTAGCACATTGCCTCTCTCTCAACAGTAGGCAGATGTTAGAATCAAAAGCACCGGCATAGGTGAGTTTAGCAAAGGTAGTAGTAGGTTTTACTTCAGCTGGTATCTTGCTGTACATACGGTTAAACCTCTTATTAAAATTAGAGAACAACTCACCATTTTCCCTCTTTAAGTTCCCAAACTTAGTGTGGTAATAGAGGAGATCCTTCTTATCCCCCCAATGCTTTAGGAATGAATCATCTAAAGCTTCAATATCTACTATAGATCTTGGGGTTAGTTCTCTGAACCATTTTCTAGCCTCTCCATCTAGGTTTTGGAAAAAGAATCTCATCCACACATCATCTTCACTAATGTCTAGATTATTAGCATAGCTATAGAATGACTCAAGATGTTCTTCAGCAGTAACACCTTCAGTCCCAATGAACTTAGGCCTATATTTCTGATATTCTCTGGTAGGTATGGCATTCAAAGGATTGGGCAGTATTAGAGGTCCATACCTAGCAGCTATGATTCTTTCCATTTTGGTAGGTGCTTGTGGACTTGTCATAGCTGTGGTGGCTAAAAGAGTATTGGCAGTCTGAGTGATAGAGGGTTGAGGAGTGACTAATAGGACTAAAGGAGTATGATCGATAGGAGGTGAGGCTTCCTTTGGACTTAAAGCAAAAGGAGAACGTAAAGAATAAGGAGCTTTATGAATCTATGAGACTTTTTCTTCACTGCTAGTATTAGATGTTATACTCTCAACATGTATTTGTTCTATTACAAGCCTTTCTTGAAGAGATATAGGATATTGTTTAGGTTTACCTGAATTGATGCTTCTTTTTGCAATACCTTTCTCTCTTTGATTATTTTTTCTGGGTCAGCTTGTAGCTTTTGAGGATTTCTCTGAGTATGCCTTACAAACTGAGCCAGAACTATGAAGTGGAGTCACCAAGAGGTTCGACATATAGTAGAGTTGCCAAATAGATGATTACAACGAAAAATGTGCCCAAAGTTTTTCTATCACCAAAGCTGGATCTGTGTCATTTCCTAGGGAAGCTGAGCATCAGTTTCCTCTCCCCGGTAGCAGCGCCAATTATGTTATCACTCCAAAAACTCTTCTAGGTTGTAGATCAGAGATGCCTAGTAACATGTAATCTTAAATATTGTTCTCTGAACAATTGGAATAAATGATAGTTTGGGTCAAGTTAGATAACCATTTCAGCTCTATTCTCATTCAAGACATGCATGAACACCCTTAACAACACAAGGCTTTGGAGCAAAAATGCTCAATAGTTTGTAGATTTAATGGATAGATGGAGAATACTGATAGTACCAGCAGATTGCATACATGAACATTTATGAATGGCTAGCTACAGGAAACAAATGAACTTACTGACTATAATGGCAGATGCATGTATAATAACACATATAAATGGCTAGCTATAGGTAGCAAAGAAGCTTGCTAATCTAATATATCGAAGCAAAGATAAGATGACAGTTATCTGGCCTTAAACACATAGAAAACCTAAACAAACTCTTCAAGTGAAAGTGTAGGAAAACATAAAGAGAATTGACATTGAACATTTAATGGAAAAAGAAGCTTATATTGCTTAGAATGAAGATGAGAAGCTTGAATGAACAAAGGAGGAATAATCTCCAAAAGTTGAACCCTTGTTACATCTAGTTTTCAGATATTTATAGCCTTTACAATGATATTCAGCCTTCTGAGGCTTGAGAGGTCTTAATCGATCACTCTCTTGTTTAACTGTTTGATTCCCTGAAGGCAAGCATGGCTTGGAGGTTTTTCTCCTTCTGACAGAGGAATAACCGCATTCAGATATTTTGGGTGCGCTGGTAGGGAGCTCTCTCTTGACAGGGATGCCCACAATCTCTTCTATTGTTTTCAACTCTGTCGCGCTGTGCTGCTCCATGATTTATCTGATTCGGGCTATTGGGCATTCTGTGTTGTGCTGTAGATGCTTCTTAGCCTCAGTTTCTCTTCAAAATGTTTAATAACGAGTGTTTTCTATTTCACATAGAAAACACTGTAATGTTGTAAACTCCCACCAATGTTTGTTCCTTTTAGACTTTAAAAGTCCTCAAAAATGGTTTATTTACCCATCGGGTCCGGGCTTCATCACTATCGCAAGTTGCAAAAAGGCCTGTCCATAGTCTTCCCTTTGTATTTTGAAATGTGTTAAAAACACAAAGGTACATGCAAAATATCTTTGGTGCTGACCTCAAATATTATACACTTGCTTCTCGAAACCCTTGCGGGTCTAGGCTATATCGCATTGCACTGTCTCCTGTTCCCTTCATATTTCGTTAAAATAACAAAAAACACAAAAAATATATTAAAAATGGCATGGGTGCGGACTTCAAACATTATCAAATAATGTTTTTCATAATCGTCGAGTCCAGTTGTCGCATCGGACATACATCTACGCATAGGCCCTGCCCCATGGTATAGTGCTGATGCGACCCACTGATCTGATCATCAGCAATCGCTGATCGGTGGTGTCATGCGCCCGCCTTTAGACTGTCACCTCTGCTCGACCGATATGTGATTTTCCGCTTAGATCTGGGCTGTTGATCGGCCAGATCTAACGACTGCTGTGCAATGCCTAGTTTAAGCCTGCGATAGTGTTTTTTTCATGGTTTTAGAGTGTTTTGAGCCTCACGATAGTGTATTTCTGCCCTTCCAAGGGCTTTCCTCCTGCGATCATTTCGACTTTGAACGATCCTAAAGAGGATTTTGAAGAATTTTGGGGCATACTTGGATCGTTTGGGATGATTTTAAGCAATCCTGGAAACTTTAAGAGCATATATGGATCAAATTCTGGGCCTACTGCTAGCTAGGATAACAGTTCGCACTAATGATATGGTTATAGGTTATTACTACAAACATCATCTTTTAAGAATATGGTGATTCAGCTACATGTGGCATTTCCCCATCATGATGTGACATATATTGTTGATAACCACATATGACTTCATACACATCACTTAGAATCCTTAGCTTGTTCCTGAGAATGGGCACTAAATTGCATAACCTATTAAGACTTGTCATGCTTTATATATATGTATAAAATACACCATAATAAACCAAAATCAATATAAAATACAAAAAATAAAAAATATATGCTCCTATTATTACCTAATCCATGCTTCTCACTCTCAATATGTTCTTTTAATTGTGGCTCTAGTGTTTGTGGATGGCTTTTACAAGATAGCATGAGGTTTTTCTATGAAGCCATATACTAGCAACTTGAGGTATGCTTTTGAAATTGGCCTATATGGTTAGGATAAAAATCAATATTTCCACTTCCTTTTTTAACTTCAATGTACCATTTCATTATGACTTAGGTACAACCCCTAGGGATCTCTAGAATGGAAATTGATTTCCATCTTCGTACCAACACTTTGTTCATTTTTATCCCTGAGAGCCCTCTTTAGCCTTGTGTTGTTGCTACTAAAACACCCTCTAAATTTTTTTCTTGCATCAAATTTTAGAGCCTATCTTGGTCTTGTATATTGCCATCACAAGCATTGAAATCCATTCCATGTGTTTTCTTTAAGTTTTTTGATCCCGTCAAGTCCCACTAGCACAACCGATTGAGGATTAGCCTCGTTAGTAAGGAAGCCAAAGATCAAACCTCACTGGGGGTGGTTTTACCCTGTGTTAGGGGGTTGAGACATGCTAAAAAATCCAGTCAGCTAAGGGTTGATGTGGCCCAAGGTGGGTGTAATCTCTGGACGACTTTGATGACTTAGATTTCCCTAGGTCATGGCTCCTCAAGCCATAGGCCAATCTTAGAGGTGTTGGGTGTGGAGCCTGATTATCTTCTATATTCAAAGGTATTTCTGCATTGGACCCCAGTTTGTAATGGGGTGGCAATATCGCCCGTAAAATATTCATTATAGGTGGGGTCAAGGGGGGGTGGTTGCGACCTTTGGCAGTCCCCCCCGGCAGGGGGATTGGGGGCAGCACCCTTAAAGCTAAAAATAGATGTAAAATTTCCTTATAAAATGTTTTAATTTCGTAGTCAATCTGGGCCATTCATTAGGTGTAGATCTGACTGCAGACGTTATGTTTAATTTAGGGTTTTTTTTCCTAGAAGGCAACCCCTCGATATATATGAGGGAATTGTATTGCGTCTATGGAGATCTATATTCTAAGTGATGAAGAGAGAGCAGATTGAGAGTGAAGAGGGAATTACAATGGATCTGTTGTAGGTTGTATCTCTTCAGTTTGCTGGATAATATAAAAGGAAGGACTGGCTGTTTCTCTGTTGACGTAGCCCAAACTCGGTGAACCACGTATATCTGTGTCTCTCCTATTTTATGTGTTTATATTTCTGCAATATCTTATTTGTTCCATTGCTCTGTAATATATATTTTTTTAACAACTAGTATCAGAGCGGAAGGTTTATTTGGCTAATAAACTTGGAGGAGAAAAGGGTTCTTGGTTCGAGTGGGAGAAATGGTAGAAGATGGTAGGTTTACGGTCGAAAAATTTAACGACCAAAACTACTAGCTATGGAAGATGTAGATGGAAGATTATCTGTATCAAAGAGATCTATACCAACCATTGAGCGGAAAGGCAAAGAATTCGATGAGTATGATAGACACAAAATGGTATATTCTCGACAGAAAGGAACTTGGAACAATATGGCTATGCCTAGCGGCGTCGATAGCGTTTAATATTTCAAAGCAAACAACAACCGATGGTTTAATGTCGACATTGGCCAAACTATATGAAAAACCCTCGGCCTCAAATAAGGTATTTCTTATGAAGTGTTTATTTAATATGAAAATGTCAAAAGGTGGATTTGTTTCTGGTCATTTTAATGAATTTAATATAGTTACCAGTCAGTTAAATTCTGTAGGGGTAACTTTTGATGATGAAGTTAGGGCTCTGTTATTTCTGTGCTCATTGCCAGAAAGTTGGAATGGTTTAGTTATGGCCATTAGTAACTCTATCTCTGGATCTAGTACTTTAAAGTTTGATGATGTTGTCAGTGCAATCCTTAGCGAGGAAATGCGACGGAAAAGCTCCGGTGAGACATCAGGTAATGCTTTGACTGCAGAGACTAGGGGAAGAAAAATGGAAAGAGGAAAGAGCCCAGGATATCGCAGTAAGTCAAGGAAAGCCAGATCCAAGTCCAGATTGGGGATATTGTGCTGGAAATGCAGGAAGGGAGGACACCTAAAGAAAGACTTCAAGTCTCGGAAAGGAAAAGAAGGAGACACACAACAAGAAAACAATCATGAATCGAATGTGATAGGTGATGTGTTGCAATATGCTTTGATTCTTTCTTTAGAAAATATTATTGATGCCTTGGTGGTAGATTCAGGGGCCTCATTCCATGCCACACCTGATAGGAAACATTTTCATGATTATGTTCAAGGAGATTTTGGATAGGTTCGATTGGCTGATGATAACCCTTGTAAAATCTTTGGAATGGGTACAGTTTTCATAAAACAGTAGAATGGAAATCAATGGCTATTAAAGGAGGTAAGGCATGTTCCATATCTAAAGAAAAATCTTATTTCAATAGGGTAGTTCGGAGGTGAAGGCTGTGTGACTACTTTTACAGATAAAACCTAGAAGGTCACTAAAGGATCCTTGGTAATAGAAAACAAGAAAAGGTTGGTACATTGTATTTATGCAATGGTATTTCTAATTCTGTTAATTCTTTAACCTCTACAGGAGAAGATACGACATTGTGGCATCATGGGCTCAGGCTCATGAGTGAGAAGAGGATGCAGATTCTTCACTCATGAAATTTTTTACCAGGTTTGAAGCATGTTGATTTAAAATTATGTGAGAACTGTGTTTATGGAAAAAATAAGAGAGTCAGATTCCTCAGAGTTGGTAAAGAAAAGAAGAGTGAAAAATTAGAGCTTGTGCATACAGATGTATGGGGACCTACTCAGGTATCATCTCTCGATGGCTCTCGCAATTATGTTACTTTTATTGATGATGCAACTAGAAAAACCTGGATTTATTGTATTCGAAATAAATCGGATGAATTTGATACTTTCAAGAAATGGAAATCTTTGGTTGAAAATGAGACAGGAAAAAGGTTGAAGTGTCTCAGATTAGACAATGGAGGTGGATATTGTAGCAAAGAGTTTGATAGGTACTGTTCATAGAATGGAATTCACAGAGAGAAGATAGTTCGAGGAACAACACAAGAAAATGGTGTGTCAGAAAGGATGAACAGGATAATCATGGAGCGTGCAAGGTGCATGAGATTGCATGGAGGATTGCCCTTACAATTTTGGGCAGATGTTGTAGATACTATTTTTTATCTAAGAAATAGAGGGCCTTCAAGTTCCTTGGATGGTGGTATTCCAGAGGAGGCATGGACAGGTAAAAAGGTAAACTACTCATTTTTAAAGACTTTTGGTTGTGAAGCCTTTGTCCACATTGATAAAGAAAATAGAACAAATCTTGAGGCAAAATCAAAGAAATGTACCTTTATTGGATATGGTGTTAATGATTTTGGTTATCGATTTTATGATTATGAAAAACACAAAATCATTAGGAGCAGAGATGTCATATTCAATCAAAAGGTTTTGTATAAGGATCAACTGCAAGAAAAAAACAGGAAAAATAAAATAGAGAATACACAGTGCTTAATGAGATCATAGAAAAAGTGATGGTGCCTAAAAATCATAATGATCAACATCCAGAACAACAACCAAAACAACAACAAGCACCTCAAACACCTAAAAGTGGTGTTAGAAGATCTACCAGGATAAGTAGATCCTCTGAACGATACTCTCCTTCATTATATTATGTATTGTTGATTGATTCTAGTGAACTAGAATCGGGAAGAAGTGGGAGCAAGCTATGAAAGAAGAGATGAACTCCTTAGCACATAACCAGACTTGGGACTTAGTCAGGTTTCCTGCAAGTAAAACGACATTGCAGAATAAATGGGTTTACAAGTTGAAGGAAGAAGATGGAGGTAGAAAAAGGTATAAATCTAGACTTGTGGTGAAAGGGTTTGCACAGAAAAAGGATATAGACTTTGATGAGAGATTTTTTCCTATTGTTAAAATGACTTCAATAATAACTATTTTAAGTCTAGTAGTAGTTGAAGATTTGCATCTTGAGAAGTTAGATGTAAAGACAACCTTTCTCCATGGGGATTTGGAGGAAGAAATATATATGCAGCATCCACAAGGATATGAGCTAAAAGGGAAGGATAAACTAGTGTGCATGTTGAAGAAGAGCTTGTATGGCTTAAAACAGGCTCCAAGGTAGTGGTATCTAAAATTTGACACGTTTATGTCTAAAGAAGGTTATACTAGATGTCACTCTAATCATTGTGTTTATCTCAAAAGGAAAAATGATGGAAGCTATATTATATTGTTATTGTATGTACATGATATGCTTGTTGTATGTTCTAATATGTAGGAAATAAATGTGCTCAAAAGAAAATTAGCGAACTCATTTGAAATGAAGGATTTGGGTGCTGTAAAATAAATCCTTGGTATGAGAATAACTACAGACAGGAAAAATCACAAATTAACATTGTCTCAAAGTGAGTAGATAGAAAAGGTGTTGACAAGGTTTAATATGCAGAATGCAAAACCAGTTAGTATACCTTTGGCTAGCCATTTCAAATTAAGTAAGGAGGAGTGTCCAAAGACTCAGGAAGAAATGGCACATATGTCTAAAGTTCCATATGCATCAATAGTTGGAAGCTTAATGTATGCAATGGTCTGCATAAGGCCTAATATTTCACATGCAGTGGGAGTTGTAAGTAGGTACATGAACAATCTAGGAAAAGAACATTGGATGGTGGTGAACTGGATTCTCAAGTATTTGAGAGGTACCACAAATCAAGCATTATCCTTTGGTGGTTCAAACATTTCTCTACAGGGATATGTTGATGCAGATATGGCGGGTGATAGAGATAACAGGAGGAGCACAACAGGGTATGTGTTTACTATAGGTGGAACAACTGTCAGTTGGGTCTCAAAACTGCAAAGTGTTGTTGCACTCTCAACAACATAAGCAAAGTATGTTGCTGCTATAGAGGCTAGTAAAGAAATGATTTGGTTACAAAGGTTTCTGGATGAATTGGGTAAGAAGCAGGAGTTGGACAGGTTATATAGTGACAGCCAGAGTGCCATACATCTTGCAAAGAACTATGCATTTCATTCTGAGACTAAACATATACAGCTCAAGTACATATGGTCAGCATTGGAAGATGGACAATTGAAGATGGAAAAGATACACACTAGCCAGAATCTTGTAGATATATTAACAAAAGTTGTAACCAGGGAGAAACTAAGAATCTGCTCAGTTCTAATTAGTCTTCAAGTATGATGAAGAAGATGAGAAATGGCCAGGTCCAAAGTGCATTCATTGTCTAGCAAATGAAGCAGTGATGGAGTTGCTATAATCAGTCTCCAAGTGGGAGATTGTTGGGTGTGGAGCCTGATTATCTTCTGTATTCAAAGGTATTGCCACATTGGACCCCAATTCATAATGGGGTGGCCATTTCGCCTGTATTCGCTGCAGGGGGGGTCCATGGGGGTGGTTGCGACCTTTGGGAGGCGCCACCCCCCCCCCCCCCTTATTGGGGGATCAAGGACAATGAACCCGAAGCTAAAAATAGAAGTAAATTTTCCTTGTAAAATGTTGTAATTTCATAGTCAATCTGAGCCTTCATTAGTCGAAGATCTGATGGTAGAAGTTATGTTTAATTTAGGGTTTTTTGCCCTAGAAGGAAAACCCTTGCTATATATGAGGGAATTGTGTTGAGTTTATGGAGATTTGTATTCTAAGTGAGGAAGAGAGAGGAGATTGAGAGTGAAGATGGAATTACAACAGATCTGTTGTAGGTTGTATCTCTTTAGTTTGCTGGATAATATAAAAGGAAGGACTAGTTGTTTCTCCATGGACGTAGCCCAAACTAGGTGACCCATGTATATCTATGTCTCTCTTATTTTATGTGTTTTATGTGTTTATATTTCTACAATATCCTATGTGTTCCATTTCTCTGTAATATATAATTTTCTAGCAAGAGGATCATAGCCAAATTGACAAACAAACAAAAAATGGTGTTTTGGTCCCTTTTGCAAGAAAGGAAAAATGTTGTATTTTCACATGTTAGCCATTGAATAATGTGTATAATCTTGTTTTTGTGGTTTCAAGGGGTTATATTTTTGAAAATGAGTTGATATATCCATGTAAACATCCATTGCATTCATTCCCAAAGTTTAAGCATTATTGCACAAGTGTCGTCACAGTCATCGGAAAGTGTATCTTTGGTGTCGTACTTGTAGTAAGTCACCGCAAAGTTGTCGCATTGAGGGAAAAAGTATTTTCATATGTTCTGGATTATCTACTTTTTTTTTTCATCAATTATTCCAAGTTTGTGATCATAATCATGCCATATCATTGTTTCCATCAGCTCACTGATCCCACTCTTACAAAATTTTTAGAAATTTCCCAGAAACTTAGCCCCATATGACCTTCCTCAACTATGCATTGTGCAATTATAACCCTTAATATGAAATAATGCCCCTTTACATTACACAATGCATAGTTCCTGCCTCCTAGGATTGTGCACTGCGTAGCTCCAGTACTCAATCGCAGACCTTGGATTTAGAATTGTGCAATCCAATCCTTCAGCCTAGCCTCAACTACGCATTGTGTAGTCTCTAAGCTCAATCTCAGCCCTTGACATCCTTATCTATGCAATTAAAAAATCACAAGGTCTACTCCACCTCCCAAAACTACACAGTTTGATGAAACGGTGCAAAACTCCTTAGCCTGGCACATTGAGTCCCAGAACCGTGCAATATTCCTACCCATGTTATCACTTAGGTTGTTCCCTTTGATTCCCAAGGGAATACGACCGAGGTAACCACAAACCAATCTTTGGATTGAAGGTCCTAGCCCACCTTCAATCAGAGAGGGCTCTCTCTTTAGAATTTAGCTTTGTTTTGTGATGTTTTTAGGCTAGTTATGATGTACTGAATTTTGTTTAAAGTTTGGTTGAATGATATCTTCTAACAGCTGAAATGTAATGTTCAGAGGGTTTTAATCCATTGGGCATTGGAGTCTATGATTATGTGTTGCTTGAGGTATTTGGTGAGAATGATGATACTGCAGAGCCAGATGGGTATTCATGAAACAAACTTTCAAATTTGGGAAATATGGATTGTTGTCAGCCAGTGAGAGGCAATTAAGAATCTTTCATTGTTCTGGTGAGATGGATAAATGAAATATTAGTCAGGAGCAACTCAGAATTCCTGAACAGTATTTGTTATGAAAGATTCAGTGTAAATGTGAGCAATTAAGAATTTCACATTCATAACTAATTCTGAAGAAGACATAATTAACAACAGAGATTGAGCTTAGGGTGTTTAGTAAACAAATCCTGAACTATTCTTTTTCTCTGATGCTAAGATCGAAAAACATATAGCATATATGGATTTTGTAAGCGAATGGAACGTAAAAACACGGTTCAGAAAAACTTATTGTATCATGACATAACGCAGGAATCCTACAGCAGCACGCAATCTCATCACAACACATCAAACAACGCATAGTTTCAGGAACTTCATCAGCTTCTTGTATTCCAAGTCTGTAGTTATAGTGTAGCTCTTGAGAAGAAAAATCATCAACCCCAAACAAGTTATGCGTGGGGATATATATACAAAATTTTTCTACAAAATATCTGAAAGATGAGTCATTAACTCATAACTTTCTTACCAACTTTCCAAAAATAGTAGATACAACAGTTATTGCTATTAAAAGATTAATAAACAGCTGTTTATTCCTGTCAGAGTTCTTTGACTTTGCAACCAACTGGGCCGGCCAACTGATCTGCATTCATTTCGGGAGTCTTTGATTTCTTGCTGCTATGCCACGACACTGCTGTTGCGGTCGCATCATTTGTAATCATCCATTGGTGCCTAGTCATCAACTTTGTCGTCCGGTTGCTCCCCTTATTGCAACCCAGGTAAGCCGAACATGTGAGTCATTTGAAAAATGCTGACTCGAGATTGATCAAATAAGATTTCAGACAAAATTTGATTCTTCAAAGCAATGTCTCTATCATGCCTCTCCACCAATCTTTAGTAGGCAATTGGTGTCTCTGAATTTTAATCAGAGTCTCATCGGCTTCAGTATATTTGTAGTAATTTGGAGGTGTTTCAAAAAGGTGCTTGATCTCATGCTCAATAAAAAACAAATTTTCTAACTTCTCGTAGAGAGTCTGCCCAGATGGGGGCCCTGTTTCCTCTGAACTGCTTGCGGATGCTGTTATTTGCCTTCCTGCACTAGTTACCAATCTGGGAAGACCTCTGTTATGCAATTCTGTGATCTTTGTAATAAATTCATTGACATCTGTTTGCATTTCTTGACACCTTCTGTCGAATGTCTGCGCATAATTCCTCAAGGTAAGCACCCTTTTTATTAGTAAAATGGTATCAGTCCTGTTTCTAATACCCATTCCTACTAGCTGAAGGCCAGTGCGATTGTTAAGCACTTGTATCATTTTGTTGGCTATTTCAGGCATACTCCCTAGGGATGCCCAGGCTCTTTGACTTTCTGCTTTTGCCCTGCCTAGGAGATCCATTTGCTCATGGATAGTTTCAATGGACTTCCATTGGTCTGTAATGGATTGCCCAATGTTGGCCCACAGAATCTTCTTGACTTCACTTATGACTTTGTCCAGAGTAAGCTCTTTTTCTAACTCCTTCATTCTTTTTTCAAGAGCCCTTACCTCTCTTGTTCTTTCAGCTATGCTCTGCTTTGATTTATCATATTTTTCTTCAATAGTAGCCAATTTTTCTTTAGTCTCATTCATTTCAGCCATCTGTACTTCTAGCGCTTCAAGTTCCTTCATCATATTCTGCATGCTGAGGCTGGGCACCTGTTCTGATGTTGTTGCTGGTGTTGTCACCTCTGTAGCTGGTGCTGAGCCTAAAGGGCCTGCCTCAGATGTCTGTCCGGTGGGAGGACCTGCTGAAGTAGTTGCAAGAGGCACATCTTCAGTGGTTGTAGATGTCTGTGCTAGCTGAGTTGGTACTTCATCTTGTTTTGCTTTTAATGCTACCTCCAATGCACCCTCTGTTTCCACCAATCTCTTATGTAAGGTCAAGAGTAGAGCAGCCACATCTTGATCTTTCTTTTGTTCTGCAACCTCTTCAGTCTGGGGGTGATGGGTAGGTGGTAGCTTAATTTGCTTTCTCAAAGCCGCCATGTCTTCATCTCTTTTCTTCAATAGTGCCTGCACACCCTTAGGGTCCTTTGGATCATGTCCCAGCTCTATAATAATTTCTTCCAAGGACTTGATTCTGTTGTCCCTGGCTTGAGATGAAGCCTTCTCTAATTCTCGTTGGGCAGTAGTGTTATGTAGAGAATTTTGCAATCTGTGAGCCAATAGAGTTTTATCAGCCAATGTAGAATAGAGAATCTCCCCTGTTTGCTTGTGTAGCTCGATCTGGTCCATGGGGTGGATGTCTTTGGAAAACATTTCCAAGTTAGTTCTAATATAGTCAGCAGCTGATCGAGGTTGCTACATTGTAGGTCTAAAATGACTAAGAGTCATTTTTCCTTCTTGAATATCATATGCTGACATGAGCCTCTCCTGATTAGTTGGTGCCATCTTTAAGAGTTGATTGTAGATCTGGTATCTGAGAGGCTCATTTCTTTTCTTTATGTCTGTGAACTGCTTCTTGATACTAGAGTCTGCCTTAGACTTCTGCCTTGAAGAACTTACCTCTGCCCCTTGTTGCATCTCTTGTTCTTGCTGTAAGGAGCTGGCTGTTGTGGGGAAAAATGCCTATGCAGGACGATCCTATCCACCTAAGGTGTGACAGTGCCTTAGCAACAAACAGAGACAGCTATTCCGGTATTCTTCCTTTATGAAATGTGACAGAAGAGAGAGATAAATAGACTTACCGATGTCTTCCGTTTGTCCCTCGATCCGGTCTCTCTTCTCTTTGGGAGTTCACAACTACTTGCCTTCTTGCTCGTCCAGCTTCAATAGATTCCTACAAGATCACAAGAGAATAGCTACTTGCGACAAGAGAACAGCTACTTGCGACAAGAGAAGAACTCTACGCAAAGACAGATATTCACATTCATAACTGATTTAGGATTAGAAATAAATCAAATACACTAATGCAATCATACATCAAAGATACACCAATGTATAGGAGAAACCAAGATAGCTTTATTGATGAATAACAAGGTTCAGGAAGAGATACAACCCAGAGAGGCCCAATCCAGCATCTCCTTCCCAGCAAATGAAATTCCTATCTTCACCTCCCTTCAAAGCATTAAGCACCCAATGATCTCAGTCTCAAACCAGCAGCAATTCTTTGCAATAACAAAATTCCAGCCTCTAGATCTCATGGAGGAGAGATCCATATATAGATGTTTGGAGAGAGGATGAGTCAGCTTGAGATCTGACTAGTGTCCTCTCCCTCTGTCAGTTCTTGATTCCACTTGGAGGTTCTTGCTTCCACTTGGAGATTTGGAACCTCTTACTCATCACCAGTCGAATTCCCTGAGGCAAGTGTCATTTTGGAAGCTTCCTGGGTTTTGACACCTTGAGGAATGAACTTGCCACATGTCCAATCTCGCTCAGCGCAGGTAGCTAGTGTTGGCTTTGACATTCAGTGCAGGTAGCCAGTGGAGCCATTGACATTCAGCGCAGACAGCCAGTGGAGCCATTGACATGATCCTGAATTGACTTGTTTTTGAGCAGTTTCAGGTGGAGAACTTCTGTGAATTGCTGTGGTTTGTTAGCATTGTTCCTCTAGGGGTAGAAACAACATATTTAGGGACTTTGGATCCCTTAGATTATGGACATTTCATGCTCAATGCTGTAAGGCACAAAAATGTCTATAACAGTTGCCCCCTAAAGTATGAGGCTGTTTATCGGGTGAAATGCTTTATCAGGGGGATCCGAAGTTCATCCAATGCTGGGAGGAGACCTGTAATACGATACAATACAATACATTATCTTTCATACTGTTTTCATGATCTAGCTGAGGCGGGCATTCCCATGCTCAGCTTTATAAATTCATTTTCCTGTACATAGAACAGACAATCGTCTGATGGTAGACTGATAATTTTGATGAAATTATCATCCTTTGAGTAGGATGATTATCTGCTGCAATGATGTACATGTCAATGTCTTTATCTTTCCTGAATATATATCGCAGCCTGGATGGATGAAACTAGATCCGGGGTCTTCAAACTCGTTCGATATTCACTCTAAGTACAAGTCGATCCATGTGAGAATTGTTCTGAAGTCGAACATGGAAAGACATCGCTTGATTACCGGTCAATGAGGTAAACCGTTAACAAGCGCGAGAGGAATCACCGATAATGATAATGACCCTCAAGGTACTGCAGTACAATTCACGTGGTGTGAATAAAGGACTTGGCGTCGAACACCACGCAAAATCTTTCGGTCGAAGGTCATTGATGTATACCTGTCGCCGGAAGTGAGAAACTTGCCATTGAGGCATGCAAGCTTCAAAGTACTGAAGGGGTTGTTCCTAGATCAACTTCTTGGATAATGAGCTGATGTCGACAAGAAGCGATCCGTCAAAGGAGGGCCTTAATGAATCCCACATCAGTGACACGGAATGGAGCTAATGATTTTAATGGAGGTGAAAACGATCTGTGACATATGATTCAGGGTGGCGGTCATGAAAGGATGAAGGATAATGTATGGCAGTGGATGGGACACGGTTGACTTTTCTGAACGACTTCTCTTGAACATGTGGCGACACTGATGCGATGGATCGGTAGCATTACCCCAAATATGGATGGTATGGCGAGACCATGGATGTGACCGGTGAATGAAACGACCCAACCCGATTGTGGTACGGAGGAAAAGTGTCATGTTCAAGAGCGACTTGCTACCATCAAAGTTTTCTCGAGTTTCTCCCAATTTTTCCCCAGTCATTGCTGACCAGTACCTCTTTATTTTTGTCAAGCTTGAGGAGGATAACATATGCTTGTTCTATAACCTGCCCTTCGGGCAAGCCCATCGCTATGTTTTAACGAGCCTAGCGATAGTGAAACTCGTTCTCGTCTAAAGACAAGTTTGTCGCTATTTAATGATTTTAACGAGTCTAACGACAAGGATAACTCGGTCCTTTTCATTTTTAGAGAGTCTGAAAAGGTACATAAAGTTAACTCCAAAAGTCCTTTTTCGTCATCTAATCCCTTAGGTCCGAAAAAGTATAAAACAATACAGAAGGGATGAGTTTTCGATAGTTTTAACGAGCCGAATAAAACAAGCGCTCGATCTTTTTGTGCAATAATCCCTCAGGTCCAAAAAGATTAAAATCTAGAGGAGGGATAGCTCTTCCTGTCCCTTTAACGAGCTGGAAGGCCAAGGACTCGGCAATCTTTTCATATTTTACGAGTCAGTTGAAAAGAGCTTAAAGAAGACTCGTCTTTTGAGGAACGAGTGATAAAGCAGGTTAGCAGCTGATTCCAGGTACAGGTTGGAATTTTCCAATCATGGCAGTGTCACAAGGATGGCTAGGTGAAATCACTCTTCGCAGCTGTTCCTCAAAATGGGTAAACAATCATATGGAGGTGAACGATCGGCCAAATGAAAAGTGGAGGTGATGGTGCAAACACGACCAAGGCTTTGATGGCTGATGATATTACATTCACAGTGGTTATTTACCGGGATAGTTCATTTTTTAACGAGCTTAAACGCGGGTGGAAACATTTGCTCGATCTTATGTTTATTTTTTAACGAGCATGAACTATGCGCTAAAACTGCTCGGATCTTGTGTTTATTTTTTAACGAGCGTGAACTGTGTGCCAAAACTGCTCGATTAACCTAGTCATATGATAAGAGTGTCTCATCAAGATTCTATTTTTTATGGAGCTTCATCTTACTAAGCTTTGCTCCGCATCCTTTCTTTATGCAAGTTAGGAAACGGCTAACCCAAAAAACAGATAAATAACCGCTCTTTGCTTGCACTCCAAAAGGTTTGCATGCCCCCAGGTATAAAGTACGGTTTCAAGGTTACCTCTACTTCTTTTCCGTCAAAACATTTGTTTTAATGAGAGAGGCTTACCTCTTTCAGGTTACCCAAAGATTGTCTCGTTAATCTTTCAAACAAAACACTTCCTTGGCAATGTCTACCGAAATAGGCAAAGGTGAGCGACGTAGCCCGTCAACTCACATAACTTTGACAAAAGAATCTTATTCTAGAACAACCCTCTTCCTAGACGGACGGGGTACGGACTAGTCATATTCTCCCGCGGAAACCTACTCTATACCCAAAGTTTCTCTGCCGAAGCAGACCAGGACGCATGCCCCCTGGGTTCCAGTCATATCCTCCCGGATTGCTCGCGCTCATCAGGAGGACGGACCGTGGGTTGAGACACTTCTTGCGTGAAAAGACCATTTAGGGATGGTATATGACTATTTGCGATGCGTGATCCGGGAATGAAAGTTGGTCCACGAGCTTGACCATTCTTCCTTCATGCGGAAAACACATTACTCTAAAGAGTGATGAGACGATGGCTCCCATGCAATATATATAGTCTCGTCCAAGGAGTAGGTTATAATCCAAGGGTCCTTGAACGACCATCACGTTCATTTGAACGGTCTTCCCTTTCAATGTTATGGGCACATTGGGGAGGATCCCTAAAGGTCGACTGGTTCCTTTATCAAAGCCTGATAGATTTCTCATTTCAGGCAAAAGCGCTGGCGAACCAAGCGCTTTCCAAGAAATAGAGGAAAGGATACTCACAGATGCCCCCTCATCAATGATAGTGCCAGCCATTACCATTCTGTATATTTGAACGATAATTCTGAATGGTATGCTTGCTGGCAACCGGGGTCTGCCTAGTTGGTTCCAGTCGAACGAGACAACTAGGTTGCTTGGTGGTGGGACCGAATAGACGGCCGGATATGACTCTGACGAAGTTCCTTCCTGCGATAAAGGAATGGGCAAATTGCCCCCTTGTTCATCGGAGTCTTTGTTGATGAAGAGAACTTGGACGGTGTCGTCTTTATTCTCCTCTGTGATGGTATCATTCGAAGATAGAGCCTCTGAAGGCAAAACCGGGTCAACTGCCGCCTCAACCTTTTGACTTTCGTCAGGCATGGATCCAGACGGTTCATCTTCGATGATAGGCGCTTCGGCTGACCACCTGGGCGGGCCAGCCGGGTTCTCAACTAGTGAAGGACTTGGCAGGAGTTTTTGATATCCAGGAGGAAGTTGCACTGGTAAAACCGGGCGATCTTCCAAAACTCTTTTAGCCTCGTCTAAGAAGGGACAATGGTGGATGGCATGGTCGCCTTCACACAGTTTGCAGGGAAATCTAGCTTTCCCTCTCTGTCCTATGACTTCACTTTCACTAGTTGACGGTGAGCAGTCAACATGGCTATCAGAGGTTGATGCTACCGAATTGTGCAAACGGGGAGACCAGTCCCTTAGTATCCGAGGGATGCAGGGAAAATCTCTGTGGAAGTGGTCTCCCTTGCATATGACACATGGTGATTTAGGCCTTGTCAGTGCTGTGTGTGGATTTTTGTCAGACGACACTCGTTTGCCCCGAGTCGCTTTTGGCTCCTTCTTCTTCTTCTCTTTCTTCTTCTTTTCCTTCTTCTCCTTAGGAACTTGGTTTTTTGTTTTACCAGTTCCGTCAAGCGAAGAGGAAGGAGGAGAGGAAGATGAAGTAGAAGGCTGGTGGGTAACTCTGGCCTGGTCTAATTGTTGACTCGACTGTTCAGGAATAGTGGTGTTCTGAACGACATTGGTTGAAAAGAGCCAGACCGGCAGGCCAATTGTCAGTCCTGGAAGTGACAATGTGGCCATATGGGGCACACCAACATCTCCCCAAGAGGAGAAGGGACTAGGATTTCCACCAAGGGGAATTCCTTGGTTGGTGTGCTCCATTTTTTCAACCTAAAGATCAACGTAGGAATAAGGGGTGATTGTTCCGTTTAAAATAAATTTTAACGACGCTTTAGACACAGCTTGCTTTTTCAATTTTAAAGAGTCGAGAAAAAGCTAAAGATGACTCTAGTCTCCTTCGATGTTTTGACAAATGCTCGGATGGACTTTTTCCGTTATAGAGTCTGAAAAAGGCCAAAAGGAACTGCTCTGGAGTTCTAGGCAGAGGGTGTGCCAAACTTTTCACAAAACCGCAGAATACTTTTTAGGGTACGGGCAGTCGATCTTCCTGAATGCTGTGTTCAGTGCATTGCGATCAGTAGGGCGGCCGACATGGCTTCCTAAGGATAAAGGTTTTATGCCTATAGGTGTCTCCCAATATATACGCGACGGTACATGGGAGCACAATCCGTACTAGCGCTATCGTCCCTCAGGAGGAATCACCCACCTTCCACGAGATCGACAGTCACTAGGCTTAACGACGCCGGAACACGTCTCTAGCCTAGACCTCTTTGTTGTGCGTTATGTTGCAAAGCGTTGTTAAGTTCATTCAATTTATTTTAGGTTGATCTTTTTTAGAAGTTTGCCTTTCAAGGTTCACCACGAGATGTATGGTACAAATTCCTAAATGCAGTCTAAAGATGATAAGCAAGCTTTATATCTTTTCAACTTTGAAAATCCTAGCTACTAAGGGAAAAGAAAGACACCATCTTTTCTCAAAGAGCAATCAGCACACTCTAATGCACTTTTCCTAAATCAAACATGCAAACTATCAAAATGCAAATGCACAATGCAGGTGTTTGTTTTCCGCTTTCTTAGTATTGATGCCTACAAAGAAAGCTTTTTGTACAACTTTGAATTTGCTTTTAAATGACCAATACAAACAAGTTTACTTTTTCGAAATCAGAGAGGGTAGAAGAGATTACAACACTTAACGATTTTCGAAATGAATACTTGTTTCGACACTTAAAAGAGACAAACTCAAACCAATAAGCAAAAGCGAATGTATAATCAACTGCAAACAGCCAATGAACTCTCTCCTAAGATCACAATCAACAGATCTGAATCAAAGGCTACAGGATGACTATTTCACTCAAGCAAAGGAAAACTGTAAATGACGCCACAAACACATAAAAACACTCACAGTATTTTTGTACAAAAGGGAGGTGGAATTTAAGCAGAGAAAAGGAGTTATCAGACTGGTACCTATGCTGGTTACAGGCTGCAAAAATCAGAGATCAAAACAAGGCAAAACAGAGCAGAGAACCCCAGCTGCACAAGGCCAAACTGGTTCAGCGCAACCTCAACACAGGGGTTTTGACATTCAACGCAGGTAGCCTTCACGGGAACTGCGTTGAAATGCAGAATCCCTTCACTGGGTCTGCGCTGAAGGAGAAACTCTCGTTTCCCACAGGTTCTGGGTCACAGATTGCTATTTAATTCACTGTTTCAGGCCAAATCAAAAACACAAGCAAGGTACAATCAAAGGGATGCTTTGAGGGGGTACTAAGATCTATCACAAAGGATCATCAAATCATTTGTGAGTCCATTGTTCAGATCATAGACAAATCCAGTGATTGGATCAAGGCAGCAACTGTCTACTTTGCATCTGGGAATAGCAGAAGCAGTTCGATTGTTGCTGTTGAGTCTATGAAGCAAACAATGATAGAAACACAAATAAAATGACTAAAACAAATCTTCCCCAGTGGAGTCGCCAATTTGTTGTGGGGAAAAATGCCTATGCAGGACGATCCTATCCACCTAAGGTGTGACAGTGCCTTAGCAACAAACAGAGACAGCTATTCTGGTATTCTTCCTTTATGAAATGTGACAGAAGAGAGAGATAAATAGACTTACCGATGTCTTCCGTTTGTCCCTCGATCCGGTCTCTCTTCTCTTTGGGAGTTCACAGCTACTTGCCTTCTTGCTCGTCCAGCTTCAATAGATTCCTGCAAGATCACAAGAGAACAGCGGCTTGCGACAAGAGAAGAACTCTACACAAAGACAGATATTCACATTCATAACTGATTTAGGATTAGAAATAAATCAAATACACTAATGCAATCATACATCAAAGATACACCAATGTATAGGAGAAACCAAGATAGCTTTATTGATGAATAACAAGGTTCAGGAAGAGATACAACCCAGAGAGGCCCAATCGAGCATCTCCTTCCCAGCAAATGGAATTCCTATCTTCACCTCCCTTCAAAGCATTAAGCACCCAGTGATCTCAGTCTCAAACCAGCAGCAATTCTTTGCAATAACAAAATTCCAGCCTCTAGATCTCATGGAGGAGAGATCCATATATAGATGTTTGGAGAGAGGATGAGTCAGCTTGAGATCTGACTAGTGTCCTCTCCCTCTGTCAGTTCTTGATTCCACTTGGAGATTTGGAACCTCTTACTCATCACCAGTCGAATTCCCTGAGGCAAGTGTCATTTTGGAAGCTTCCTGGGTTTTGACACCTTGAGGAATGAGCTTGCCACATGTCCAATCTCGCTCAGCGCAGGTAGCCAGTGTTGGCTTTGACATTCAGCGCAGGTAGCCAGTGGAGCCATTGACATTCAGCGCAGACAGCCAGTGGAGCCATTGACATGATCCTGAATTGACTTGTTTTTGAGCAGTTTCAGGTGGAGAACTTCTGTGAATTGCTGTGGTTTGTTAGCCTTGTTCCTCTAGGGGTAGAAACAACATATTTAGGGACTTTGGATCCCTTAGATTATGGACATTTCATGCTCAATGCTGTAAGGCACAAAAATGTCCATAAACTGGCCGATGTTTCAATGCTAGGAGGGAGCACAATATCGGTTGGTCTTTTCGGCATTTCCTCCTCAGTGAAGGGATTTAGCCTTCGCCTTTTCTCACCTTGCTGATCTATTGAAGTGGTAGGAGGAGTCTCCACTTGCCTATCTCTTTTCCTCATTCTTTCTTCATTTGCGAGTGTCTGTAAAACTGTAGTTTCAACTGTTACCTCCTGCCTTGGAGGGATTTGTTCTTGTGTTTGCTGCTTTTTGGAGGCAGGTGCTTTAGCCATTCCTTCTTGCTGCTCTACTTGCTGCTCCAAATTAGGAGGTGACTCCTCTTGTTGTACTTCTTTGCCTTTAGCTATGTTTGCTGCTTGATCAGTTGCTTTGTTAGACTGCTTGGGAACAGTGGACGATGAGGCACTTTCTCCAAGATGTCGAGGGGCTGGAGACCAGACCTGTCCAAAATATTCCAAGTCAACTGCTTTTTCTAAATTCTTAATGGCTTTTTCTGCTAATTCTTCTTCAGAATAATCCTCCACTAATGTGCCTTCTCTCCACTCTAGTTGGTTAGCATATTTTTCAATTTGTGGAATGCTAAAGTGATCATAGGTAGCAAGCCTATACTTGATTCTTCTTAGGCTTATGAAATGATTAGGGTCATATGGTGCCCAATAGAAGCTTGTTTTGAGCTGGAGGCTTTTTATGATTATGTCTGCCTCTTTCCAAGCTTCTTCCCTCTTATTAAAAATGAATGGACCCAGTTGGTGCTTAATTTTCAACTGTGCTTTCTTATTTTTGCTATGGAAGTGTACCATGTCTGAATTGCCAAATTGCCGAAAGTACTCTAGGGAAAAAAGTCTCATGGGAACGTACTTTGGCAATCTGTATGGGGCTAGCTCACAGCCATATATTCTGATCACTGTGTGGTTTTGGTAGAAGTACCAATCTCCAATGCTATAGTTCTTTGAAAGTTGGAGGATCTTCTGCATGTCATCGGTGAGCCTAGGAGGAGGAGACCTCTGCAGCAAGGACAAGGTTGGATGAATGAACAGATCAATGAACTCACAGTAGTTGTATGGTGAGTAAAAGATATGGTGACAGACTGGTGTCCAGAACATTACAGATCTTCTGTTTCCCTTTGCATCTAACTTCTTGAGGAAAACATGAAAGCTATCCGGCTGATTGTATAATAACAGATGATATATATAGGAGGTGTATTTGAATACCCTCTCTCTCTCCAGATTCATGAATTGCTCATGAATTTTGTCAACAATGAATGTGGCATAATCATACTGGATAGCAGGGGGTTGTCCTGGAGTGAACATGGATAGCATTACCAAGATTGTTTCATCCAAAAACTCACTGGTTTTGAATCCTAAGATGCAGGATATCATGTCTACTAGCACTCTCCCTATGTCATTGAACCAGACATGTAGATAAGGGGGAGGCTGCCGGGGCTGGCAACCTGGGAGCATGAACAATTGGCCAATTTTTGTAATTTTTGAGTTGGATAGCTTGGCACCTTGCTCCAGCAAAAGTTGCGTAGAAAGAGGAGTTAGTGGCCTTGCAGACTGAAACTGTAGCATTTGGTTGATGGCTTCAGGAGTGATATGGAATAATACAGAGCCTGAAGGACTCAGAACAGCCCTTTGATTGGGGTCATAACTTGTGCAGCATTGGTGAATCAAATCAGGGAAATCATTCACTTGAGGGAGATAATAGATTGGTAAGTGGGACTTCCAGATTCCCAAGATGTCAGTACCATTTATATGTTTTTTCTTTAGCTCACAAATGGTTTCTATGTGATATTTGTTACTTAGTTCAACTGTTTCTTTCATTTGATAATCCTTGTCTACCAGGGCCAACCATTCTAGGTCTTTATGTGGGGCATTCAGGGGTGCAATATTCAATGCTACAGGGGTCTCCATTGCCTAGTTGTTACTTGGAGGTGAACTGTACTTGACTTTTGAACAAAGGTAACACTGAGCAGTGAAATTTGATGGATAAAGTAATTTTCAGAGAGAAAAGGGCTAATATGGGTGAAACAGAGGTAAAATGCTGCTTAGAGAGGTAAAATTGTGTAGCTGTGGTTCTTTCGCAAGGCGAGAAACACTCGCTATGGGGTCTGAGTTTAGCGAGAAAGCAATGAGTGCGGGAATTGGATGGATTGAGGCCCATGAACTGCCCTTTCGAATGACCTTGGTTTACATTTACATTCGCATGGGAATTTGGTTGGTTATTTGAGCTTTTAACGGTAGGTGATTGAAAATCAGGTGCGTAGAGGTAATGGTAAATACCTGATTTTTTCCGCGGCTTGTGGGTTGCTGATAACTGCAAATCCTCGGCGGCAGCAGCTCGGGGATGAATTTCTTGAGGTTGGCAGAGGACGACGTAAACGGCATGCAAGTGACACAGTGCGCGTTTAGTGAAAAATGGGAAAAAATATGATTTTTGCGCGATAATATGGAAAAATTGGTTTTTGGCGCCTTTTTGATGGATGACGTCAGCATGACGTCATTGGTCTGGTCGGGTACGGAGGAATGACGTGTCAACTGGTGATTGGGTCGACGTGGACGAGCGACATGGCGGACAGGTCGGAACAATGGTGGAATGGAAGCTGACGTAATGCTGATGCGGCAATGACGTGGAGCGGAAAGGGAGAGCGGTAAGCGGTATTATCAGACCGCTCTTGGTACGGGCCCGGTTTGTGTCGGAGGCCGCCCGATACAATAAGAAATGGACGCGTGTCCACGGACAGACGTCAGCCACTGACACTTTTTGGGTGGTAAAGGACGGCGATCGGGGGAGGTCCGAAATTGCTGAGGACCGTCGGATGGGAGGGCCCGGATCCGACGGATGACGGGACACGAAGATGACAGAGAGATACGGCGGGGCCCGTCCAATAAACAATTATTATTTCTGGAAAATTGCGCTGGGATAAAACTTTGGATAAATGAAATTGTGGGTTTTCTGAGGTTTTCAGGGATAAATGGTAAATGATATATCCATTTATAAGGTGCGCTTAGGGTTATTAAATCAACCGGGTGTTGATTCAATTCCCAAAAATAAAGTATGAACAGATATTCCATGGGACTCCGACTTCATCACACTTCCAAACTTTGGGATATATGGCTAAATTGCCCAAGGGGAGGATATATACATATTTTGTGATTTTTTGCATAAAAATGCTATAATAATAGGGGAAAGGGAAAAGTTAGGGAGTTATATAGTACAATTAGAAGTTAATATGGATTTAAGATGTGAAAGAGGAACAGTGAGCTAAGCCTAAGGAGTAAACTTAGATTTAGAAGCAGATGAGAATGAGAAATGATTTTACACAAGAAATGTGGCTTCTCTTCAGAGAAGAAGGTCACAACTTGTCAGGAATCTCTCAAAGGAGAAATGCAAGGAGGACTGTTTAGGCAGATCCTAAAGTCCTCAAGGGGATGTTAGAGATAGATTTCCTGGGGAAACAGGGGAAGTTAGACATGCTCCCATATTTTATCATCAAAATGCTGCATGGATACCTCTGCAAGTGCTAATATGCGCCTTCTTGATCAAGGCCAACACTGAATAGAATCAGGCTTCTACAACTTCTAGCTACCTACCCAGCTTAGTACCTAGCATTTTTTGTTACTTCAGGGAGGGTGCACTTAGACTTGCAAACCCTCAATTGATCTTTCTTTTTCTTTTCAAATGATTTGCTATCTAAAACTACCCTTATCACTTCCAAGGGCCCAAATTAAGCAGTTGGGCGCCTTTATTCTCTACCTAACTACTAACCTGCCCAGCTTAAACTGTTTGGACATATTTTCTTTCTCTAGTCTAGAACAGGCAATTTAAAACATGGCATGGCCCAGCTTGAACTGTTGGGCCATCCATCAAGATAGCAGTAGCGTTTTGGTTGGCCACTTTCCTGGTCTTTCTTTGGGGTTCATTTCAATTATTTTTACTGACCAATTCATTTTCTTGCCTTTTGATTATTCTTTTAAGGCATACCCTCTTTACATTTTTTAACTGTCTGTTTCTTTCACAAAAATGGAACCTTTGTATCATCAAAGATGAATATTTTTGGCACTTCCACTGTCAATCATGAAAAATGAAACCCTATTGGTATAGGAGGCTAACAGTGGCTCCACTTGGGGATGACTTTTCCAGATGAAAAGTCAAGAACAGCAGGTCAGATCGCCTTGTTTTTCCCTTCTTGTTGCAGTCTGAATTTTCCTTTTGTCAGAGATCATTGATCTGAATCCTAGACACTTGTATGAAATACCCTGCAAGCTGATTTGCTATGAAATTACAGCTCTGTTTTTGCTTCTTTCTCTGAGTATTCCTCATCACCTTGATAGTTCCCAAATGTTTTCTCTTGCTTTCCAATGATAGGATCAGAATATATATCAGAAAATGGTGCAGTACCTTGGCCTTTCTCAAAATTTTCTCCACTTGGACCTTTATCTATCTGCTGTAAATGAAAATACTAAAAATAGAAATATTTATGTACAATATGTAACTGTGCAGTGTTTCATCAAAGGGGGTCAAAATAGTGTTTGAGCATCCTCCCATTGACTGGGCCCTCCTCAGTGTTTAGGCCATCCAAACTATTTAGAAAATAGGTGTTATTACCTTGTATAGCATAGATGACATAAGGTCCCTTCCACAAGAAATCAAATTTACCATGTTTTCCTTTGTCCTCCCTCCTGGAATCCCATCTCAACACTTTTCTTCCTATGAAGAAGTCTTCAGCTTTGGTTCTTTTGTCAAATATTCTTTTGAGCTTCTCTTGCAGTACTTGGGTTCTTTGATAGACTTCCTCTCTTGTTTGTTGAAGGTGGATTGTCTGATTGATCCTTCTTTGAATGTCATTTGGCTCAGCTTGTATCTCCTGTAGCAACTTGATTACAGGGACTCCCAAAGATGAAGGAAATCTTGCTTCCATTCCATAAACCAGTTCGTATGGGCTTGTGCCAATGGATCTCTTGGTGGTCAACTTGTCTGCCCATAGTGCATTCACTAACTTCTTATGCCAATTCTTTTTGTTTTCCTCCAAAACCTTTTTGATGATATTGATGAGGCTTTTATTGGAAGACTCAGCTAGGCCATTGCCTTGACGATAATAAGCTGTGGAATGACCCAAGGTCATAAGATATTTATGGCAAAAGTTGATCATTTTTTTGGACTTGAAAGCAGCAGCATTGTCTGTAATGATTTTATCTGGACAGCCAAACCTGGACAAGATGTTAGTTTCTAGGAATTGTATAATGATGGAGTCATTGGCTTGCCTACAAGGGATGGCCTCTATCCATTTGGTAAAATAGTCTGTAGCAGTCAAAATCCACCTATGCTGACTGGAGGATGAAGGGTGGATTTCACCAATGAAGTCTAAACCCCATTGCTGGAATGGTCTCTCAGTTGAAATAGGTTTGAGTGGTAAGGGCAATAGCTTTCTCTTGCCTTCAAATATTTGGCATTTATGACAGGACATTACAAATTTTCTCACATCAGTAAACAAGGAGGGCCAATAAAAACCAGCCCTTTGGATTTTATCAGCTGTGGATTTCCCGTATAAATGTCCTCCACAGTCACCTGCATGGAATTCCTTGAGGACATTGTTAGTTTCATCCAAAGTTAGGCATTTAAGTAAGATTCCTTCATGATTTCTCCAAAACAAAACATTATCTATGATACAAAACTTTGATGCTTTCATTTTCAAGAACCTTTTCTTAGTTCTGGACAACCCTGGAGGAGCTTGCAGGTTTAACAATACAAAACATATATCAGCGTACCAGGGGGATTGCAAAAAGGTTTGGTTGATCTGTGGAGTCGCCATCTCCTCTTCGTTGTCCAGTTCATTAATGTCAAGGGCTTGAAAATTGGTTTCAGTCATTAGCTTAGCTAGACCTTGTCCTTTTATCAGTTTGGTAGGCTTGATTTCAATGTCATATTCTAAGATATTGGCAATCCACTTGCCCCTTCTCCCTTCAATTCCTTCTTGGGTTAAAATGTCCTTTACCACTGCATTTGGGACGTAGGCGATTACATGAGAATACAAAATATAGATTCTAAAGTATTTGATGGCCTTTACCAATGCATAGCCTTGCTTTTCCATAATCTGATATTTTAAGGGGGCATCTCTAAGGGCTCTGCTAAAAAATGCAATGGGTTTTTCATATCCTTGGTCATCTTTTTGTAACAGGACAGCAGCAATTGTATGCTCAGATGCAAAGGAGAAAATGATGAAGTCTCTATCAAACCTAGGGCTTGTTAGGACTGGCGTGTTTGTCAATGCTCTTTTGATATCTTCAAAGGCTTGTCTAGCCTCCATGGTCCATTTGACCTTAGAATCCTTCTTCAACATATTGTTTAACAGTCTTATGAGTTCAGCCAAATTAGGAATGAATCTTCTCAAGAAGTTGATTTTTCCTAAAAATCCTTGTAGTTCTTTGATATTTCTTGGATGGGGCACTTGCAGGATAGCTTGAATTCTGTCTAGATCAATCCTAATACCATCTTTTGAGATTATATGCCCTAGGAGTTTACCTTCCTCTAGGCCAAACAATGATTTTTTGGGATTCAAAGATATGCCATATTTTCTACAAATTAAGAAAACCTGTCTCAAATGTTCTAAGTGTTCTTGGTTTGATTTTGAAAAGGCAGTAAGATAATCTAGGTAGACCACCAGAAAATCATGGATTTCATTGGCGAAGGCTATATCCATTGCTCTTTGGAATGTGGCCCCTGCATTTTTAAGCCCAAAAGGCATTTTGACATATTTAAACGTTCCCCAAGGTGTTGTGAAGGTAGTTTTGTCTTGATCATCCGGGTGTACTAAAATTTGATTGAATCCAGAGAATCCATCTAATAATGAGATCCTAGAGGCTCCCACTACCCTTTGTAGGATATGATCCATTTTTGGTAAGGGGTAATGGTCTTTGAGAGAGAATTTGTTCAAATTCCTCAGGTCAACACACAGTCTGATCTCTCCCGTCTTTTTCCTAGTAGGCACTAGGTTTGAAATCCATTCTGAGAACCTGATTGGAGCAATGATCCCTGCTTCATACATATGTTTCACTTCTTTTTCAATGAGGGGAAGGAGCACAGGGTTCACTCTTCTAATCTTTTGTTTAAAAGGTTTTTGGTTTTCTTTTAAAGGTATGGTGTGCTGGATGACTGAGGTATCATAGGATTTGAGGTCTTCATAACTCCAGGCAAAGATATCTTGAAATTCCCTGAACAATTCAATGTAATTTAACTTCTGATCAGCTGGTAATGCTTTAGATAATTTTATCATTTTGGGATTTTCTGTAGTTCCAATGTTACAATCTTCAATTTCAGCATTCAGCGGTTGCATTTTTGGTTTTCTTGAGATATCATTTGAATCAAACAGATCCTCCAAAGGGGTTAAACCTGTGGGCAGAAAATTATCCTTTAACTAAATTACCTCTGCTTCTGTTTCAGCCAGTTCATCTTCATCTATTTGCCTCAACTTTTGTATACTTTCGTTGCTAAAGGTGGTAGGGTTCAAAACCAAATTTGCTGTTTCAGCTGATACATTTTGCTTGGCTGTGTATGTCTGCGGTTGGTCATCTATAGTGCTGGTATCAATGTTGATGCTGGAAAATTCTTCTTTTAGAGTGAGGAAGTTGTTTATTTGTGTGTCACTCTCAAAGACTTGCCAATTCTTGATGTTTTCCGGAACTGCAGGTCTATGTTTGATTTCAGCTGTGAAAGTGTGATTGGGTTTGAAAGGTAGTTTGCAAGTGCTGGCAAAGGTTGCTAAGCTATGAGCATGTAGATTGAGCTCTCTAGAAATTTTAGTTAACTGAGATTCTGAGAAGGTATCAAGTACTTGGATAGCTGCTCCCTTATAAGCTCTCAACCTTAAATCATTTGTGGTAAAGTTTCCTTTCATCTGTTGTATGATCAGATCTGAATCTCCTAAGATTGAAACTTTGGTTGCACCCAGATTTTTTATGAGTTTGAGACCTAACAAAAGGGCCTCATACTCAGCCATATTGTTTGTGCATCGAAAGTTCAACCTATACGCATGACCTTCAGCCTGGTCATTTTGCATGTTGTAAATCCAGACTCCTGCCCCAGCTCCCAACTTGTTTACAGAACCATCAAATTCTAAATACCATAAGGTTTCATGGTCAAGGTTTGGATTGAGACTCCTAGAAAGTTGGATCATGGGCAGATTGGTTTCTTGCAAGTTATTTGATGCATCATCCTTCTTTGTTGTATCAACTATATGAAAAGTTCTTTGATCTTGAGAAGCACATTGTTGATTCACTCCCTCAGTCTGTGCTGCCACTAATAGTTTGGAATAAGCTTTGGTACACATGTCAGCATTATACAAAATGAATGAATCCATGTCCGAATGTATTGAATAGATGGGGAAGTTTTGGGGTTTTTCTTGGCTACTCACCACATATTTCATTAGTGTTTCACGGTATAATCTCTTTGGCTGTCCAAAGACTAAAATGGTGGCGTATGACATGTCTAGTTGCAAAGATCCTTGAAGTTTGGCCCCGCAAGATCTGGATAAAAGCATTCCGTACTTAGGTGGAATGTCAGCTACCACCACATCCATCAAAATCGTTTTGGTTTGGTATTGGACCAGGGAGACACACAAATCTTTAATTAAGCCTAAGCACCTGACTTGGCTTGAATCAAAAGAGAATAGATCTTTATAAGGTCTAGTGATATCTAGGTCTAGTTTTT
The DNA here is from genome assembly GCA_031772625.1 of Pinus tabuliformis. NCBI lineage: Eukaryota > Viridiplantae > Streptophyta > Pinopsida > Pinales > Pinaceae > Pinus > Pinus tabuliformis. The sequence goes on from CM062812.1 coordinate 342,379,636, forward strand.
CCATTACAGATTTGGGCATTAAGTTATGTGAGGCCCCAAAATCAAACATTGCGTTATGTAATACCTTGTCATGAATGTTTAAACTAACATAGAAGGGAGGAACCCCTCCATTGGATGTCTTTCCGTTAACCTCAGGACCAAACAGTAATTCGGGTTGATCATCTAGAACATTTACAGCATCCTTATTGTTTGATATGTGGAGTGATCTATTAATCTGCTGTCTATACACTTGATGCTTGGCCAATTCAGAAAGAGGGACAGCTATCTTTAGCTTACTTATTTCTGTTTCCAAGTTAATGGGCTTTTCCATTTGAGTCTTGGCATTAAGTGCAGCGGATTTTTCCTTTTCAGCTGAATTTTCAGTAATGTTTTCTTCATGATCGACATGATTTTGAACAAAATCAGTCCCAGATTCGTTTTCAGGGATGTTGTTTGAACTTGCTTTTGGAGGGTGAGATGGGGATGGATGGTTTCCAGATGGCTGTGGATCTGATATATCCTCCACTGTGACTTCTCTTAGATGTAGATCTGTTTTATCAGAGGATTCTGGAGGAACATTTTTATCTTTTGTCTTTTTTGGTTGTTTATTTTCCTTTGGTTTGGTAGGTTCAGGTACATCATTGGTTCTACTCCTTAGTTTATACTGTTTATGCACCTCATACACCGCTGCATCATAGCCTTCCCTAAAGTCAAAAGACTCACCTGATTTGGTTTGAAATTGGTTGCAATTATGGGCCTCTTGATCTTCTTGTGTTAGAAAGACCTGATGTTCGCTATCAAAACCCATTAGGTTGATGTGAGGGTCCTCGGTAGGTTCAATAGATGTTGCTGCCTCAGCATAATTTTCTTGAAAAGGGGGCCTAATGTGCTGGTTGGGATCAGCCCTTCCAACATTTGGATTTTGATTCTTTCTAAAATTTGGGCTTCTAGCAGTGCTAGGCTAACCTTCCCATGATGATTTTCTTTCTATAGTTTCTACCCTGTCCCCAAGTCTGTCCATGCCTTTAATGATTGCATCTAGCTTTTGTTCGAATGTTGAAGGTTCTTCTTTAAAGGTGGTTCTTCTTTCAGCTCTTGCCCGATTCCTTTTGGCAATAAGGTTGGCCTCTACACTGACAGCTATGTTTTGCATGTCTGCCAAACTTGCAGGGGCTCTTTCCCTCAGTTGATATGCCATGTCAGCATCAAATCCATCAGGGAATTTGATTAAGGCTAAATCAGGGGGAGGTCTAAGGTTTTGAGGGATGGCATTGTACACGTTGTTAAACCTTGCACAGTAATCAAGGACAGTCTCTTGTGGGCCTCTTCTTATAGTGTCATACTCAGATAAAATATGTAGCGGGTCTTTTTTCTTTTCCCATCTGTTGGAAAAGGATTGGTAAAGCTAATCTGGAGTGGTGATGGAGTTTGCAGCAAGTGATCTGAACCAAGTTCTCACATCACCCATTAAACTCTGAACAAAAATTCTCATTCTCACGCTATCATCGTCTATCTCGTAGTTTTCAAAATAGTCTTGCATCTTTTTGGTATGCTCGAGGGCTATTAAAGGACCGGTGCTATCAAAATAGGTGATTTTAGATTGGTAATCTTGAGGCATAGCCCCAGCATTAGCAGGTAATTGCAGGGGTGCATATCTATTGGCCATATTGGCAGGGATAGGTGGGACAACGGGCATGAATGGAACAACAGGAAGGGGAACAGCTGGAACAACAGGGAGAACAATGGCAGTTTGTGCAGTGAATGAAGGTGTGGAAGGAGTACCTTGAGATGTAGATGAGGAACTAGGGGAAACATGGGTTGAACGAAATAAAACCTTGACAGGGGTTGGAACACAGCTTGGGTGAGCTGTTTCAGGACTCAAATCAGCAAAATCTTCCTGTTTTTCCTGCTTCCTAAGAATCTTCGGGATTAAATTAGGATTGTCAAAAACAGCTGAGGGATCTGGGTCAGGATTTGACCTAGTATACCTAGTTTTCTTTTTAGGAGCCAGCTTCCGAATTTGTTTTTGGTATTTTTGGGAATGTTTTTAGAATTAACAAGGAACTGCTCAAATTTTGGAACAACTGTCTAGAGTCTAAAACTAACATGAAGTTTGACTGAAGCAACTTTTATTACTCCTATAAATGCAAAGCAAGAACAGTTTCAGAGGCTTCCTGGCTGACATTCAGGCTTCATTTGTAGCTTTAAAAAGTAGACAGCAGTTGAAAAATTCGTTTTGTCCCCAATGGAGTCGCCAGTTATGTTATCAATCAGGTTGTTCCCTTTGACTCCCAAGGGAATACGGCCGAGGTAACCACAAACCAATCTTTGGATTGAAGGTCCTAGCCCACCTTCAATCAGAGAGGGCTCTCTCTTTAGAATTTAGCTTTGTTTTGTGATGTTTTTAGGCTAGTTATGATGTACTGAATTTTGTTTAAAGTTTGGTTGAATGATATCTTCTAACAACTGAAATGTAATGTTCAGAGGGTTTTAATCCATTGGGCATTGGAGTCTATGATTATGTGTTGCTTGAGGTATTTGGTAAGAATGATGATACTGCAGAGCCAGATGGGTATTCATGAAACAAACTTTCAAATTTGGGAAATATGGATTGTTTTCAGCGAGTGAGAGGCAATTAAGAATCTTTCACTGTTCTGGTGAGATGGAGAAATGAAATATTAGTCAGGAGCAACTCAGAATTCCTGAACAGTATTTGTTATGAAAGATTCAGTGTAAATGTGAGCAATTAAGAATTTCACATTCATAACTAATTCTGAAGAAGACATAATTAACAGCAGAGATTGAGCTTAGGGTGTTTATTAAACAAATCCTGAACTATTCTTTTTCTCTGATGCTAAGATCGAAAAACATATAGCATATATGGATTTTGTACGCGAATGGAACGTAAAAACACGGTTCATAAAAACTTATTGTATCATGACATAACGCAGGAATCCTGCATCAGCACGCAATCTCATCACAACACATCAAACAACGCATAGTTTCAGGAACTTCATTAGCTTCTTGTATTCAAAGTCTGTAGTTACAGTGTAGCTCTTGAGAAGAAAAATCATCAACCCCAAACAAGTTATGCGTGGGGATATATATACAAAAGTTTTCTACAAAATATCTGAAAGATGAGTCATTAACTCATAACTTTCTTACCAACTTTCCAAAAATAGTAGATACAACAGTTATTGCTATTAAAATATTAATAAACAACTGTTTATTCCTATCAGATTCTTTGACTTTGCAACCAACTGGGTCGGCCGACTGATCTGCATTCATTTCGGGAGTCTTTGATTTCTTGCTGCTATGCCACGACGCTGCTGTTGCGGTCGCATCATTTGTAATCATCCATTGGTGCTTAGTCATCAACTTTTTCGTCCGATTGCTCCCCTTATTGCCACCCAGGTAAGCCGAACATGTGAGTCATTTGAAAAATGCTGACTCGAGATTGATCAAATAAGATTTCAACCAAAATTTGATTCTTCAAAGCAATGTCTCTATCATGCCTCTCCACCAATCTTCAGTAGGCAATTGGTGTCTCTGAATTTTAATCAGAGTCTCATCGGCTTCAGTATATTTGTAGTAATTTGGAGGTTTTTCAAAAAGGTGCTTGATCTCATGCTCAATAAAAAACAAATTTTCTAACTTCTCGTAGAGAGTCTGCCCAGATGGGGGCCCTGTTTCCTCTGAACTGCTTGCGGATGCTGTTATTTGATTTGTTGCATAATTGTTGAGCCTTTTTGCATAATGTTCATGTGATAATAGCCTTCCTGCACTAGTTACCAAGCTGGGAAGACCTCTGTTATGCAATTTGTGATCTTTGTAATAAATTCATTGACATCTGTTTGCATTTCTTGACACCTTCTGTCGAATGTCTGCGCATAATTCCTCAAGGTAAGCACCCTTTTTATTAGTAAAATGGTATCAGTCCTGTTTCCGATACCCATTCCTGCTAGCTGAAGGCCAGTGCGATTGTTAAGCACTTGTATCATTCTGTTGGCTATTTCAGGCATACTCCCTAGGGATGCCCAGGCTCTTTGACTTTCTGCTTTTTCCCTGCCTAGGAGATCCATTTGCTCATGGATAGTTTCAATGGACTGCCATTGGTCTGTAATGGATTGCCCAATGTTGGCCCACAGAATCTTCTTGACTTCACTTATGACTTTGTCCAGAGTAAGCTCTTTTTCTAACTCCTTCATTCTTTTTTCAAGAGCCCTTACCTCTCTTGTTCTTTCAGCTACGCTCTGCTTTGATTTATCATATTTTTCTTCAATCGTAGCCAATTTTTCTTTAGTCTCATTCAGTTCAGCCATCTGTACTTCTAGCGCTTCAAGTTCCTTCATCATATTATGCATGCTGAGGCTGGGCACCTGTTCTGATGTTGTTGCTGGTGTTGTCACCTCTGTAGCTGGTGCTGAGCCTGAAGGGCCTGCCTCAGATGTCTGTCCGGTGGGAGGACCTACTGAAGTAGTTGCAAGAGGCACATCTTCAGTGGCTGTAGATGTCTGTGCTGGCTGAGTTGGTACTTCATCTTGTTTTGCTTTTAATGCTACCTCCAATGCACCCTCTGTTTCCACCAATCTCTTATGTAAGGTCAAGAGTAGAGCAGCCACATCTTGATCTTTCTTTTGTTCTGCAACCTCTTCAGTCTGGGGGTGATGGGTAGGTGGTAGCTTAATTTTCTTTCTTAAAGCCGCCATGTCTTCATCTCTTTTCTTCAATAGTGCCTGCACACCCTTAGGGTCCTTTAGATCATGTCCCAGCTCTATAATAATTTCTTCCAAGGACTTGATTCTGTTGTCCTTGGCTTGAGATGAAGCCTTCTCTAATTCTAGCTGGGCAGTAGTGTTATGTAGAGAATTTTGCAATCTGTGAGCCAATAGAGTTTTATCAGCCAATGTAGAATAGAGCATCTCCCCTATTTGCTTGTGTAGCTCAATCTGGTCCATGGGGTGGATGTCTTTGGCAAACATTTCCAAGTTAGTTCTAATATAGTCAGCAGCTGATTGAGGTTGCTGCATTGTAGGCCTAAAATGACTAAGAGTCATTTTTCCTTCTTGAATATCATATGCTAACATGAGCCTCTGCTGATTAGTTAGTGCCATCTTTAAGAGTTGATTGTAGATATGGTATCTGAGAGGCTCATTTCTTTTCTTGATGTCTGTGAATTGCTTCTTGATACTAGAGTCTGCCTTGGACCGCTGCCTTGAAGAACTTACCTCTGCCCCTTGTTGCATCTCTTGTTCTTGCTGTAAGGAGCTGGCTGATGTTTCAATGCTAGGAGGGAGCACAGTATCGGTTGGTCTTTCCTGCATTTCCTCCTCAGAGAAGGGATTTAGCCTTCACCTTTTCTCACCTTGCTGATCTGTTGAAGTGGTAGGAGGAGTCTCCACTTGCCTATCTCTTTTCCTCATTCTTTCTTCATTTGCGGGTGTCTGTAAAACTATAGTTTCAACTGTTACCTCCTGCCTTGGAGGGATTTGCTCTTGTGTTTGCTGCTTTGTGGAGGCAGGTGCTTTAGCCATTCCTTCTTGCTGCTCTACTTGCTGCTCCAAATTAGGAGGTGACTCCTCTTGTTGTACTTCTTTGCCTTTAGCTACGTTTGCTGCTTGATCAGTTGCTTTGGTAGACTGCTTGGGAATAGTGGACGATGAGGCACTTTCTCCAAGATGCCGAGGGGCTGGAGACCAGACCTGTCCAAAATATTACAAGTCAATTGCTTTTTCTAATTTCTTAATGGCTTTTTCTGCTAATTCTTCTTCAGAATAATCCTCCACTAATGTGCCTTCTCTCCACTCTAGTTGGTTAGCATATTTTTCAATTTGTGGAATGCTAAAGTGATCATAGGTAGCAAGCCTATACTTGATTCTTCTTAGGCTTATGAAATGGTTAGGGTCATATGGTGCCCAATAGAAGCTTGTTTTGAGCTGGAGGCTTTTTAGGATTATGTCTGCCTCTTTCCAAGCTTCTTCCCTCTTATTAAAAATGAATGGACCCAGTTGGTGCTTAATTTTCAACTGTGCTTTCTTATTTTTTCTATGGAAGTGTACCATGTATGAATTGCCAAATTGCCGAAAGTACTCTAGGGCAAAATGTCTCATGGGAACGTACTTTGGAAATCTGTATGGGGCTATCTCACAGCCATATATTCTGATCACTGTGTGGTTTTGGTAGAAGTACCAATCTCCAATGCTATAGTTCTTTGAAAGTTGGAGGATCTTCTGCATATCATCGGTGAGTCTAGGAGGAGGAGACCTCTGCAGCAGGGACAAGGCTGGATGAATGAACAGATCAATGAACTCACAGTAGTTGTATGGTGAGTAAAAGATATGGTGACAGACTGGTGTCCAAAACATTACAGATCTTTTGTTTCCCTTTGCATCTAACTTCTTGAGGAAAACAGGAAAGCTATTCAGCTGATTGTATAATAACAGATGATATATATAGGAGGTGTATTTGAATACCCTCTCTCTCTCCAGATTCATGAATTTCTCATGAATTTTGTCAGCAATGAATGTGGCATAATCATACTGGACAGTAGGTGGCTGTCCTGGAGTGAACATGGATAGCATTACCAAGATTGTTTCATCCACAAACTCACTAGTTTTGAATCCTAAGATGCAGGATATCATGTCTACTAGCACTCTCCCTATGTCATTGAACCAGACATGTAGATAAGGGGGAGGCTGCCGGGGCTGGCAACCTGCGAGCATGAACAATTGGCCAATTCTTGTAATTTGTGAGTTGGACAACTTGGCACCTTGCTCCAGCAAAAGTTGCATAGAAAGAGGAGTTAGTGGCCTTGCAGACTGAAACTGTAGCATTTGGTTGATGGCTTCAGGAGTGATATGGAATAATACAGAGCCTGAAGGACTCAGAATAGCCCTTTGATTGGGGTCATAACTTGTGCAGCATTGGTGAATCAAATCAGGGAAATCATTCACTTGAGGAAGATAATAGATTGGTAAGTGGGACTTCCAGATTCCCAAGATGTCAGTACCATTTATATGTTTTTTCTTTAGCTCACAAACGATTTCTATGTGATATTTGTTACTTAGTTCAACCATTTCTTTCATTTTATAATCCCTGTCTGCCAGGGCCAACCATTCTAGGTCTTTATGTGGGGCATTCAGGGGTGCAATATTCAATGCTACAGGGGTCTCCATTGCCTAGTTGTTACTTGGAGGTGAACTGTACTTGACTTTTGAACAAAGGTAACACTGAGCAGTGAAATTTGATGGATAAAGTAATTTGCAGAGAGAAAAGGGCTAATATGGGTGAAACGGAGGTAAAATGCTGCTTAGAGAGGTAAAATTGTGTAGCTGTGGTTCTTCCGCAAGGCGAGAAATGCTCGCTATGGGGTTGAGTTTAGCGAGAAAGCAATGAGTGCGGGAATTGGATGGATTGAGGCCCAGGAACTGCCCTTTTGAATGACCTTGGTTTACATTTACAGTTGCAGGGGAATTTGGTTGGTTATTTGAGCTTTTAACAGTAGGTGATTGAAAATTAGGTGCATAGAGGTAATGGTAAATACCTGATTTTTTCCGCGGCTTGGGGGTTGCAGATAACTGCAAATCCTCGGCGGCAGCAGCTCGGGGATGAATTTCTTGAGGTTGGTCGAGGACGACGTAAACGGCATGCAAGTGACACAGTGCACGTTTAGTGAAAAATGGGAAAAATATGATTTTTGCGCGATAATATGGAAAAATTGGTTTTTGGCGCCTTTTTGATGGATGACGTCAGCATGACGTCATTGGTCCGGTCGAGTACGGAGGAATGACGTGTCAACTGGTGATTGGGTTGACGTGGATGAGCGACATGGCGAACAGGTCGTAACAATGGCGGAATGGAAGCTGACGTAATGCTGATGCGGCAATGACGTGGAGCGGAAAGGGAGAGCGGTAAGCGGTATTATCAGACCGCTCTTGGTACGGGCCCGGTTTGTGTCGGAGGCCGCCCGATACAATAAGAAATGGACGTGCGTCCACGGACAGACGTCAGCCACTGACACTTTTCGGGCGGTAAAGGACGGCGATCAGGGGAGGTCCGAAATTGCTGAGGACCGTCGGATGGGAGGGCCCGGATCTGACGGATGACGGGACGCGAAGATGACAGAGAGATACGGCGGGGCCCGTCCAATAAACAATTATTATTTCTAGAAAATTGCGCCGGGATAAAACTTTGGATAAATGAAATTGTGGGTTTTCTGAGGTTTTCGGGGATAAATGGTAAACGATATATCCATTTATAAGGTGCACTTAGGGTTATTAAATCAACCGGGTGTTGATTCAATTCCCAAAAATAAAGTATGAACAGATATTCCATGGGACTCCGACTTCATCACACTTCCAAACTTTGGGATATATGGCTAAATTGCCCAAGGGGAGGATATATACATATTTTGGGATTTTTTGCATAAAAATGCTATAATAATAGGGGAAAGGGAAAAGTTAGGGAGTTATATAGTACGATTAAAAGTTAATATGGATTTAAGATGTGAAAGAGGAAGAGTGAGCTAAGCCTAAGGAGTAAACTTAGATTTAGAAGCAGATGAGAATGAGAAATGTTTTTACACAAGAAATGTGGCTTCTCTTCAGAGAAGAAGGTCACAACTTGTCAGGAATATCTCAAAGGAGAAATGCAAGGAGGACTGTTTAGGCAGATCCTAAAGTCCTCAAGGGGATGTTAGAGATAGATTTCCTGGGGAAACAGGGGAAGTTAGACATGCTCCCATATTTTATCATCAAAATGCTGCATGGATACCTCTGCAAGTGCTAATATGTGCCTTCTTGATCAAGGCCAACACTGAATAGAATCAGGCTTCTGCAACTTCTGGCTACCTACCCAGCTTAGTACCTAGCATTTTTTGTTACTTCGGGGAGGGTGCACTTAGACTTGCAAACCCTCAATTGATCTTTCTTTTTCTTTTCAAATGATTTGTTATCTAAAACTACCCTTATCACTTCCAAGGGCCCAGATTAAGCAGTTGGGCGCCTTTATTCTCTACCTAACTACTAACCTACCCAGCTTAAACTGTTTGGACAGATTTTCTTTCTCTAGTCTAGAACAGGCAATTTAAAACATGGCATGGACCAGCTTGAACTATTGGGCCATCCATCAAGATAGCAGTAGCATTTTGGTTGGCCACTTTCCTGGTCTTTCTTTGGGGTTCATTTCAATTATTTTTACTGACCAATTCATTTTCTTGCGTTTTGATTATTCTTTTAAGGCATACCCTCTTTACATTTTTTAACTGTCTATTTATTTCACAAAAATGGAACCTTTGTATCATCAAAGATGAATATTTTTGGCACTTCCACTGTCAATCATGAAAAATGAAACCCTATTGGTATAGGAGGCTAACACCCAGTCTACACTGAACTGCACATTATCCATTCTCAAGGCTCAAGCTTCACCCCTAAGCACCTTAGTTGTGCAATTGCTTAGTCACTAAGCCTCTCCCTCATCCTTTCACCTAGTTTTGGCTCAGTCAGTGTATAAACACACACCATCATGGCATAGGGGTTTATCATATTGATGTCATCTCGACATTAGTGAATTGCAGATGCAGGTAATCTATCACATGAAGGGATACTGAAGAAGTAGGTGGAGAAAGGAAAAATTCTAAAAGACATCTTTGTAGTTGATTATGTTGGCTGATCAGTCAAGAAAAGATGAAGGGACACTAGTTTGCAACCACGGATCAAGACTTGAAATCATTGAACAGTCCTTACCTCTAAGCCATAAGGAGGTGGATGGAAGAGCATTCTCAAGAAGACATGTAGCAAGAAACATATGAAGTCACTTGACATTGCCACTTGATCAAGCAATCTATGATAGTAGTGTCATCTCATAAGTTTTTGTACACCACACCATTATTGTGGATCATGTAATTTATTATTCATAAATATATTGTAAAGTGCAAGTCCAAAAGACATGTATAGAAGATGAAGAGTCATGTAAATTAAAAAATTCATATGAAGTCAAACAGTCATGAGGGTCTTCAAAGAGTCACAATGGAGGTGAAGCAGCACTCCGATGGTTATATATACACCCTCATTGTAAGAGCAAAGGACTATTCACCTTGGATCCTCCTTCAAGGCATTAGAGAGACAAGATAGTTCTTTTGGGTAGAAAGGAGTGGCTCCAACACTCCACTATTGGATCTAGTGGTGTTCATTGTATACATGTGTTTTAGAACTTTTAGTTAATATCAAAAGCCACATGACCATCACATTTTTCATGCATGGGTTATGAATATTTTTAAAACTTATCTATGAAAGTTTGTAATTCATATCTGATTTCATCCGTGCTAAAGAAATTGAACTATTTTAGTTATTTTAGTACTTACCATATTGAGAATGTGCTGTAATTGTTACTATTGTTGTCACATCCTTGTGGACTATTCCATTAGATATTAGACAAGTATTCTTGTTAATTGGTTGTAATGATTGTCGCATCATTGTGGACTATTCTGCTAGATGTTAGATGGATCCTTTTTGGTTACATGTGTCTCTACTATCGTGTTACTATTACCTCTCTCTTAGAGGCTCACTTTATTTTCTCCCTCCACAGTAGTATAACAATGACACACTTACAACATATACTCACTTGGCACACTCACTTGCTCTTCGAAGGAAAATTTGCATTCCTCTCTATTTCTAATAGCTAGAGCCAAGGAGAATATTTAAGAAAATAGCAACCAGACCATATACCAGATGGGGCTCCTATCCCAAATGGTGTGAGGTCTAAGTGCAACCACATATCAAGAAGACCCCTTGAATTTTGCTAGGTCCAACACCCCCAAAATTTCTGGTGCTAGGAGGGAAGCCAAATTTTTATGGCTGATAACCTCAACCACCTGTTGTAGCCACTACAACACCACCAAAAACTTTTGGGCATATCCAAAATTTTACGTACCCCACTACTTGCTCTAGGATACTAGCATTTTGATAAGGCCTTCAACAAGTTACTCTCCCCATGACCCTTCTTATCAAACCCTGTTGATGCACCCACTCACACTTCATACATTACATCCACACATCATGCTTCATCCCAGTTATAAACCTTATGATTTTGTTAAGTTTTTGTGGTGTGTTGCTTGAAGGATCATTGAAAGCCTTGTTACTTCCAAACCTATCCTCCTATAGTGTACATTTTCAATTAGCGGAGACACTATGTGTGGACATACATGACTTCAATCGAGCTTTCATTATGTTGCCATATTAGGATTTGGGAGAAAACGTAAATTGTCAAAAGGGAGGGTGCATTCTCCCTTGCATTATCTAGCATCATGGGAAGAATATTTGCATGTCATGTCCTCTAGGTTCATGGTTGTCCCAACCCCACCTGCCCCCCCATGTTAGCGTGAGCATTAGGATCGTAAAAATGTTGTCTTTCCCTTTCAACCCTTTAAACCCTAGTTTGACATGACTATAAATTCTCACCCCTCATAATGCATGTTCACTAGTGTTTTAAGGTACTTGCTTTAGAAATACGTCACCCCCCATAGGAAACACAAATATTAAATTCATTGGCGATTGGTGGTTCAATTAATGCCTAGTTTAGAATTCATCTCAAAAAGGAGAATTTGAAGCATGACATGCTCAACCCATGCCACCCATAACATCTTAATTTGGGTCATTTATGGTTCATGCTTCGTGAATAAATTATTTTTCATTATTATTTGTTTGCTTTCATGCTCTCACATGAAGATGGTTTTCTTTCATGCTCTCACATGGAAATATCACTATGACAAGCTAACTTGTTCTCATTCCATCTTTTTCTGCAGGGAATTAGTTGAAGGAGCCACAGATACACATTGATCAATGCAACAATGGAATTAAATAATCCCTTAACACAAAGATGGTGGCTTTAATGAACCCTATGAACCTCATGTACTTGTTTAAGGAGTTTTAAAAGGGGAAAGGGACCTTGGATACCATAAGGAACATAACTAAATGGGGCATTAAATGGAGTGAACATAGATACACATTGATCATTGAGGCATCTACACTAATAATAGCCTAACATGAAACTGGTCAAGCCTCTTGAATTTATTTCCAAAGCATGGTATCGGTTCATGACCCTAAAGACAAGATAAAGGGCCTTTTGACAACCCATTTTATTCTTGGCTCATTATAAAGTACATGGGAAAGTTCACATCAATGTTATAATAGAATGAAGGTTCATATACACTAATGAGATGTCAAAGGAGAATGCTATACAGCTCACCCCTCACGGCCTGACTATCATTGCGGTAGAATGGAAATTTACAAACAAGACACACATGGATAGGTAACCTCAAAGGCACCACTAAATTCATACTACACATGGCTGGACATATTCATGATACTACTTTTAATATGTAGTGAAAGGGTTTTTCTTGATATGTGAGGTCCTCCTTTTTCAAAGAAGTGCGATCAATATGCATACATAGTTTCATTGAGGCTATTTGGTATGATTTAAAGCCTTTGACCATAAAATTTCATACAGTGAATTGGAGTGAACAAGTTTTGGTCGTCAATATAAAGACTAAGGGCAAAGATTAAACAAATCAAATCATGCCAATTGATTTGTAGTAGTCCCACTAGTGTGAGAAACGCATGGAAATATTGAAAGTGTGTAGAGATGCATCATCCAAGCATTTTATTCTCCGCCATTGATATGATGAAGCTGAGTGTTCCATTATAAGTTTCGGGACCATTCCAAAACAAATGGTTACACTTCATTGTGTCTATACAAGGAATTGACTTCTGGACATGTATGTAAAATGTGGGAGTTTGGTCGAGGCACACTGAGTGCTTGACAAATGCATGTATCAAGAGGCATGAATAATGCCATGGGGATCATCGAATAATTGTAATGTTACAGCTTTAGAATCGAAAAGGGTGTGACTGGCATACCATGAGCACCAAGCATGCGAATCATCAATAGTGGCAACAAGGCACTACAAGGGACCATTGACACAACACGTCACATTAGTTTGTCAATGCATGAAGAATTTGAATAGATAGAGCATTGATCAAATTGTGACGTCCCCCAATGTCACGAAGTCACACTTCAGGGTTGTAGCTAGATATCCAGGAATGTGACCCAACCAAGGCTGTGACTATGCAACCTTCCCAAAGGTCACTAAGTCATCGAGTCCTAGTTGAAAGAAGCCAATGGCTAGTGTGGCTAATGTGACTATGTGAGCCAACTTCGGGTCGCAAGGTGTGCCTAGTGACATGGAGAGGAACGTGTCCTACACTATAACGTGACCTATTGATCCACCTTTCCCTCACTTGATCCAATTGAAACTATTGCTCCCCTACCCTTAAAGTTGTGTCAGGTGAATGACCCATATTCATGTTTGTGCCAATTGAAGGCAGGTTGATGAATAAGATGTGGTGTTGAGTGTTTCACATGCGTAAAATACTGGCAAGGGGTGACATTAAACAAGGTTCTTTTGAGTGGTGGTAGGAAATTATTATGGTTAAATTGAAACCACAAACCAACTTCAACATTGAGGTGAGCCTATAAGGAATGCAACCTATCGGAGATGTGATTGTGTCACCTCCAACAAGTCGCATTTACACTGGGATCACACTATCGCATGTTTATGCCTTAAAGAAAGCAACTAGAAGATGTGACCCCGTCATAATCCAGCTATGCGACCTTGGTTTCTCACAAGATTGGTATGATGGCCACAAAGGTGTTTAATGGAGGCTTAGGCCATGACAAGTCCATTATCATCACATAAGATCCAAAATCTAGGAATAGTAAAGGAATCGGTCGAAAACTTGTGGAAACACAATGTAGGGGGTGTTTTGTACATATGAAATCACTCAAATAATATATAAATGCATCAGAAGATTGTTAAGATGTGCACAACACACCAATGCAAGTGGGATGGGCCCATGGGCTGTAAATTACCTTATAACTCGTCGAGAGATGGTGCACCAATTATATGAGGGTTCATGGGTACCCTTTGATTCTAAAAAGATTCATATAATGTCAATGAATCATGGCTTCAGAAATGATCTACCCAATGCATCCCAATGAGGGCATCACCTCATCATAACACTTATAACTCGATGAGGATGGATCGAGAGATGTGAGTTCCTAGTAGGCTTTGGGAACCGGTCGGCGATACCAGAGGTGCAACATCAAAGGTGGACATATGTATGTGAGGCAAAATAGTAGACAAATAAGCTTGTCTCATGACTAGGGAACATATTGATAATGATTATCCTAGGGTTTCCAATAACCCTCAATTCTCTCCTCATGTCTTCTTTCTAGCACCATGTTAATGTTAATGTTCATTCTAAAACACAGAAAATAAAAAATGTGAGAGAATAACACATAAAACACATATACACAGAGATTTTCCCTTGGATCCCAAAACCAGGACTACCAGCTTGATTTTTCATCATATTCCTTTCAATGTTACAATACATATTTATACATGCCGAAGCATCCAATACCATGGACAAAAAACCATCGCGTCCAAACCATGGACCGAAAACCATCGCGTCTAAAACCATGGACCAAAAAACCATAGGTAGGTCTACCAACCTAATATAGGGTCCAAAAAATTTTCTCCGAGGGCGGTCCCCCGAACCCTGTACAGGGGTGATACCCGCCCTCGTCAAACCCCCCAAATAGGGGGGCTGCTGCCCCCCCCCCCCCTGTGAGCCCCTTGCTGCACAATCGATGCAACAAAGGGGGGGGGGGCTCCACCCCCCCTCTAACCCCCCAGTTCACTACATCGGTTAGTCGTGAAAATAATATAACACAACCCAACATTCTCCCACTTGTTGTTTTCTTTCCAGAAGGGGCCACATGAGAGATTAGTCATTTTTCTAGCCCTAAAATGCCCATTGTTTCTCTACACCAAGAGAACTTCTCAAAGCTCACAGATTTTGTCAATGCATCTGCAGTATTCTTCAAAGTGTCCACCTTTACCAGCAACACCTTTTTGTCTTCTATCATATCCCTCACAAAGTGATACTGAACATCAATGTGCTTTGTCTTTGAATGATAAGCATGGTTCTTTGCCAATAAAATTGCACATTGGCTATCACAGTCTATCCTTATAGCTCCCTGTACTAACCCCATACTTGAACACAATCTTTGTAACCAAACTGCTTCCTTGCTTGCATGAGTGGCTGCCATGTATTCTGCCTCTGTAGTTGATAGTGATACTACAGATTGTTTCTTACTCATCCAACTGACTGCACCTCCAAAATAGGTTAAACACATACCCACTTGTAGATCTTCTCTGATCCAAATCTCCAGCCCAATCTGCATCAACAAAGCCACGAATATCGAAAAGTCTGTCCAATCCTAGTCTTCCTTGGTGTTGTGGGGAAAAATGCCTATGCAGGACGATCCTATCCACCTAAGGTGTGACAGTGCCTTAGCAACAAACAGAGACAGCTATTCTAGTATTCTTCCTTTATGAATTAAGAATGAGGAGAGATGGATGGACTAACCGGTGTCTTCTGTTTGTCCCTCGATCTAGTTTCTCTTCTCTTGGAGAGTTCCCAGCTACTTGCCTTCTCGCTCGCCCAGCTTCAACAGGTTTCCGCAAGATCACAAGAGAAGAACACTACACAAGACATAGATTCATATTCATAACTAGTTCAGGATTAGAAGTAAACTAAACATACTAATGCAATCATACATCAAAGATACACCAGTATATAGGAGAAACCAAGATAGCTTTATTGATGAATAACAAGGTTCAGGAAGAGATACAACCCAAAGGGCTCCAATCCAGCATCTCCTTCCCAGCAAAATGGAATTCCTATCTTCACCTCCCTTCAAAGCATTAAGCACCCAATGATTCTGATCTCAAACCAACAACAATTCTTTGCAATAACAAAATTCCAGCCTCTAGATCTCATGGAGGAGAGATCCATATATAGATGTTTGGAGAGAGGATGAGTCAGCTTGAGATCTGACTAGTGTCCTCTCCCTTTGTCAGTTCTTGATTCCACTTGGAGGTTCTTGCTTCCACTTGGAGATTTGGAACCTCTTACTCATCACCAGTCGAATTCACTGAGGCAAGTGTCATTGAGGAAGATTTTGGAAGCTTCCTGGGTTTTGACACCTTGTGGAATGAACTTGCCACATGTCAACTCTCGCTCAGCGCAGGTAGCCAGTGTTGGCTTTGACATTCAGCACAGACAGCTAGTGGAGCCACTGAATTGATCCTGAATTGACTTGTTTTTGAGCAGTTTCAGGTGGAGAACTTCTGTGAATTGCTGCGGTTTGTTAGCCTTATTCCTCTAGGGGTAGGAACAACATGTTTTAGGGACTTTGGATCCCTTAGATTATGGACATTTCATGCTCAATGCTGTAAGGCACAAAAATGTCTATAACAGTTGCCCCCTAAAGTATGAGGCTGTTTATCGGGTGAAATGCTTTAACCAGGAGGGTCTGAAGTTCATCCAATGCTGGGAGGAGACCTGTAATACAATACATTATTTTTCATACTGCTTTCATGATCTAGCTGAGGCGGGCATTCCCATGCTCAGCTTTATAAATTCATTTTTCTGTACATAGAACAGACAATCGTCTGATGGTAGACTGATAATTTTGATGAAATTATCATCCTTTGAGTAGGATGATTATCTGCTGCAATGATGTACATGTCAATGTCTTTATCTTTCCTGAATATATATCGCAGCCCGGATGGATGAAACTAGATACGGGGTCTTCAAACTCGTTCGATCTTCACTCTAAGTACAAGTCGATCCATGTGAGAAATGTTCTGAAGTCGAACATGGAAAGACATCGCTTGATTACGGTCAATGAGGTAAACCGTTAACAAGTGCGAGAGGAATCACCGATAATGATAATGACCCTCAAGGTACTACAGTACAATTCACGTGGTGTGAATAAAGGACTTGGCGTCAAACACCACGCAAAATCTTTCGGTCGAAGGTCATTGATGTATACCTGTCGCCGGAAGTGAGAAACTTGCCATTGAGGCATGCAAGCTTCAAAGTACTGAAGGGGGTGTTCCTAGATCAACTTCTTGGATAATGAGCTAATGTCGACAAGAAGCGATCCGTCAAAGGAGGGCCTTAATGAATCCCACATCAGTGACACGGAACGGAGCTAATGATTTTGATGGAGGTGAAAACGATCTGTGACATATGATTCAAGGTGGCGGTCATGAAAGGATGAAGGATAATGTATGGTAGTGGATGGGACACGGTTGACTTTTCTGAACGACTTCTCTTGAACATATGGCGACACTGATGTGATGGATCGGTAGCATTACCCCAAATATGGATGGTATGGCGAGACCATGGTGATGTGACCGGTGAAGGAAACAACCCAACCCGATTGTGGTACAGAGGAAAAGTGTCATGTTCAAGAGCGACTTGCTACCATCAAAGTTTTCTTTAGTTTCTCCCAATCTTTCCCCAGTCATTGCTGACCAGTACCTCTTTATTTTTGTCAAGCTTGAGGAGGATAACATATGCTTGTTCTATAACCTGCCCTTCGGGCAAGCCCATCGCTATGTTTTAACGAGCCTAGCAATAGTGAAACTCGTTCTCGTCTAAAGACAAGTTTGTCGCTATTTAATGATTTTAACGAGTCTAACGACAAAGACAACTCGGTCCCTTTTCATTTTTAGAGAGTCTGAAAAGGTACGTAAAGATAACTTCAAAGTTCCTTTTTCGTCATCTAATCCCTTAGGTCCGAAAAAGTATAAAACAATACATAAGGGATGAGTTTTCGATAGTTTTAACGAGCCGAACAAAACAAGCGCTCGATCTTTTTGTGCAATAATCCCTCAGGTCTAAAAAGATTAGAGGAGGGATAGCACTTCCGGTCGCTTTAACGAGCTGGAAGGCCAAAACTCGGCAATCTTTTCATATTTTACGAGTCAGATGAAAAGAGCTTAAAGAAGACTCGTCTTTTGAGGAACGAGTGATAAGGCAGGTTAGCAGTTGATTCCAGGTACAGGTTGGAATTTTCCAATCACGGCAGTGTCACAAGGATGGCTAGTGAAATCACTCTTCGCAGCTGTTCCTCAAAATGGGTAAACAATCATATGGAGGTGAACGATCGGCCAAATGAAAAGTGGAGGTGACGGTGCAAACACGACCAAGGCTTTAATGGCTGATAATGTTACATTCACAGTGGTTATTTACCAGATATTGGTTCATTTTTTATTTTAAAATGAGCTAAAACGCTGGTGGAAACACTTGCTCATTGCTTATGTTTATTTTTTAACGAGCATGAAGTCCGTGTTAAAACTGCTTGGATCTTGCGTTTATTTTTTAACTGAACTCGCTCGAAATTATATGGTCAAATTTTTGACTTCTTACCATAACTAGCATTGCCCTTTTCAAAGATAGTACTGTATCCTCAATTACTGCATCAAACTAGTTAGAAATGAATAACAGTTGCTTGAAAACGATATTAAAACCCTAATATTTTGCTTTGAACTACGTAAAAAGCAATTAAAAAGTGTTTTTACCTCTCATTTTACCATTTCATTTGAACTTGGTTTGTTGGAGCTTTGGAGGTGCCTCTTCCCCCTTGATTTTCATCAGCTGATCCTGGGAGATTCTGCAGACGATTTTCGACGCCGTCTGGACCAGGTAGGAGCTAAACCCTAGCTCTTTCTTTTCATGGTTTCCTTTTTCCATTCTGTGCTTGTTTTCCTGTTTCCCTGAGCCCCTGGGGTTTTGTTAGGGCGCTCTGCCATCAGCGCAGCTGGTTCATTCGAAACCTGCGTTGAATGTCAAGCTGCCTTAAGGCAGTTTGACCTTCAACGCAGGTGGAACACTGGCTAGTTGCGTTGGGCACAGAAAATTGGTTTTGTTGCACAGTTTTTGATGAAAATTTCGCCAGTTTCTCATCAAATCCAGGATCTTACTCCTTCTCTTGTTTGTTTTGCAGGGACCTTTGAGCAAAATGACCCTTACATGGCGAGAATGAGAACATGAAGAAGAGGATATGATTGCCCTCCATGATCCTGTCACGGTGAACGCATTGCGGAACTGTGGCCTGCTGAAGTTCTTCTGTATCTCTAGTATGAGAGCGCAGATCTCCTTACTGCAGTATATGCTTGATGCTTGGGATCCTATCAACCAAGTATTTCAGATTAGGGGCAAATCTATCCCCCTGACCGTAGTAGACATTTACTTCTTCACTGGCTTGTCGAGGCGGGGTGCTCCCATTTCTTTGTCAGGTTCGGCCCGAGGGAATGACTCCGTGAGAGATTATGTCCCCCAGTATTGTAGGGAAGGATCTCAGCCGAGCAGAGACGGCAAGGTCGTTATCCGTGAGATTACTGACAGGTCTCTCAGGTCCATTCTGTATACTATTGGTAGGATGGCCGGTAGTGCATCTCTTTATGTTGCCAACAGATCTTATGTACAGCACGCCTTGGAGTGTCTCCAACCGAAAGTATTCAATTGGTGTGATGCAGTACTTCTTCAGATGAAAAGTGAGTTGACCAAGGTAAAGGACGGGAAGTTGAAGAACTTTGGATTTGGTTCTATTTTGACTGCCTTTGCCTTGGAGAAGATACCACTGATGCAGCCTCAGTACATTGCACTCGACTTGCCTTCTCCTACCGAGCCACGCATGCAGAGATGGGTTGATCACATGTCTAGGCATGCTGGTCAATCTCAGATTTCTTTCACTGATACCTTATTCAGGTGGTTCGAGCGTCAGGAGATGGTCTATTCCGAGTATCCATATGTTGGCATGGATTTCCGAGGCGATCCGGATTTGGCACTGCCGGATGGCGAACAGTGGGGCGCTATTGGTAAAATCTTCGACCATATCACTGTTTACTATTTTTATTTATAATGTCTTTGTGCTTTATTCTATCAAGACTTTAATCAAACTCACGTGTGCATGCAGATGTTGGTCCTATTCGTCCAGCAGTTCGCCCGAGAGCGCCAGTCGCTGCCCCAGCAGGGGAGACTGCTGGGAGGGTTATTCTTCGCGACCTTGACGTGGCCGAGACCCTTACAGCTGTGCAGGAGCAGGTTGAGAGCCTTACTCTTGGCATTCCGGATGTACGGATCGACGAGTTACCTTTACAGTTGCAGCGGCATACTACTGGCGTGCCTAGACGATGGACTCGTCTCTTGCGCATGATTGCTCAGGCCGTGACGTGCTATCATGAGCATCACTAGGCTAGGGTGCCCCCTAGCATTTTTGAGTTTTTGGGTCATGGGACCAATTTTGTCTTGGTTACAGAACATTATATGTAAACGATAAACAACTTATATATATATATTTTGATTTTCGGGGTTTATTTCGGTTGAGTTATATGATCCATATGTACAACATTGATGATGTGTCTCTTTTTACAAATGTCACAAATGTCTATCTAACACATAGTTTGCTAATGAGTCGGTTAATGTGTTTAAGTTTCTGGAAATATGCTGGTATTGAATTAAATCAAACTGTCTTTCCAAAATCTTAACCCTTAGAAAAATACGATAAATAGTTGGATTGCGGACGGAATATATACCATTGAGTTGTAGTATCACGAGTTGTGAGTCTAGCCTGACGATTAGTTGACGTATACCATGGGTGATGGCATCAGAGAGTAGTTCTATCAACGCGCTATACTCAGCGATATTATTCGTTGATTGACCAATACATACACCTCTGAAACTTACTAACTCGCCGCTTGGATCAAAAATGGCCCAGGCCGCGGAGGACAAGTTCCGCGAACTACGACTCACTTCATCAGCATATCCCACACATGTCTCAAAAAGGTTCGACATCTGCAATAAATGTAAAAAGGTGGATTACTCGACCAAAACAAACACTTTAGCGAAAACAAAATACAACAAAAGCATACAGGTTACTATTTAAGCATAGTAACGCTTAAGGTACAACCCATTGCGAGGTTGCGCCAGTGGAATTCCGTCATAATCCATTAACTCGTAGGCTCCTTTTGCTAACACTCGTTTAACAATATAGGGGCCCATCCATAAAGAATTAAATTTACCTGCTCCCAATTTGTCGGATTCTTGGTCGTAAAGCAAGACCAAGTCACCTTCTGAGAAGACACGGGGTTTGACATTTTTGTCAAACTGCGCCTTGACTCGTTTCTTATGGGCTTCGTTAGCCAAAGCGGCATCACGACGGGTTTCATCCAATTGGATTAATTCCAAGAAATGCCTCTTCTTCCGAAGTTCCGGGGAGGAGATCGATTGCGAGTTTGAGAGACGAAATTTCACATTGGACTGGTAAGACTGCTTCCAGGCCATACACCAGTTGGAAAGGTGTGAACCCGGTCGCATTCCTTACTGATGTTCGGTAAGCCCACAAGGCTGAGTACAGGATTAGGTGCCACCTTCTTTTGTGAACTCCGATCATCCTTTGCAACATATGCTTCAGGACCTTGTTGATCGCTTCAACTTGTCCGTTGGCTTGCGGATAATACGGGGTAGAGCTGTCGTGAGATAGCCCTAGCTTGGCAGCTAATTCAACCATCATGTGATTGCGGAAATGCGATCCATGATCTGTAACTATAGCCTGTGGTATGCCGAACCTGGCGACTACATGATTGAAAAAGAAAAGGGCAGCTGTTTCACCAGTGTTATCTAATGTAGGCATCGCCTCGGCCCATTTGGTAAAATAGTCAACGGCGACTATGATATACCCATGCCCCCCGGTCGAGGTGGGGTTACATGTCATGAAATCGATGCCCCATTTGGCGAAAGGCCCAACAGCAACTATTGGCTGTAAAGGTGCGGGTGGTCTTCTGGTTTTGCTATTAAAAATTTGACAAGCATGGCAACTTCTGACTGCGGTTATGCAATCTTTGAACATGGTTGGCCAGTAGTATCCTGCTCGTAAAATTTTTTGTGTTGTTGCATATCCAGATTGATGCCCCCCACACGCGCCTGAATGACACTCATTCAGGGCTTTTTTGGCCTCCTCATGGGTGAGGCACCTCCTCAGAACTGTATCGATACTACGACGGTAAAGCGTATCACCGACGATCATGTAGTCTTTTGCTTGGTATTGTATACGTTTCTGTTCAGAGTGAGAGGTGTTAGGCCTGAACTTCTGGGTTTGGAGATAAATTATTATATCTCCATACCACTCATTGCTTGTAGATATCAGAAACAAATTCTCGTCCACGATTGATTCTTCGGATGTTTCATCGTTGAACGACAATGGGAGATCGCACAATAATTCTGCGAAAACTAGAGCTTTCTTTGATTTGGATTTTACAAATTCCAGATCAAACTCTTGAAGGATCGCTATCCATTTTCAATATTTGCCCCCCAGCAACTGTCGCGACAATATATAAGTCATGGGGTTGCAATCTGATAAAATGGTAGTTTTCCGAAAGAGGACATAATGTCGAAACCTTTGAATCGCTTGAACAGCTGCAAGCGCTAGTTTTTCAACATAAGAATATTTGCTTTCTGTATCATTCAAGTTTTTACTTAAATAATATATAGGATGTTCGATTCCATCGACTTCTTGAACTAAAACCATCGCAATGGTCGTATCTGTTGCAGCCAGATACAGGTTAAAATCTCTTTGATAGTCTGGGGCATACATTAATGATGCTCTTACTAGAGAATCTTTGAGAGCATCAAAGGAAGCTTGCGCCACCTGATCCCTGACAAAAGGTATATCCTTTTTCAAAAGACGAGTATAACCTTTAGCAAGTTCTGCGTAATTCGGAATGAAACTCCTCAGAAAGTTTGCTTTCCCTTGGAGTTTCTGAATCTGAAGCAAATTCGAAGGTGGATGCAAATTGATGATTGCCTGAACCTTGCAAGGGTCGAGACGAATCCCATCCTTGGAGACTACAAAGCCAAGTAAACGACCAGAATTGACGCAAAACACACATTTGTGTGGATTGAGTCTTATCTTGTAGTGTCGGCAACGTAGAAATATCGCTCTTAAATGCTGCGGATGATCAGTCCGCTTTCGCGAATGAGCCGGAAGGTCGTCGAGGTATGGTTGAACGATGTTCTTGATGTCATGGAAGGCATAATTCATTGCCCTCTGAAATGTCGCCCCTGCGTTCTTTAAACCAAAGGGTAATTTTCGATAAGCGAATGTGCCACATGGACAAATGAATGCAGTCTTTGACTGGTCCTGTGGGCGTATATTTATTTGATTATACCCAGAAAATCCATCCATTAATGAAAAGATTTCACATCCGGCGGATTCATCAATTATCTGGTCGATGAAGGGTGTAGGGTAGTTGTCTTTTGGACAAGCTTGATTTACATCCCTATAATCGACACACATTCTAATTGTCCCTTGTTTCTTCATAACAGGGACAATATTCGATACCCAATCGGTTAGAGGAACCGGGTAGATGAAACCAGCATGGAGAAGTTTTTCAACTTCTGTTTTAATGGCAGCGGCTTTCTTGGGGTGCACCTGCCGAAGCCGTTGTCTTACTGGTTTGACATCAGGATACATCTTAATTTCATACCTCGACGACCCAGAGGGCTCCAATCCAGCATCTCCTTCCCAGCAAAATGGAATTCCTATCTTCACCTCCCTTCAAAGCATTAAGCACCCAATGATTCTGATCTCAAACCAACAGCAATTCTTTGCAATAACAAAATTCCAGCCTCTAGATCTCATGGAGGAGAGATCCATATATAGATGTTTGGAGAGAGGATGAGTCAGCTTGAGATCTGACTAGTGTCCTCTCCCTCTGTCAGTTCTTGATTCCACTTGGAGGTTCTTGCTTCCACTTGGAGATTTGGAACCTCTTACTCATCACCAGTCGAATTCACTGAGGCAAGTGTCATTGAGGAAGATTTTGGAAGCTTCCTGGGTTTTGACACCTTGTGGAATGAACTTGCCACATGTCAACTCTCGCTCAGCGTAGGTAGCCAGTGTTGGCATTGACATTCAGTGCAGGTAGCCAGTGTTGGCTTTGACATTCAGCACAAACAGCTAGTGGAGCCACTGAATTGATCCTGAATTGACTTGTTTTTGAGCAGTTTCTGGTGGAGAACTTCTGTGAATTGCTGTGGTTTGTTAGCCTTGTTCCTCTAGGGGTAGGAACAACATGTTTTAGGGACTTTGGATCCCTTAGATTATGGACATTTCATGCTCAATGCTATAAGGCACAAAAATGTCTATAACACTTGGTAGCACAAACCATAATCACTAGTGCCACACAAATACCTGAAAACGTGCTTCACTGTTGTCCAATGCTCCTTCCCTAGTTTTGACATAAACCTGCTCAATACTCCCATTGCATGTGCAATGTCTAGTCTAGTACAGACCATTGCATACATCAGGCGACCGACTCCACTTGCATATGGAACATGGGACATATCCTCTTCCTCTTCTTGTGTCTTGGGACACTATTCAACAGACAACTTTACACCTACAGGAATAGGAACTTTCACTGGTTTACTATCCTACATATTAAACCTCTGTAGTATTGTCTCAACATACTTCCTCTCATTTAACTAGAGCTTCCTCTTTGCCTGATCTCTTTTAATTTCCATGCCCAAAATATAGTTTGCAGCACCAAGATCTTTCATGTCAAATTTGGAGGACAATTGGATCTTCAAATCCTAGATAATTTCTTTGTAATTTCCAACTAGCAACATATCATCCACATACAAGACCAAATAAATAACACAGTCACCAATTAATTTAAAATACACACAATGATCTACTTTGATTCTGGTGAAGCCAAGTCTCCATATAAATGTATAAAATTTCTGATACCACATCCTTGGTGACTTTTTTAACCCATACATAGACTTCTTTAACTTGCATACGAGTTCTTTCTTACCCTTCACCACAAAGCCTTCAGGTTGCTTCATGTAGATCTCCTCTTCTAGATCCCCATGATGAAATGTTGTCTTCACATCCATCTGTTCTACCTCAAAATCAAAAGCAGCAACAACAGATAAAAGTAATCTAATAGAAGTTACCTTGGAAACAGGAGAAAAAATATCACCAAAATCAATTCCCGACACCTGGGAATAATCTTTTGCTACCAACCGAGCTTTTTGTTTCTCCACCTTTCCTTCTGCATTTGTCTTCTTCTTGAACACCCATTTGTTGCCAATGGTTTTCCTTCTAGCTAGCAACTCCACCAGATCCCAAGCCTCTTTTTTGTGCAAAGATGCCATTTGATCAACCATGGCCTCTTTCTAGGGTTTTCCATTCTCTGAATCTACTGCTTCCTTGACAGTTCTAGAATCATCATCAATAATATATAAAGAAAAATTTGAATAGAAAGAAAATGGACTATACCTTTATGGCTTCCTTCTTTCTCAAACTGATCTCCTTACAACCAGAGTTTGTGGCTCTTCATCTTTTGATTCCTCCTCTGCTGTAGAGTTTGATTCTTCCTCCTTTAGCTCAAACTATATTTTCTTAGGTTCCTTTGGTTGGAATTCATTTAATAATATCTTTTACCTCTCTGAACACCACATCGCGGTTGTACACAACCTTTGTTGTTGCTAGGTTCCAAAGCTTATAACCCTTTAAACCATCCTTATACCCAATAAAGATGCACTTTTCAAATTTACTATCCAACTTGGTTTGTTTCTCCTTTGGAACATGTACATATGCATCACATCAAAATACCCTCAGATGTGAAAGAGAGGGTTTCTTACCAGTCCATACCTCTTGTGGAGTCTTATCCTCCAACGCTGATGAGGTGATCTCTTGACTAGGTAACATGCTATCTCCACCGCCTCTGCCCAGAATTCTTGTCCTAACCTGGCACCAATGAACATGCTTCTTGCCCTTTCCATAAACATCTTGTTCATTCTTTCTGAAACTCCATTTTTCTAAGGTGTATATGGAGTAGTCTTCTGCCATGCTATACCACACTTCTTATAGAATTCTTCAAATTCCTCACTGCAAAACTCTCCACCGTTATCTGTCTTCAGTACCTTTATCTTCTTCTCTATCTACTTTTCCACTAGAGCCTTAAATTCTTTAAACCTATCAAATACTTCAGATTTCTTCTTAAGGAAATATATCCGTGTATTCCTTGAGAAGTCATCTATAAATGATACATAGTACAAAAACTTACCCAGTGATGAAACCTTCACAAGTCCAAACACATCACTGTGTGCAAGCTCTAATATATGTTTCACTCTCTTAGCACTAGAGGGGAAACTCACCCGATTCTGCTTCCCATATACACAATTTTCACAGAAATCAAAATTGAGAGAGCTATTACTCATACCTTCTACCATACCTTTACCATGAAGTATTCGAAGGCCCTTCTCTCCAATATGTCCAAGCCTTTGATGCCACAACATGGTCTTCTCTCTAAAGACCACTAGATTTTCTGCTCCACATTTAGGAACCACAGAACTGTTGCACCCATAAAAAATAGTGCTACCTTGTAGCTTCTACAGAGTTCCAGACCGAACTCCCTGCATCAATACCAGTGCTCCCCAAACAATCTTGGAGGTATCCTTCTCGAACACCACTTTTACACCTGCATCATCCAGCTTGCTTACAGAAATCATATTTCTGGCTAATGCAAGAATATGCAGAACATCCAGAAGTGTTCTAACCCTTCCACCTTGCAACTTCAACTTTACCTTTTTGCGACCAACGATTCTAGCCTTCCTATCATCCCCTAAGAAGACATGACCATCATTATATTTATCATACTCGCAGAACCACTCTCTATGGGGAGTGAAGTGAAAGGATGCACCTGAGTCAATCAACCATGCCTCATGATCTACATGTGTACTTGAAGAAGCCAAGTACACATCCCCACCTTCATCTGAGGTGGTTTTCGCCTCTGCAAAAGAAGCATCATCAGATCCCTTTCCTTTGTCAGGAGCTTTAGATTTACAGCCCCTTTTGTAGTGCCCTTCCTTTTCGCATTTCTAGCACACCACCTTTACAGGTTTTCTTGGAGATTTAGATCTCCATCTAGATTTATATCTCCCACTCGATGACTTATTTTATTTTTTTTCTGTTTTGGGACCGTCCTCGTACAGACAAGGCATCACCGTTATGGCTCTCCATATTTCTCCATCTCATCTCCTCCGTCAGCAAGGATAAGACTATTTCATCAAACTGCAAGGAAATTGCATTGCTACCTATTGCAATAACCAGACTATCCCACGAATCTGGTAGAGAACACAACAAACTGATGCACTTATCTTCATCTAAAATTTTAATATCAACAGATAATAACTGACTTACCACATTATTGAATGCATTTAGATGCTCTGTCACCGAGTCTCCATCTTTCATCCTCATGTTATAAAGCTTTTTCTATAGGAACAATTTATTCACCAGAGACTTAGATTAGTACAAAGTCCCTAACTTGTCCCACAAAGCCTTCGCCATAGCTTCCCCTGAGACATTCAGCAATACTGAATCTGAGACACACAATCGTATTGTGCTCTTTTCCTTCCGATCCAACTTCTTCCATTCTTCATCAGACACTATCGTTGGCTTAGTACCTAGATCTATTGTGATCCACTGATCGTTATCCACCAACAGATCTTTTGGGTGTTGAGCATGATTATTTAGAAGTCTTTGTTTCAACCGGATGTATACCCCAGGAAGTTTATACACCCCTCCACCCGGGGGGGTGTGGGGGGTGACTTGTCCCCCCCGTAGGGATTCGGGGGGGGGGCGATCCCCCCCAGTTGGGGGGTCTGGGGGCTAGCGGTCCCCCGGCGGGGGTATTGGGGCCAGTGCCCTGAAAGCTAAAAACAGATGTAAAATTGCCTTGTAAAAGTATAATAATTTCTAGTTAATCTGGGTCGTTCATTAGGTGGATGATCTGACGGTAGAACTTATGTTTATTTTAGGGTTTTTTGCCCTAGAAGGCAACCCCTCTCTTTGTATGAGGGCATTGTATTGAGGCTGTATAATAGATGTGTATTCTCTGAGTGAGAAACGGAGAGGCGAGACTATGAGAGAAAACAAAGGATATTACAACAGATCTGTTGTAGGTTGTGTCTCTTCATTTTACTAGATAATAAAAAGGAAGGACTGGCTGTTCGGGATGGACGTAGCCCAAACTGGGTGAACCATTTATATCTATGTCTCTCTAGTTTTATTCGTTTTTTGTTTATATTGCCGCCATATTCTATGTGCTCCATTGCTCTATAATATATAATTTTATCACAACTGGTATCAGAGCCGAAGGTCTATTTGGCTGACAAACTCGCAGGAGAGAAGGGTTCTTGGTTTGAGTGGGAGCAATGGTGAAAGATGGTAAGTTTGGGGCTGAGAAATTTAACAGCCAAAACTTCTCGCTATGGATGATGCAAATAGAAGATTATCTGTATCAGAAAGATTTGTACCTACCATTGGGCGGAAAAACAAAGATGCTGACGGGTATGACAGATGAAGAATGGAATCTTCTCGATAGAAAGGTACTCAAAACAGTGCATTTGCACCTCGCAGCGTCGGTCACCTTCAACATTTCGAAGGAAACAATGACAGAGGGTTTGATTAAGGCGTTGGAAAAACTATATGAAAAACCCTCGGCCTCCAACAAGGTATTTCTTATGAAATGGTTATTTAATATGAAGATGTAAGAAGGTGGATCTGTTGCAGACCATTTAAATGATTTTAATACTATTACAAGTTAGTTAAGTTCTATAGGGGTAAACTTTGATGATGAAGTTAGAGATCTGTTATTCTTGTGCTCATTGCCAGAAAGTTGGAATGGTTTAGTAATGGCCATTAGTAACTCTGTTTATGGATCTAGTACTTTAAATTTTGATGATGTTGTTGGTGCTATCCTTAGCGAGGAAATGTGACGGAAAAGCTCCGGTGAGACATCAGGTAATTCTTTAAGTGCAGAGTCTAGGGGAAGAAAAATGGAAAGAGGAAAGAGCTCAAGATATTGCAGTAAATCAACGAAAGGTAGATTCCAGTCCAGATCGAGGATAGTGTGCTAGAAATGCGGAAAGAAAGGACACCTAAACAAAGACTGTAGATCTCAGAAGGGAAAAGAAGGAGATGCACAACAAGAAAAGAATCATGAAGCAAATGTGACAGGTGAGGTGTTACAAGATTATTTGATTCTTTCTTTCGAAAATATTATTGATTCCTGGGTGGTAGATTCAGGGGCCTCATTCCATGCCACACCTAATAAGAAATATTTTCATGACTATGTTCAAGGAGATTTTGGACAAGTCTGTTTGGGTGATGATAAACCCTATAAAATTGTTGGTACGGGTAAGGTTCTTGTGAAACAATAGAATGGAAACCAATGGCCACTAAAGGAGGTAAGGCATGTTCCAGATTTGAAGAAAAATCTAATTTCAACAGGTCAGTTAGGCAGTGATGGTTGTGTGACAACTTTCACAGATAAAGCTTGGAAGGTCACCAAAGGAGCCCTGGTAATAGCAAAAGGTGAAAAGGTTGGTAAATTGTATTTATGCAATGGTATTTCTAACTTTGATAATGCTTTAACTTCCAAAGGAGAAGATGCAACATTATGGCATCATAGACTCGGACACATGAGTGAGAAGGGGATGAAGATTCTTCACTTAAGAAATTTGTTGCCAGGTTTGAAGAGTTTTGATTTGGAATTCTATGAGAATTGCATTTATGGAAAATAGAAGAGAGTCAGATTTCTCAAAGTTGGAAAAGAAACGAAGAGTGAAAAATTAGAGCTTGTGCATATAGATGTATGGGGCACTGCTCAAGTATCATCTCTCGGTGGCTCTCCTTATTATGTTACTTTTATTGATGATGCAACTAGAAAAACTTGGATTTATTGTATTCAGAATAAATCTGATGTATTTGATACTTTCAAGAAATCAAAAGCTTTGGTTGAGATTGAGACAAGAAAGAAATTGAAGTGTCTCAGATCAAACAATGGAGGTGAATATTGAAGCAAAGAGTTTGATAGGTACTATTCAGAGCATGGAATTCGCAGAGAGAAGACAATTCCAAAAACACCACAAGAAAATGGTGTGTCAGAAAGGATGAACAGAACAATCGTGGAGCGTGCAAGGTGCATGATATTGCATGCAGGATTGCCTTTATAATTTTGGGAAGATGTTGTAGATACTGTTGTTTATCTAATAAACAGAGGGCCTTCAAGTTCCTTGGATGGTGGTGTTTTAGAGGAAGCATGGATAGGTAAAAAGGTAAACTACTCTTTTTTAGAGCCTTTTGGTTGTGAGGCCTTTGTCCATATTAATAAAGGAAATAGAACAAATCTTGAGGCAAAATCAAAGAAATGTACTTTTATTGGATATGGTGTTAATGGTTTTGGTTATCGCTTATATGATTATGAAAATCACAAAATCATTAGGAGCAAAGATGTAATATTCAATGAAAAGGTCTTGTCTAAGAATCAATTGTAGGAAAAGAAACAGGAAAAAGAAAACAAGGAATACATAGTTCTTGATGAGATCACTGAAAAAGTAAAGGTGCCTAAAAATAATAATAATCAACAACCACAACAACAACAGGAGGCACCCTAAACACCTGAAAGTGGTGTTAGAAGATCTAATAGGATAAGTATACCCCCTGAATGATACTCTCTTTCATTATATTATTTATTGTTGACTAATTCTGGTGAACCTGAATGTTATGAAGAAGCAATGCAGGTTGAAAGCAGGAATAAGTGGGAGCTAGCCATGGAAGAAGAGATGGACTCCTTAATGCATAACTAGACTTGGGACTTAGTTAGGTTGCATGCAGGTAAAACTACATTGCAGAATAAATGGGTTTACAAGCTGAAGGAAGAAGATGGAGGAAAAGAAAGGTACAAAGCTAGACCTGTGGTGAAGGGGTTTGCACAGAAGAAAGGTATTGATTTTGATGAAATATTTTCTCCTGTTGTTAAAATGACTTCAATTAGAACTATTTTAAATCTAGTAGAAGTTGAAGATTTGCATCTTGAGCAGTTAGATGTAAAGACAACCTTTCTCGCCATTTTCTTTCACCACCAGAATCGATCTTGTAGATCTCCCATTGAATAGGGTCTACCACAGGCCCAAGCGAAACCAATCAGCAACTTAGGTGTCCCTTTGAAGCCAAAATAGCTGTGATACCAAATGTAGGTTTTAAACCCGTACATAAATTACTTGCATATGAATTCTAAAACATAGAAAATAAA
Source organism: Pinus tabuliformis (assembly GCA_031772625.1). Taxonomy (NCBI): domain Eukaryota; kingdom Viridiplantae; phylum Streptophyta; class Pinopsida; order Pinales; family Pinaceae; genus Pinus; species Pinus tabuliformis. The sequence goes on from CM062812.1 coordinate 342,410,693, forward strand.
CAATGCGAGAGCATAACACATAAAACACATATACACAAAGATTTTCCCCTCGATCCCAAAAACTGGGACTACCAACTTGATTTTTCATTGTGTTCCTTTCAATGTTACAAAACATATTTATACATGCCGAATCATCCAATACCATGGACCGAAAACCATTGTGTCAAAAACCATGGACCGAAAACCATCGTGTCCAAAACCATGTGAGAAAATCATGCACAAAACCATATGTAGGTCCGCCCGACCTAATATAGGGTCCAAAAAAAAAAATTCCCAGGGCGCTGCCCCAGACCCCATAGAGAGGGGCTATCTGCCGCCCCAAACCCCCAAAACAAGGGGGGCCACTACCCCCCTGTCATGCCCCCACTGTGCAATTGGTGCAACGGGGGGGGGGGAGGCTCCGCCCCCTCTCTAACCCCCCGTTCACTACGTAGGTTAGTCGTGGAAAGAATATAACACAACCCAACAAGGTGGACATATGTATGTGAGACAAAATAATAGACAAATAAGCTTGTCTCATGACTAGGCAACATATTGATAATGATTATCCTAGGGTTTCCAATAACCCTCAATTCTCTCCTTATGTCTTCTTTCTGGCACCATGTTAATGTTACTCACAATAATTCTAGTGCCCATGGTGAGGTGAATTAGGCATGTAATAGCAATAAGCATGAATGAGAAGTGAGGAAGTTCAAGAGTAATTAAGGGAGGTTAAGGGTCACAGAAGGTGAACAATCACCTCATCTCTATAAATGCAGCCTCATGCCTCACAGATGGAGGAATTTAGCACTTGAGTTAGGGATAGGAGTATATAGTTGATTGATGCTTGACAGCTAGTAGATGGAGTTGTAGAGAGGCTAGGGTTTTGTATTGGGAAATGTTATGAGCAACCCATGTTCCATTGTTGGGTTTTGACCAACTGCAAGTTATGTACTTGAAGTTGAGGAAGCCATTAGGGTAATTTTGAGGTCTAAAATGGGCCTCCTAAGGAAATTATAAATAATAGTGGAAATAATAAAATAAGATTAGATTACATCATCAAATTTTAGATAGAAAAAAGAATTTTTTTTTTTTTTTTGCAATTCACATTTTCAGCTTATCCCCCTATGGGTTTACTCAAATTTCGTGTGGAAACACTGATTGAGTTCAAAATTTGATTCCTCATACCCGTGTTTCATACTTTTGATAGACCCTACTACAGGAAAAATGAGGAATACATGAAAAAGATGATTGCAATCACGTTTTTTCATGTATTTCTTATTTTTCATATAGTAGGGTCCATCGAAAGTATGCAACATTGGAACGCCTTGGATGAGGAATTAAAATTTTCATCCAATGAGTACTCCCACTCGAAATTTGAGAAAAACCTTAGGGAGATAAGTTGAAAATATGAATTGAAATAGTAGATTTATTATTTTATTATTTTTTAATATTTTTACTTTTTTACTTCAAAAATGGTAAATCATCCCCCATGGTTGACATAATCATCTTGAATCCTATTGGTTCTTATAAATTTTATTTTGGTTGTACATTTTTCTTAGGAGGCCCATTTTAGACCTCAAAATTCCCCTAATGATTAATAAGATGTTCTCTCTATTCGACAATGATTCCCATGTTTAGTCATTGTGGTTGTATTGGTTGTCTAATACTTCACTATATTTGTATGTGTGTTGTCATACATGCAATTTTTTATGGACTAATTCATAGTGGTTACATGTATGTCTTTCTTTCGAATCCGTGTTTACTTGTTCCTTGCAATGTTGGTGATCTATTCTGAATTATTTTTCAATTAACTTTTGGCGTGTTCCTATTTACTACATGTCTGATTGGGTTTTAGCTCACTGATCCCTCTCAGGGCCAATTCTTGTTTCACTTTTTGGGCATTTTACCCTTGTCCCCACTCTGACACCTTATCATTTGACAACCAAGAGAAGAACCATTTATGGTGGCAGACAGACCCACATACCAGATGGGGCTCCTATCCCAAACTGTGTGAGGTCTAATTGGGACCTCACACTGAGGAGAACCTCAAGTCCTTAGCGATTCATTTCATCCCATCAACAATTTGGCACTAGAAGGAGGGATAGATGATAGGCTGAGCACTTGGAGCCTGTAGTTTAGTCCCATATCTGTAAATGGATCCATCCTGAATCTTACTCCCGGGGTTTTTATCTAATTTTTCCATTTTTCAATGTTCAATCCCCGATGAGCCTCTTTATCACTTGTCTTAGTTAAATTTTGATGGTGAGGATCGAACATCCTTAACCGAGCACATTTTTTATTTCCTTAAGTTTTGTGAATCTTACGAGATCAATGACAAATATTTTTCTTGTGCACTTTTCTCCCTCACCCTTGAAGGTCACATCAAGTGATGGTGCCACACATTGTCAGTAGCTTCAATCCATTCATTCGATCAACTCATCAGTAATCTCCGACAAGCGTTTCACAAGTATGATTTTCAAGATGTGTTTAGAAGGATAAATGAGCTTAGAGTGAAACTTTAAGAAGCTTTATAGGATTGTTCTGTTTGATTTGTTCATTTTTTTTAATTTCTTTAAGGAGATGTCAATTGGGCATATATGAGTAGAATTTTTCAATGGTTGGTTCTCGTTTCTCTGCAACATCTTCAATCTGAAACAAATTCCAATTCTTATGAGTATCATGATATCAACAAGTTACAAGTTTCCTGGATCTTATCTCTAATATTGTCTTTCCCACCTCTCTGAGTTAGGAATATCTTGAAGTCTTTGTGGAGAAAATTACTGCTCGTGAAATTTCTCATGCTCCCCATGATTTGTTACATAATGAAATCTTGGTCATAAATGGTTCAGATGATGAAAAGTACTTTCAGGGAAATCAATTAAATTGTCTTTCCTCTGAATCTCTCATACATCCTATTGATTTTGAATCTGAAAATTATGTTGATATAACATCTCTTCCCACTAATGGAACCAATATTGAGTCCCTTGAACACATGTCTTATGCTATTCTTGGATTTTATTAACCTATTAGCAATGGCTTAGGTCTTATCTCACATAAAGTTGATAGTCTTATCAAATCCAAGGACCATCACATGCATGCAAATCCATTTCTCCCTCTAGATGACACTAGTGCACAAGATGTGAATCTTAGTCCGATTGGTGCCCCTTCGTATCATCCTTTTCATCCATTGATTTGTTTCATGGGTTTGATACATTGACAATTCCTACTAACCTTTCACAAGTTTATCCTCCTAGTGTTGGTTGCAGTAATGTACATGGGGGTGATGTTTCACAGTCACAGTACGAGGATCTTGAATCCCTTGTTCTTGATCTCTTCCATCCGCAATATCTAATAGGCGAAGAATAAGGCCTTACATCTCGTCCAACTCAAGATGGTTATCTCATTAGTTCCTTTTCACTCAATCCAAGAAGCGCCACCTGTGCCACACACCCAACCTCACCAAACTGATGGCTTCAGTGATTGTAATTATACCAAAAAAATATTCGCTGGAATCTCTGGTGATTATCATTAATACCCATCTATTGATCCTATGAAGCCACCATAATTTGATGATTGGCCTTTTGAATGTTTGGGGACTCAATATGAAGTTGTGGCACTTCAACTTTCGTTGATGGTTATGTCAGGATCTGACGTTCTTGATGAGACCCCTGAACCAAGTCAAATTAGTGTTAATGAAATTAGGGTTTCTACACATCACTCTCTTAGCATCATCTTTCCAGATGTAAGCTCATCTCATAGATCCTCTCATTTGAGTGAGGTTTCTCCAAACGCATGTTTCCACCCCCCATCAACTGATATGCATCAACCGCTATACCCTAATTTGTTTCCTAAAAGGAGTACTTTGGACATTGTCTCAAATCATTTTTATTTTTTGCCCATCCAATATAGTTTTTGGATGTATACAATTAGATAATGTATTATGATCCCTTTTATGGGAAGGTTCCTGTTAGCACCCAGGTTGTTCCCTTTGACTCCCAAGGGAATACGGCCGGGGTAACCACTAACCAATATTTGGATTACAGTTTCTAGCCCAACTGTAATCAGAGAGGGCTCTCTCTTTAAGGTTTGTCTCTGTTTTGTGAAGATTTTAGGCTAGTTATGAGTTCAGGGTTTGGTTTTATGTTTTGGTTGAGGGATGTCTCTCTGTACCTAAGGTGGAAATCTTTAGATATTTCTAATCCATTGGGCTATGGAGTCTGTGGCTACAGGTTGTTTGAAATATTGAGTTGAGTTGCTGAAACTGCAGGGCCATTTGAATACCTCATGGAACAAACTTGAAATTGTGATGATGAAGTGTGTTTAACCAGTGAAAAGCAATTAAGAATTTTCCACTAAGCTGGGGTGTGAGAAAGAGATATATTGCATAGGAGCAAACTTGAATTCCTGAAACAATAATCACTGTGAAAGATATAGTGTGAAGGTGCAGCAATTAAGAATTACACTCTTATAACTATAACTGAGGAAAACATACATAATAGCCCAGATTGAGTTCAGGGTATTCTGTGAGATAAGTCCTGAAACTATTCTTTTTCTTCGCTATAAAACTGTGAAACAGAACATGAATGGATTATGAAGAAAACAACAAACATAAGGAACAGGTGAAAGAAACTTATTGAGCCATGAAAACACGCAGGAATCCTGTAGTACTCAGCAATCATACACAACGCTTCAGACCACACGGAACTTTGGAAATTCCATCAGCTTTTGTATTAATACTCTGAAAATTTACAGCATAAGTTCTCTAGAAGAGATAATCAACAACAACCCCTGCAAGCTTATGCGAGGGGGAATATATACAATCGATCATACAAAATATCTAAACCGTTGAGTCATCTGAGAAGTAAATACGTTCACCAACTTTTACAGAATAGTAGATAAGGAAGTTATTACAGCTTTGAATACAAGATAAATGCTCTTTAATTCTGTCAGAAGACTTTTTGACCTTTGGAGGCCACTGAGTCGGCTGAACGTTCTGTTATAAATGCTGAATGATGTGTCTTTATGTCCTTTTCATCCTATAGATTTCTCGGCCCTGTCATCTGTAACTGTCATCGCTGCCTTGGTGACCGAGATAGGTTTGCTGAGCTCGCTTAGTCCATTCTTCTCCTTGCACACTGAATTCATCAAATTTTCATGTGCATGATAACTTATATATTTTAATGAAAAAACTTGATTACAGGCATCTTGTTTACAGTATTAACTGTATCATTTTAGTCCACCATTCCTGTGTGGGCAGTTGATGTCTCAGAATTGCATCTAAGATCTCATCTGCCTCTGTATATTTGTAAAAGTTTGGAGGCACTTCAAACAAATGTTTGATCTCATTCATAATAAAAAATAAGTTCTCTACTCTGTCGTAGAGACTTTGCCCAGATGCTGGCCCTGTTTCTTCTGAAGTACTGGGTCTTTCAGTGATCTGATTAGTAGCAAATGTATTGACCCTCTTAGCATAATTCTCATGTGAAAGTAGTCTCCCTGCGCTGTTCAGTAAGCCAGGAAGACCTCTGCCTTGTAGTACTGTAAATTTGTCCATGAACTTGTTAACCTCTGTCTGCATGTCCTGGCTTCTTCTTTCCAGTGTTTGTACCAGGCTTCTTAGTGTAAGGACCCTCTTTATTAGCAAAATGGTTTCGGTCCTGTTGGGAATTCCCATTTCTGCCAGCTGAACACTTGTTCTGTTATTAAGCACATTAATCATTCTATTGGCAACCTCAGGCATATTGCCTAGAGATGCCCTTGCTCTCTGGATTTCCCTATGTGCTTTCCCTATGAGCTCTATCTTCTCATGAATGGTCTCAATATACTGCCATTGATCGGTGATGGATTGGCCAATGTTGGCCCATAAAACTGTCTTAAGCTCAACTGTCACTTTGTCGAGTGTGAGCTCCTTCTCCAGCTCCTTTATCTTCTCTTTAAGGGCCTTTATTTCCCTTCCCTTTTCTGCTACATTTTGTTTTGATTTATCATATTTTTCATTTAACTTGACTAAATTCTCCCTAGCCTCATTCAACTCTGCCATTTGGGCTTCCAGGGCTTGGATTTCACTCTTCAGCTTCTGCATGTCCAGGCTTTGAGCCTGCTCTGTTGTTGGTGCTGGTGCTGATGTAGATGGTGCTGTCTGTTCTGTGGGAGGAGCAGTCTGAGGAGTTTCCTCAAGGTTGATTATTTGTGGAGGGGGCTGTGATGTTTGGCCTACTTCCCTTTGTTGCAATGCTTCCTGCAGTGCTGCCTCTGATTCTCCCAATTTCTCCTGTGTCTGGATCAGCTGTTTGTATAACGATACCAGCATAGCAGCTGCATCTTGGTCATGTCTCAGTTGAGCAACTTCTTCCGTTTGAGCATGAAGAGTTGCTGGGATTTTAACCATTTTTCTTAATGCTTCCATGTCTGCATCCCTCAATTTCAACAGTGCTTGTACGGCCTTGATGTCCTTGGGATCATGCCCAAGCTCTATGATGATATCCTCCAACGCTTTGATTCGGTTGTCCTTTGCCTGGGAGGAAGCCTTTTCCAACTCAAGTTGGGCAGCTGTGTTATTTAGGCTATTTTCCAGCCTGTAGTTCACCAATGTTTTATCTGCCAGGGTGGCATATACCATCTCACCCGTTTGCTTATGCAATTCAATTTGATCCATTGGGTGGATGTCTTTTGCAAGGACCTCAAGATTGGTCCTTAAGTAGTCTGCAGCTGACTGTGGCTGCAACATGGTTGGCATAAAGTGGCTCATGATCATTTTGCCCTCTTGTACATCATATGCAGACATTAGTCTCTGTTGGTTAGTGGGAGCCATCTTTAACAAATGATTGTAGAGCTGCACCTTGAGGGGCTCATTCCTCTTCTTAATCTCAATAAACTGTTGTTTGATCCCTGCTTCAGCTCCCATTTGGTGGCTTGAGGAGCTGACTTCTCCTCCAATTGTCCTCTCTTGTTCCTGCTGGAAGGAACTTGCGGATGCTTCCATGCTTGGTGGGCCCATGCCCAAAGATTGCCCTATAGGCATTTCTTCCTCGGAGAGGGGATTCATTCTGTGCCTTTTCTCTCCTTGATTTGTGGATGTTGTGAGGGGAGTCTCTCTGTCCCTCTTCCGATTTTTGTCCTCATTTTGTGGAGTTTGGAGGACCGAGGCCTCCACTGTAGTCTCCTGCCTAGGAGGCAGAGTGTCCTGTGCTTGCTGCCCTATGGATATTGGGGCCTCCAATGTTTGTTCTTGCTGCCCTGATTGCTCTTTTTCTTGCTGCTCCTCTTGTTGTTGTTCCTTTTGCTGAACTTCCTGCTGCTGTACTATTTCTTGCTGTTGTACTGTAGGAGCTAGCTGTTCTGGCTCCATCTGTTTCTCTTTGCCTTTGCTGGAAGCTTGATCAGTAGCTTTGGCTGCTTGCTGATGTGCTGCAGAAGATGAGGCAGCTGCTCCTAGTTGCCTTTGATATGAAGAGGAAACCTGTCCACAAGTTTCCAAGTCAGCCTCCTTCTCAATATTTTTTGCTTCTCTTTGTAGCATTTGCTCTCTAGTGATCGGCTCTTCTAGGGTGCCCTCTTTCCAAGTTAGTAGATTGGAATATTTCTAAATATGAGGCAATTTAATGTGAGCATAGCCACCCAATTTATGTTTTATCCTTCTGAGAGAAATGAAATGATTAGGGTCATAAGGTATCCATTTGAAACTAGTTTCTAATCGGAGGGCCTCTAGCATGCCATCTGCTTCCTTCCATCCCTCCTCCCTTATGTTGTAAAGAAAAGGGCCTAGTTGGTTCCTGACCTTCAATTGCACTTTCTTGTTTTTACTATGGAAATGGATCATGTCTGCATTTCCAAACTGCCTGAAATACTCCAAGGCAAATAGTCTCATAGGGACATATCTTGGCAGCCTATAAGGGTCCAACTCACAGCCATATATTCTGATTACTGTGTGGTGTTGGTAAAAGTACCAATCACCAATGCTGTAGGACTTAGAAAGATGGAGAATTCTTTGCATTTCATCAGTCAATCTTGGAGGAGGAACACCATATAACAAGGTCAAAGCTGGATGAATGAAAAGGTCTATGAATTCAGAGTATGTGTATGGTGAGCAAGAGGTGTGATGAAAAACTGAGGTCCAAAACACAACTGACCTTGGATTTCCCTGGGCATCAAGTTTCTTGAGAGGAATAGGGAAACTATCAGGCTGATAAAATATGAACAGATGATATATGTATCTGGTGTATCTAAACACCTTCTCCCTTTCTAGATTCATCAGTTGCTCATGAATCTTGTTTGCAATATATGTAGCATAATCATAATGCACAGCAGGAGGCTTTCCAGGAGAAAATATGGACAGCATAGCCATAACGGTGTCATCAACATCCTCAGTTCCCTTGTAGCCCAAGACATAGCTGATCAAATCTACAAGCATTTTGCCCAAGTCATTGAGGTATGGATTTCCAATAGGAGGCGTTCTCATAGTTTCAGAGCCTGGCTGTATGAATAACTGATTGATTTTGATGATCTGGGCACTGGACAGGTTGCCCCCCTTCTTTAATAAGTCTAACATGGAGAGAGGAGTCAATGGTCTTGCAGAATGAAAGTGTAGCATCTCATTTATGGCCTCAGGGGTAATATGAAACAAGACTGAGCCTGTGGGACTGAGAACAACTCTCTGACATGGATCATAGCATTCACAGCATCTATGGATCAAGTCTGGTAGGGAATTGACTTGAGGAAGGTTAAAAATGGGCAAGTTGGAGTCCCAAATCCCTAATATATCAGCTCCACTGAGGTGTTGGGCCTTTAACTCATTCAGCAGATGGATGTTAAATTTTGAATTCATTGAAAATGAGTCTATCATCTGATAATCCTTATCCCCCAGGGCCTTCCATTCTAATTCTCTTTGTGGGGCATTCAGAGGTTGAATATTCAATGCTATTGGTGTTTCCATGGCTAATAAGGCCTCTGATTTGTATGTGAAGTGGTTTTACTGAACAGAGCAGCACAGAGGGGTATCTTTAAAGCAGAGAGGTAGATTGCAAAGGAACAGAGGGTAAATTGTAATAGCAGCAATTGAAATACTGCACAGAGGACTGATAGAACTAATATAAGGACTGATTGAAGTGTCTCCACGGTGAATTATTATAGTTTCGGGGTCTAAGTCCACGAATGCGCGGACAGACTGCAGGTTTGGTGAAAACTCGGACAAACAAGGCTCTGCAGGTGAATTTCGATTCGACGGTTGAAAATGAAGGCCAACCACCGGGGATTTACTGGTAAATTCAGTGTTTTCTTATTCTTTTAAGCTATTTTTGGACAATGAAGGATAAAACCAGGCGCAGAGGAATGCTGTGGATAAATACTGGTAAACTGTCGGCAATGGCTACAAGTGCAGGTGGGATGGAAGCGCCGACGGTCTCTGGGTTGATTTCTGCAGGTTGGCAACGATGATGAACGTAATTTGCATGCAGAGCAGAATAGTTCTTGTTTTTGCAAAAAGTGAGAAAAACCGCGTTTTTTCTACAAAAAATATGGACTTTTTGGATTTTGGCGCTTTTTGGATGACGTCAGCATGACGTCATTAGGTGGGTCAGGGTCGGATGACGTCATTGAGTGATGTGGCAACCTGTGAGTGGTTCACGGGGATGATGAGGTGGCGGGCAGGTCGGAGCAGTGGCGGACAGGGGCGCTGACGTGGCGGTGATGTAGCAATGACGTGGGCCTGACGTGGTAATGACGTTGGCATGGCGGTTCACACAAAACCAGAAGCGGTAAGTGGATTTTCTCGGACCGCCCTCGATATGGAAGTTGTTTTGTCAGAGGGCGACCCGAGAATTGTGGGGGCGACGCGTGGCAGAGGCCTGACGTCACCCTCCGCTCTGACCTTTCTCGGGTGCTATCTTACGGATGTCGGGCCCGACTCGATATGCATGTGGGCCGGCCGTTTGATGAAAAGAGCCAGATCTGACGGTCGACGGATCGCTAAGGCGCCAGGACAATACGGAAGGGGGCGGGGAATAAAATAATATTTGTCTTTGAAATGTGTGCCCGGCGGGACTTAGGACTTCGGCGGATAATATGGGTTTTCCAATGTATTTTTATGAAAATATGCGCATTTTCACCAAACTTTGGATAAAGCCGAAAAGTGGGTTTTGATGTATTTTTGCCAATAAAGCGGGTTAGGGGTGGAAATGGGGTTCTTTACAAGGTTCTTTTGCAAATGAAGTGGTAAATGGTCTAAATGATTTCTGAAGGGGAAAGAGGGGTAGGGTTTGGGTTCTTAAACTGACCAGATGTCAATTTAATCCCTGACTGTGAACATATGGCTATAATGCCCAGGGGGAAGGGATATTTATAGAGTGCTTGGGGTTTATACACCATAGTGTTTATAACAGTAGGAAAAAGGGGAACATAGGGGATTTAGATAATAAGAAGTTAGGGGTTAATATGAGTGGAAGAGGTGAATGAGAAGGGATAACACTAAGTTTATATGAAAACAACTTAGCTTCGGAAGTAGATCAAAATGAAAAGAATTTTATACAAGAAATGTGGCTTTTAAAGGAATAAGAACCAACATAAGACATTGAATTCTTTCATGAACACAACTGGTGAAGGGATGTTAGTAATGAATGTGAAGGGGGGAAACAGGAAGTTAGACATGCTCCTTTGCTTTGCTGCAACAAGATGGAGAAGAGGACCTTCTCTATCCACTGATGTTCCTTTATAAAAGGTTACCAAACACTCAATTGAAAGGAACGATATTTCTGCAACCCCAACTGCCTACCCATCTACTTGCCTAGCATTTTTTGTTTCTTCATGGAGGGTGCACTTAGACTTGCAGACCCTTATGTGCCTTTTCTTTCTTTTGGCTTTTTCTTTTGATTTTCTATCTAGAACTGCCCTTATTGCTTCCAAGGTCCCAGATTAAGCAGTTGGGAACCTTACTTCTCTACCTAGCTACTGGTCTGCCAAGATTAAACAGTTTGGACAGACTTCTTTCTCTATTCTACAATAGAAAATTGAAACATGGCATGATCCAGATTAGGCTGTTGGAACATCCATCAAAATTGAGTCAACATCAAGCTATATACACATGTTGTCTTCCCTTGAAAATATGGGATCTTTGCATCACCAAAGCAGAGCATATTTGGAACTTTCTTTGCCAATCATGAAATATGAAACCTATTGGTATAGGTAGCTAACAGTGCCAATCGCCTAACCTCTCTGACTAAGACTCTTCTGGTTGATTCAATTCATTCTTGGGAATATAAAGAATCTAATCTGTTGAATTGCCAATCTATCAATATTCAGACATTTTATCCAATCAACAATATTTTCACTAATAATTGTCCTGTAACAACTAATGATTACCATATGAATTCACCTGCTAATCTTGCAAAACTACTGATAGTTGATGGCGTACCATTTGAAGGTTAAGATATTTATCAGGACGGTGAGACACTTTAGCTTCCACTGATGGTTATGTGAGGACCTCATGTCCTTGATGGAATCCATGGGAAAAATAAGGGTAGACAACCCTTTATGACTCTTGACACCTTCGCACTCCACGACCACAAAATGTGGAGACTTTACAACTTTATTACAAGGTATCTAGCATTAAGCGCAAACTTTCCACATGGAATTTTACCAACTCAGACACAGTCTAGTCATCAAAGTACACCTCTATAAACTTATGAATAAATTCCTTGAATTTAGCAATGACTACACGTGAAAAAATCGCAGGTGCATTCTTCAATCTGAAAGGCATTACAGTGTACTGAAAACATCCCCTCTTAGTCACGAATGTCATCTTTCTTCTATCCTCAGGCATGATTTTGATTTGATGGTACCCAGAGAACCCATCAGTCAAGGAGTATGCTTCCTGGCCACCTACATTATCCAATACCTCATTAGTGAATGGAGTCGAGAAGGGATCATGTACGCAAGTGTCATTCAGCTTCCTGAGATCTACGCATATCCTTATTTCATCCTTCTGCTTATTTTCCTGCACCACCATTGGGCTTACCCAATCAGATTCTTCTATAGGCTCAATGATTCCTGTCGCTAGCAACTTGTCTAGCTCTAAGCGGACCTTCTACTTATACTTCAGATTGAGACAGTAAGGTATTTTCTTAACCAGCTTTGCATCGGGTTTTAACGTGATCTTCATAATGCCAAGGTCTCCTATTATCCCATTTAACTCCATGACCTTGGTAAGGAACAAATCGTAGTATTTGTGGAGAAATTTAGTGACCTTATCTACCTTCGCGTCATCCCAATAGTCTCCAATCTTCAAGAATTTGGGCTCCACCTTCGTACCAATATTTACCTATTTCGTTTTCAGTGGTGCGGTTATATCAAGATTCTCAATCTGCGGTCCCTCGATCTCATGGTGATCCTCAGTTTCAAGGAAATTAATCTTTCATGGATCCTTGTCTTCTTCTTTAGCAGTCTCGTTATGGCATTCCAGTGTGTGGCTCAGTTGAGTAGTCCAATCGGGTTGAATCAGATCCAAAGGATCCTGCGGTATCCTAAAGATTGCTGCTTTAACTACTTGTAGCACTTCGTCAATACAGTCAAACCCATCTTCGAAGCTCAACGTCATTATGAATCCTTCGCGCATAATATCCCATTCACCTGTACCATGGTGGAGCTCTATTTCCAAGTACTAGTTCATCAGGATGACATCCAAGGTGTGATCGAACAAGTGCACCCATTAAAGTTGGCGATTTGCTCCATAAGCCTTAGCCCATTTGGCCAAGTGTGCAAGCGGATCATCCTTCCCATCATATTTGTCTACCATTCATACCTTCAGCTTCCCAAAGCATGTTCACATCATCCTCCTACACTTGTGTCAATCGTCATAGCTACCCTTGTGCGTACCCCACCATCTCACAGGTGCAGCACGCAATGCCCAGTCCAAAGCCTCGAAGTGCTGCATCTCTGGTGCTTCCCTCTCATATGCATCCAAAAATACATCTACATCATTCAAGGCATTTTAAGTAGGAAAATTTGTTACCTCTAACAATACATAATGCAGCGACTGGGTCATCATGTTACAACTCAGTGTGGTTACTTCATGTAGCCGATTCTACCAGTGCTCTAATTCTTCATCAGAGTCTAATGTGCAGGAACTCTCGTGATCCCATGTAATTCGTCCATTCGCTGTTGGATTCAACCAATCTTCTGTCTCGCGCTGTTATTTTATATATGCAGTCCAAATCGTCATCACTCTCATAATTGTGTACTGGTTCAATATAGCGAGATCCTTCAGCAGGATCTAGGGGTACTATTACACGAAGCGATTTCTTTTCAAATATCATCTTTCACTTCTTTAGGTTGATTACCTTGTTCAAGTTAGTAGCCCAACCAATGCCAAGGAGCATAGGGTAGAGGGTTGCTGTCGTCAACAATTTCTATCACTTCAAAGTCAGCTAATGTGCTTGTTCCTTCAATGTCTATAGTCACTCCTTGTAGTCATCCCATGGGGATGATCTTCTGTTGATTTTCCATCCTTAATTAGATCAAAGACCACTATAGCGTGGGTCTTCCCATCTGCTCCCAAGTCTACTTTGGTAAAACATTCACGTTTAACCTGTTATCACCAAAATATGACCCTGATAGGCTACTGATCAGACTATCTCAATGTAACTATTTCAAACCAATCTTTTAGCTAAGGCTTAGCCTCCTCAGCCTGAGAGGGCTCTCTCAAAGGGTTAATGATATTGATTAAAGATATGGATAGATGGCTAACTCTATGGTTTGTGATTTTATATGTTTATAGGTTGAAAGATGGAGACTTGCTACCATTGGGCTATGGAGTCAGTGACAGAGATAAGGATAAAAAATAGCTCTTCTTATAAAATTGAGGCTTGTATATACTTCAATGAAAGAGTGACACATTCAAGGAAAGTCTCAATAACTTGAAGTTCATAGGAGTCAGAGCATGTGGGCATGAATTATGAGTAATGAAACATCAAGGTTTTCAAAAGGAAAGAATTTAAAGTGATTGATCAAAGTTTAATACCTAAAGGAAGTCAGAGCATGTTCCTCCATGAATTCTAAGTAATAAGTATTAAAACATTGAAGAAAAACATCCAAAGATAGGACCCAAGAACTCAATTCACCATAGTTTAACACTTAAAGGAAGTCAGAGCATGTTCCTCCATGAATTTTGAGTAATAAGCATTAAGAATATGGAAGTAAAACATATCAAAAATAAAAGATAAAGCTCACTGAAGTACACTAAGAATCTGAGCTTCAGAAAAGTCCAACTGCTTCTATATATATCAGTCCCTGTAGCATCTACAAAAGTAGTCTTTTTCTATAACATTTTCCAACCCTTTATAATTTCATCTCTTGCTTCATATATATCTTTTACAATAAGGATTCCATGATCCTTCATCAAGAGAATTAGAATTTCTATTATTGACACCTATTCTAACCATAAAACAGACTATTAAATACAAGTGACAGCTAACAGACTATCTTAGAGTCCTAATACAATTACGAGTACAACTCCTTATTATGATAACAACAACCTAATATAGGAATTAAATTCAATGCTTGACAGCTACTACTCCTTAACTTCAACCTTGGTGATGCCCATAACCCTCTAGCTAGCCTTCAATAACTTCTCCTTCATCTATCCTGAAAACTAGGAAACTGTCCCCTGCTTTGTTTATGGCTGAAAAATAGGTGTTGGGACAGAGATTTTATCTCCTCATCAAAAATGTATTTTGAAAAACTGAAGGAGGCTTTTGTACAACACTCGGTGCTGAAAAAAAAATTCTCCTGTTTTTTTGCAATACCTTTCTTACTGCCCAGAAACTGTCTTTGAGTATCAGGTGTAAACGGGAAAATTCAAATTTGTGAAAAATTGCTCCTATAGCAGTTTCATAGCGCAAGTTGAGGTATCAACTTCTCCCAGCTCATAATGAATTTGAAGAAACGGATAGAGGTTTTTGTATTTCAATATGTTATGAATAAGAACCTCTTTCCATTTTCCAAAATATTCTTTCAGTTGCTCAAAAATCATCCTGGAAATTGACTACTTAAAATAGTTTTTCTGCTGAAAAAGGCTACTTTAGTGATTTCGTAGCACAAGGTTTGGTATGAGTATATGTCTTTCATTTCTTGAATCTACCTTTGTTTAGGGTTCAAACCTTCTTAAGTGGTCTTCTTATATCTCTTCGGTAGTCACCTTTTCAAAATAATCTCCTTTTTCCTTTGAAGATTAATTCAAAAACAAAACTGCAGCTACAGCAGTTTCGTAGCGCGCTACGAAACTGCTGTGTGAACCAAAAAACACAATTTTTTCTCAAAAATTATCCTTCTTGGGATTTCTTCACAACTTCATATTATGCCAATAGGCCACAAATATTTGACATAATTCATCCATAAACAACTTCAAAAAGGTAATGTTCTAACCAAAATTGTGTTAAGGCTCCAATCACTTACTGCCCTGTTCTTTTATGCTGAGATTGTCCTCCTGGTTTGCTCAATTGAATTTGCAGGTCCTCAATCTATCTCACTTACCTCTGGCTATGCCTCTTGTAACCTTCTTAAATGCCTAGTCACAGGCCTTCTTGGCTTGAAAACAAAATCTGAGACCTGGTCATCAAATTGAAGCCTTTTGGAAAATTTAACTCTTTTGGTTTTGTTCTTGTTGGCTTCAAGTAGCTCTACTTGGACCAGAGGAGTCTCTTCTATGTCGTTGGCCTGGAGGAGATCATTCAAACTTCCCTTTGAAGCTGGGCTTTCATCAGCAATCACAGTCTTCCCCTTTTCCTTGGCTAATTGACTTCTAGTTACTCTTCTTTGGACTGCTTTATCAATAGACTGCTCTTCTACCACTTCCTTGATTTGAACCTTCTTCTTCTATGACTGCAGATATGACCTCAAGATAAACTGGTATTTCTAGCAATTCAACTTTTGAATTCAATCCAATGAAATTGAAAGAAAAATCTTTGAAACATCCTTGAAACACATGGCACCTTTGAATCAATATGGGATTAATGATAGGTAAAACAAGATTGTTGACTTTATTTTCTAATTGGAAAAAGATTACACTCTATGTTCTAGACTACTTAAACAAAACAATAAAAATGACTTTGACCAGGACTAATCATAAAAATTTGGAATCAAGCCAGTTGTCCAAAATTTTTTGAAACTTTTGCAGCGATAACATAACCGTAGATCTAGAATAACCTGATCCATTTCATATTTTCCTATCTGCTCAGTTAGTCTCATCTCTTGTCCTGTCCTTTCTTCATGCTTACCAATCTTCCGTACAATGCACGATTCACCCAGAGTGTTTTTGGCACATCTATTTATAAGCTCCTGTAACCCCTTCACAACCTTGCTATCATGCAGCAACTTCATGCAGGTCTCTAGAATGGTCGTAAACATAGAAGGGTCCATTTCCTAATCAGGCCTATCCCTGCTCCCTGAGGTAGAGGCCTCAACAAAGCTCTTCTTTGCTTCCATGAAAATTTTATGTGCACGCTCCAAATCAAATTCAGCCTCCTTCACCGAAGCTTTGCAAACCCATGCACTGTCTTTGTATTGTTTCCCCTTATCATCACCCATTGCAATTCCACTTTGGAGCACTATATTAGCCTTCGGATCCTTTTTGCAAGGCTCAAACCTCATCATCTACAGGTTGTGAGTCAGCTGAGGTGGTAGAGCCCCCTTGTCACTTATCCTCAATATCAGCATTGGACATTCCTCTGTCTCATGATCAAACTGAGTACAATATTTGCATGACAGATTCGTTGGGCTAGTGCATTCATGGGCATAGTGTCCTGGTCCTCAATAGTTGTAGTAGATTAGATGTCCCTGACTTCTGCTAGGTCCTCCTCCGCCTTGGCCTCGTCCGCCCCCGTGAAAGCTTGTTCGCGCCATCCCAGCGCTTTGGTCAAGGGGTTACATTTTTTCCTGAACTCTATAGCGCGTTTTCTGTCCATCATTAATTCGTAACTTCGACAGTTGTGCTCATCATGCCCTATAGACCTGTAGAAGTTGTAGAAGAGTTTTTGTGGTGTTTGTAATTTTTTTTTGCAACAAATGGCAATTATCAGCTGTATGTTTCCCTACTACCTGACATATAGCGCACCACAAAGCAGGCCCTGTTCTTGGTCCTACCTGGGCTTTTGGCCTCAAGTGCATCGGTCCTCCTCCTATAATATAGTTCGCAAAGACTAGGCAGTGGTCTTTGTCATGCCACTTACTTTTACATTTCAGGCACCATATTTCTTCGCGCACCTCTATTCGAACTATCTTGTCCTACTTCAAACTTTCAATTTCGAGGCAAAATACTTTGCAACTACGCATGGATCGGCTAAACCCCTAAATTTAGATCTTGCATTGGTGTTTCATGCAGTCTTATGGTAATTTCCAAGGCCTCTACCTGAGTTGTAATCTTCTATTGTGACAATGCAACCCTTAGGTGAGGGAGAAGTGAAGCCACGAACCACTTGCAGTGTTATCCATATGTTAAGTTCATATTGGCTTCATTGATTTTACACTTCAATCTCTGATCCAATTCCCAAGGTGTCTCACCAGTTTTCATCATGATTTCCTTGAACCCCACAATCAAATGTTCCTAGGATTTAGGCCTACTGAACTCTTTATTTAGTGCAGTCTGGATTTCTTCCATCCCATCATTTGGCTTATCATTAGAGTACTTGATGTACCAAGTTATTGTGCGATCCTACAAAGCACTAAGCAATGTTGCCTTCTTCATGTGATCATCTGCGACACCCTGAGCTTCCCATAAAGCTTTCATGATGAACCAAAACTAGTCTTGGTCCTCATTTCCCAGGTCCTTAAACAAAGGAAACTTCACTGAATTTGCCATGTTGAACTGTGATGGAGGTGGTGGGGGTATGGGCGAAGTTGCAGGTGATGGTGGTGACATTGGAGGTGGTGTAGGTGGAGGTGAAAATCACGGGAATACTTTTCTTATTAACTAAACTACACTTCGCAGAGAAGCTTGCGCTACTCCCTCTTCATCACCCAACAACGATAAAATCAGTGGGCTATATTCAAGACCCTTTCTTCCTTTGTTTGTGTAAGTGTTGCATTTCGCGTAGCTCCAAGCATAACCCATTTTTCACATAATAATATCTTAATCCAAGTATTTAAAGACTTCAAGTACTTACCTTATGGACCTTTGAAAAAGTGTTTCTCTACCGCGTTGTAACTAACCGAGGTATCGACTGCGATTTCAGTAAAAAATCCTCCTATGATGCGATCAAGCCAATGATTGACAACATGGGCGATCTTATCCTTAGAGGCTTCTAGTATTGTACTAACTCCGAGGTCCAAACAATGGGACCGTCAAGCCTCCACCTTCCTTGGCTATCTGCTAGCTTCGTGATCCACTCGTATAACTCAACTGGAAAGGAACAGGAAAAGATCTCATGGATTTTTGTATATAGGTAAATATCCAGTCACTGTTCCTTTGTCAGCCACGAATTTCTGTTCTCCTGTGCTACAAATTCATGGATCTTCCTATCTAACCAGTCTTCAACCTCTTTCTTAGTTGGATGCCAGTGATACGACATCTCACATCTCTTATGGAAATTACAGTCCTAGCAATTGAACCATTTGTTGGCTTTGGGGGGCCTAAACCAGGTTTAGTGTTAGTTAGCCAAACAAATCCTACACTACTGGCCCTTTCAACATCAGCCTACGGAGCGCAGATTGAAGTCTCACCCGTAGCAGTATAGGGGGATGTTGGAACCAAGTTTCTACAACTTGATATGGTCGTGATGACAGTTTATAACCTCTGTTACTACTTTCGCACAGGTCACTAAGATTTAGGGCTCTATTACTCTACCCTTTATTCCACCCTTCAATACCTCCGCGAAGGTGTATAATTGACCTTCGCGCAGCGTTAACCTGTGATCCAAGTACTTCCACATGGCTATGACAACGTATTGTATAGGTTCCCAAGTCATCTTAAGTGTTTTACTTATCTTACTAATCAACCATAGTTATCGTCACGTAAACTGATATCGTTAGTTGTGTTTAATTAACCAATACAGTCACATACATTTGCACATCACATGAACATTGTAAATTAAACCCAAAATGAAATATAACCAAATGCATTAACAACAAATAAATACACTGAATTTGCAAAATACTTCTCTTTATTGATATCTTCAGATTAATACAGACTCTATCTGCCCTGTGCACACAGCTCCAGGGATCTGTGCACTCAGCTACAGAGCCTCTACCTATGCTAAGACCCGAAACACTTATACTACTTAGAGCTTACTTACTTAGCTCCTTTTTATATAATCCCTTGGTCTGTGAACCATGGGTAGGTCTTTACAGCCGACTTTACACTTTACAAAATAAGGGCGGACAACCCTTTATGACACTTGACACCTTCACGCTCCGCGACCACAAAATGCAGAGACTTTACAACTTTATTACAAAATTGTTCTAAAACATGAGCTTTTAGCCCCAAAATTGTCCTTGGGGGAACCCGTTCCCACGAAAACCCTAGCCCTAATGATTATGTGTAGCTGTGATATTTACTCAAATAGGTAGCCTCTCTTAGAACCAGTCATCAGAGTTACATCCTGGATATCTCTCCTATGATTCTAACTTATTAACAAGGAAAATAAGAACAAATTGCTTGTGAGGAACCCTAATCAGTTTGAATGACCTATACCCATAACCTTCACCTTGTGTTAAATGTGGTCTTGAATGCTTCGATGACTTGTTTTCATTTTACACTTGTTAACTAGAGATGAGATGTGGAAGATTGGCATGAGGGAAAACCTAAATCAAGATATCTCTTAGTTTCTTTCAAACAAGAAACAACCTTTCTTGCTCATAAAATAAGTCAGGATCCCTCATCCACCCTCGCATAATGAATACCTAGTAATAAGTGCAAATTAATACATTAAAGAAAATGAAATTAAATAAAGGGAAGAGGATCAAGAAATGCTTCCTGCGTAGAGAGGTAATACAACAACTTCGTCAGGGTACTAACCAAGCTTGCTGGCAGTGGAGAAAATTCTATGAATTATTAGAGTGACTCTGTCGGGGTACTATCTAGGCCTTCTTGCAGTGGAACAACACCAAAAAATTGTTCTTAAAATCCTGAGTACAACCTGTCCTCTACTTCGTTCTTTTCATCATCATCAACTACTGACATGTAGGAACTTCTAATTGGGTGTTTGCTAACTAGCAAGACCGCCCTGAGAATCAAAGGGAAGGCATATCTGTAAAGATGGAGGCAACACAAGAGGTACCCATAGTGACTGTTCAATATTCCCTTGCATCATTATCCAGACTCAGACTATTACAGGATGTTGACAGAGATACTATATTCTACCAATGGTTCGCCATTTGTTGTAGCTACTATAACACTACCCAAAATTTTTGGGTGCATCCAAAATTTCAGGTACCCCACTACTCACCCTAGTCTACTAGGGTTTCGACAAATCCTTTCGCCAGCCAATCTCCCCGTGATGCTTCCTATCAAACTCTATTGATGCACCCACTAATGCTTCATACGTTTCATCCACCCATCATGCTTCATTCCATTTATAAACCTTATGGTTGCATTAGAGTTTGAGGGTGTTCTTCTTGAAGGAGCATTGAGAGTCTCGTGACTTCCAAGCCTATGCTCCTATATTGTACATTGTCAATTAGTGGAGGCCCTGTGTGTGGACATATAGGACTTCAAGTGGCCTTTCATTATGTTTCCATATTAGGGTTTGGGAGAAACCCTAAATTATCAAA